>LR738710.1:874237168-874275074 GCA_902687465.1 Secale cereale
TTTCTAATCGATTTATTCAAGAGTCCCTAGTAAAATAACACAAAGCTCTACTTTCCGTTTGATCTATCATAGAGTTCGTACTAGAATAACACCTTAAGATACAAATCAACCAAAACCCTAATGTCACCTAGATACTCCATTTTCACCTCAAGTATCCGTGGGCATGATTATACGATATGCATCACACAATCTTAGATTCATCTATTCAACCAACACAAAGAACTTCAAAGAGTGCCCCAAAGTTTCTACCGGAGAGTCGAGACGAAAACATGTGCTAACCCCTGTGCATAGATTTCCAAGGTCGCGGAACCCGCAAGTTGATCACCAAAACATACATCAAGTAGATCACGTGATATCCCATTGTCACCACAGATAAGCACATGCAAGACATACAACAAGTTTTCTCAAATCCTTAAAGACTCAATCCGATAAGATAACTTCAAAGGGAAAACTCAATTCATCACAAGAGAGTACAGGGGGAGATACATCATAAGATCCAACTATAATAGCAAAGCTCGCGATACATCAAGATCGTGCCATCTCAAGAACACGAGAGAGATAGATCAAACAAGCTACTGATACATCCCTGAGGGTGAACTACTCCCTCCTCGTCATGGAGAGCGCCGGGATGATGAAGATGGCCACCGGAGAGGGATCCCCCCTCTGGCAGGGTGCCAGAACAGGGTCTAGATTGGTTTTCAGTGGCAACAGAGGCTTTCGGCGGCGGAACTCCCGATCTAGGTTATTTTCTGGAGGTTTGGGGATTTATAGGATTTTTTGGCGTAGGGCACAAGTCAGGGGGTCTCCGGGCTGTCCACGAGATAGGGGGGCATGCCCAAGGGGGGGTGGGCGCACCCCCATCCTCGTAGGCAGCCCGTGACTCTCCTGGCCCAACTATTTTACTCCGGGGGCTTCTTTTGGTTCATAAAAAATCATCAAAAATTGGCACGTCAATTGGAATCCGTGTGATATTCCTTTTTCTGTAAAACTCAAAAACAAGGAAAAAACAGAAACTCGCCTAGGCTCTGGGTTAATAGGTTAGTCCCAAAAATCATATAAAAGTGTATATAAAAGCCCATAAAACATCCTAGAAGGGTAATATAATAGCATGGAACAATCAAACATTATAGATACGTTGGAGACGTATCACTCATCATTAAGCTTTCTAGGGATAGAAACTTCTAATTCAAGTTTTTCTTCATAAGAGTGCATTAAAGCATCAACTATGTGTTTGGTAAAAGATTTATTTTCACTATAAGCATCCGTAGAATTTAGCACGGATTGCAACAAGGAAATACAATCTATTAAAGAGCAATTATCATAATTAAATCCCTGGAAATCCAAGATGGTGGGTTCATTGCTATGTAGAGTTTTGACCTCTTCAATCCCACTTTTGATTGTTTTAGCATCCAGATCTAAAAACTCCGAATCATTGGGACGCCTGTTAACTAAAGTAGACTCATGTTCAGTCCCATCTTTATCAAGATTCATAATAGAAAACAAGGATTTAATAAGAGACACATCAATCACTTTTAGATCTTCATCTTAATTATCATGAAAACTAGAAGAACACGGTTTCATAAAGCAATCTCTTTTAGCAGGCATCCTAGCGGTTCTTTCTTTGCACTGATCAATGGAAATTCTCATGGCTTTGAGAGACTCATTGATATCATGCTTAGGTGGGATAGATCTAAGTTTCAAAGAGTCCACATCAAGAGAAATTCTATCCACATTCCTAGCTAACTCATCAATCTTAAGCAATTTTTCTTCAAGCAAAGCATTAATTCTTTTCTGAATTCATAAATTCTTTAACACTAGTTTCAAAATCAGAGGGCATCTTACTAAAATTTCCATAAGAGTTATTGTTGGAATTACCATAATTATTAGAGGAATTACTAGGAAATGGCCTAGAATTAAAGTTTCCTCTATAAGCATTGTTACCAAAATTATTCCTACCCACAAAATTCACATCCAAAGATTAATAATTATTCTCAATCAACATGGACAAAGGCATATCATTAGGATCAGAAGAAGCACTCTTAGTAGCAAATAATTTTATAAATTCATCCATCTTTACACTCAAAACACTAATCTCTTCAATAGCATGTACTTTTTTACTAGTAGATCTTTCGGTGTGCCATTGAGAGTAGTTAACCATAATATTATCTAGGAGTTTGGTAGCTTCTCCAAAAGTGACTTCCATGAAAGTGCCCCCTGTGGCTGAATCTAAAAGATTTCTAGAAGCAAAATTCAAGCCAGCATATTTTTTTTGTATAATCATCCATAAGTTCAAACCATGTGTAGGGCAATTGCGTATCATTAATTTCATTCTCTCCCAAGCTTGTGCAACATGCTCATGATCTAGTTCCTTAAAATTCATAATATCGTTTCTAAGAGAGATGAACTTAGTGGGAGGAAAATACTTAGAGATAAAGACATCTTTGCACTTATTCCATGAATCAATACTATTTCTAGGCAAAGAAGAGAACCAAGTTTTAGCATGATCTCTAAGCGAAAATGGAAATAGCTTCAGTTTAACAATATCATTATCCGTATCCCTCTTCTTTTGCATATCGCACAAATCAACAAAGTTGTTTAGATGGGTAGCTGCATCTTCACTAGGAAGGCCGGAAAATTGATCTTTCATGACAAGATTCAATAGAGCGACATTGATTTCACAAGATTCAGCATCGGTAATAGGAGCAATCAGAGTGCTAATGAAATCATTACTGTTGGTATTAGAAAAGTCACACAATTTGGTACTGTCTTGAGCCATAGTGACGAACAAGCAATCCAACACACAAGCAAACAAGAGGCAAGCGAACGGGAAAAAGGGTGAATTAAAACGGCAAAGGTGAAGTGGGGGAGAGGAAAACTAGAGGCAAATATTGTAATGCGAGGGATAAGGGTTTGTGATAGGTACTTGGTATATGACTTTTGCGAAGATCTCCCCGGCAACGGCACCAGAAATTCTTCTTGCTACTTCTCGAGCTTGCGTCGTATTCCCTCAAAAAGGAAAGGGTGATGCACCACAGTAGCGTAAGTATTTCCCTCTGTTTTTGAGAACCAAGGTATCAATCCAGTAGGAGACCACGCGCGAGTCCCTCCCACCTGCAAAAACAAATAAGAACCTCACAGCCAACGCGATAAAAGGGGTTCTCAATCCCTTCTCGGTCACTTACGAGAGTGAGATCTGATAGATATGATAAGATAATATTTTTGGTATTTTTGATATAGAGATTGAAAGTAAATAATGCAAAGTGAAGTAAATAGTTGATGGAAGATAAATATGATGAGAATAGACCGAGGGGCCATAGGTTTCACTAGTGGCTTCTCTCATGATAGCAGAATTCTACGGTGGGTGAACAAATTACTGTCGAGCAATTGATAGAAGAGTGCATAGTTCTGTGAATTTCTAGGCATGATCATTATATATAGGGATCACGTCCATGACAAGTAGACCAAAACGATTCTGTGTCTACTACTATTACTCCACACATCGACCGCCATCCATCATGCATCTAGAGTATTAAGTTCATAAGAACAAAGTAACGCCTTAAGCAAGATGACATGATGTAGAGGGATAAACTCAAGCAATATGATATAAACCCCATTTTTTATCCTCGATGGCAACAATACAATACGTGCCTTGCTGCCCCTGCTGTCACTGGGAAAGGACACCGCAAGATTGAACCCAAAGCCAAGCACTTCTCCAATTGCAAGAACAATAGATCTAGTAGGCCAAACCAAACCGATAATTCGAAGAGACTTGCAAGGATATTTAAATCATGCCTAAAAGATTTCAGAAAAGAATCCAATATTATTCCTAGATAATCTTGATCATAAACCCACAATTCATAGGATCTCGACAAACACACAGCAAAAAGATTACCTCGAATAGATCTCCTCGAATATCGAGGAGAACTTTGTATTGAGATCCAAAGAGAGAGAAGAAGCCATCTAGCTAATAACTATGGACTCGAAGGTCTGTGGTAAACTACCCACAACTCATCGGAGAGGCTATGGTGTTGATGTACAAGCCCTCCGTGATCGATGCCCGCTCTGGCGGAGCTCCGGAACAGGCCCCAAGATGGGATCTCATGGGTACAGAAGCTTGCGGCGGTGGAATTAGGGTTTCGTGGTGCTCCTCGATAGTTTCAGGGTACGTAGGTATATATAGGCTGAATAGGGACATTGGGGGAACAACAGGTAGCCCACGAGGGTGCAGGCGCGCCTACCCCCCTAAGCGCCCCTGCCCTCGTGGCCACCTCCTTCGCTTCCTGGCATGTACTCCAAGTCTTTGGTGTTGATATTGTTCCAAAAATAACTCTCCCGAAGGTTTCATTCCATTTAGACTCCATTTGATATTCCTTTTCTGCAAAACACTGAAATAGGCAAAAAAACAGCACTTGGCACTAGGCCTTGGGTTAGTAGGTTAGTTCCAAAAAATAAAAAAGTGTATAATAAATCCCATTAAACATCCAAAACAGAATATATAATGTCATGGAACAATAAAAAATTATAGATACGTTGGAGAAATATCACGGGCATCAGGGAGGTCTCCGCGGACCTGCGTTAGCTCGTGTACATGCCAGCGCTAGCGCCCATGCCTGTGCCCGTGCGCGCCCCTCCAACCACCATGGCGCCGACCCCGTGCATTTGGTTGCACCCACCGCGTTCATGCCCGTACCCATGCGCGCGCCCCCCTCAGCGGCATGGGACGCTGCCGTCGACCGCTACCTGTCAGCGGCGCCAGTTGCCGTCCTCCCACCCCCCGCCCGTCGATCACGTGACGACATGATGTTTGATTTACAAGTGAAGAACATTTTGTGCTGCCTTGAAGACTTCAACAACGGCGTCCCGGAGGACGACAACGACAACGACGGCGCGGCACACCGCCTCCGTCGCCGCCGGAAATAGTTTTTTTGGGGTTTAATATTGTATCTCGAATTCTCGATCACATGAATATAAATTCGCAGTGTGACTGAATGAAGGATATGGTTTGAACGAACTTGCATTTTTCTCTCTTAATGTACAGACTTATCAAACGATTTTCTTTTGAAAAAAAACATCAATGGATTTCAAATATAAAACACTCATCGCAAACGTTTTAGTTAGAACACCCGGATGCAAACCGACAACTTCCCCAGGAAGCCAAGGGAAAATGTGCCGAGCATGATTTCTGCACCCCTACAACCCAAACGGTTGTTTTGCATGACTCGTGTGCAACCACGTACAAACAAGTGTGTAAGATTTGCATATCTGCCATTTTTGGTATGTTACCAATTGTCAAACTTGAAAGATTGATATTTGTTTATCTAGTAACATTTCCATTTGTCAACCTTGTAACACTGCGATTTGTCAAAATATGCAGCTAAAAATCACTAGCACTATCTAATTTTTGCAACTAAAATCGCTAGCACTGTTCATATGGACACCAATAGAAAGTGGCATTGTACTTTTTTTGTCATCCGAATAGAAAAATAATATACGTGCCGCCACGCGACCCGTGTGACGTGCGAGCATGCGTGAGTTGGTGGGACGCATATGCAAATGTACCATTCATTACATACAACAAGTCATCAACACACAACAACAACGAGGATACATGTTGGATTATAGATTATTTCCAACAAAACATTCTAGTAAAGTAATGTTTTTCTCACACAACAAACAACAAAGCGATGAAATGAAGTTTAGCTCAACCAATCCTCGGCGTTGGAAACGCTTGCTTTGAACCATAACTGATTCTCTGGGAAGGGCAAGCTATTGTCAATCTCGAGACCAACACAGGACTGATCATCCATGCTGAAGCGGCCTATATCAGGACGCATATTTTGATAGCCAGGGTAGGGAACCATAGCAATGTCCGAGGTATAGATACAGTTGCTTCTCATAAATGGTAGTAACGTTGTGTCAACAGCAGCTGGATTGTCTTTCACCATCATTGGATAGTTTTGTCCAAGGAAGAGCGAGTTTCCTCCAAGACTTTCAATACGGAACCATTCAGAAGGTGCTGGTGCTAGTACACTAGTATCCATCCCGAATACCCTGCAACAGATGTTGGAATAGGTCCGGATAGTGCGACAATGGGAGACATCACCTGCTTCGTTAGTAACATCAGCAGTGCCATTTATACATACAAGAAGAGGCGATCCATCAGAATAAGTTGCCAGACGCCATTGAGTATATAGATCAAGCTCGTCCTCATGCTCGTGATCATCACCATTTTCATCTCCCCCTTGGTTATAAATTTTTCAAGTATAGGTGGTGTAATGTTCACATGACCTTGGAAACACAAGAAGGTTAATTAGTAAAGGGATAGCTAACCCGCATGCATGTGAATGAAACAATTATAATTACGGTGGAAGACAAACGTACCGAAACAATAAGGATCCCATGCAAAAACAGTGCCACGAGTGGTGACAACAAACACAAGATGCTCGTATTGAATTGCATGACAGTACTCATTCGTGTCCAGAAATTGATTTTTGAGTAATATCCATCCATCTGTGGAAGCAGAGACGGCAACAGGCTTGTCGAAGATAGAAAGAACATAAGAGTTCTTGTAATCCCAAGAGCGGTAGGGAACTCGAGAAATTACTATCTTCCGTAGACGACAGTCATGATGATCGTATCTGAACGTACGTAGACTATATGTTTGCTGAACCTCATGTCAGTGTGAGATTTTTGGAAGTCAAACCCGATGACGAGTGTACACATTCACAAGTTCCCACTCGCAGTTGTTCCCAATATAAACAACCCAATCTCCATTAGAGCCTGCCCAGGCCTTGCCCTTAAGCGATGGCATCTTAACATCACACGTATCATTATCAAGCGGCATCAACTTGCAGAAGGCAAGGCTTCCGTCGTCCTCGTGACGGTGAGCAGGGTCATGGCGAAGAAGCTAGGGGAGATCAATCCGCTCCTGAATCATTGGGTTCTTTGTAATGATCCTATTTGTTGAGTCGAGAATGGTCTTGTACGAACCTGCCATGCTAGACAAGGTGATGACATCGTACCGATCAATGAATTCCTCCTCCACGTCATCTTTCAGATCGGGGCAAGAATAACAAGGTCGTTTCCGGCCTGTTCCCTCGATGGAGAAGACGATCGAACAATGGCAGAAGGAAGGGTGAAGGAAAATGGAGGGAGGAAGAGCGTGCGATAGCAGTTCCAAATTGAGAGGGTAAGGCGAAGAGGCTGTGAACGGTTGCCACGGTACAAGAAGAGGCTAGTTGGGAGCGAACGGTTGCCACAGAGGTCACACAGTGACGACAAGGCCGAGTGAACCGCATGCCGTATATCACACACACGTTGATCTGGCTGACCGTTTCTTTTGTGTTGCCTAATCACAAACAGTTCATCCGAGTGAACCGTATGCTGTATATCGCACACACCTTCATCTGGCTGCCCGTTTCTTTTGTGTTGCCTAATCACAAACAGTTCATCCGAGTGAACTGTATGCCATGTATCGCACACGCCTTCGTCTGGATGCCCGTTTCTTTTGTTCCTCCTTATTGCAAACCGTTAATTGAACTGCAACGTATGCCCTTCATCGCACACACAACTAAAACCTGAACCTTGTTTGATGCATCCGTCATCGCAAACATTTTATACCTGTCTGACGGTTTTCATACACCACCGTTTGCGATTATGGCATCGCACACAGTTTCTCGAAGGGTCTCTGATTGTAGTGTCGCGTTAGCAGCAACCTGCAGTAGTTTATGTTTTTCTAATATGAAAATATAAAAACAGTAGTGTAGAAAATCTTAAAACGGAGCACAACGGTATTGCAATGCTTAGAAACAAGGCCTAGGGTTCATACTTTCACTAGTGCAATCACTCAATGGTGCTAATGTAGTTGAATCATATAACAATCCCTCAACGTGTGATAAAGCGTCACTCCGAAGTTCTTATCTAGCGGAGAATATAAGAAGAAATTGTTTGTAAGGTACGAAACCACCTCAAATTTATACTTCCCGATCAATCTTTTGAGCTATTCCTATAAGTGTCACAAACAGCCCTAGAGTTCGTACTGTAGTAACACCATAAGATACACATCAACAAACTTTAATTTCACCTAGATACTCCAATGTCACCACAAGTTTCCCTAAGTCAATTATACGATACGCATAAGAAAACTTCAGAATCATAATATACAATCCAACACAAAGAACTTCAAAGAGTGCCCCAAGATTTCTACCGGAGAAAGTAGGACGAAAACGTGCATCGACCCCTATGCATCCCAATGTCACCTCAGGAATCTGCGAGTTGAGTGCCAAGACATACATCAAGTGAATCAATATAATACCCCATTGTCACCACGGGTATATATATGCAATACATATATCAAGTGTTCTCAAATCCATAAAAGCATTCAATCCGACAATAGTGAAACCTCATAGGTAAAAACTTAATTCATCATAACAAGATAGAGAGGGAGAAAACACCATATGATCCAACTATATTAACAAAGTTCGCAGTACATCAAGATCGTGCAAAACCAAGAACACGAGAGAGAGAGAGAGAGAGAGAGAGAGAGAGAGAGAGAGAGATCAAACACATAGATAATGGTACAAACCCTCAGTCCCAAGAGTGGACTACTCCCTCCCCATCATGGTGGCGGGATGATGAAGATGGCCTCTGGTGACGATTTCTCCCCCCGACAGGGTGCCAGAACGGGTTCCCGATTGAGTTTTCGTGGATACAGAGGCTTGCGGCGGCAAAACTTCTCATCTACGGTTATTTCTGGCGGTTTATGTATTTATAAGATATTTCAGCGCCAATCTCACGCTGAGATGGGCTTACAGGGGGCCCACTACCCACTAGGGCGTGCTAGAGGGGGGGGTGGTGTGCCCTGGTGCCTAGTGGGCAGTAGCCCCCCCTCTAGTGGGTCTTTGCTCCAACATTTTTCTCTTATTCCAAATTAATTCTCCAAAAAGTTTCGTCCAATTCCGAGAGCTTTTATTTGTGCATAAAAAACAACACCACGATAGTTCTGGTGAAAACATCATCGGTGCGGGTTAGTTCCATTCAAATCATGCCAAAACCATATAGAATTGTTGTAAAGATGGCATGAGTACATAAATTATAGATACGTTGGAGATGTATCATGCCCCCACGGGCTGGCCTTACTAGCAGCGCTGCTCCTCTACCCTGCTTAACACCAACGTGGGCCCAAACACTGAGCTACACCTAATGGGCTTAGCAATAGCGGGGACCCATGCCCCGCGCTGCTGCTAAACACATCTTATCCTCTTCACGTGACCGCCCTCACTCTCCCTCGTCACTCTCCCTCTCCACTCTCTACCCACATCGACCCTTCCCCACGCTGGTCGGCCCATCCCTGCACTATGCTGCTCCGGCCGCCCTCCCCCGCGCTGGGCCTCCCTCTCCGTCTCGGCCCGCCCCGCCCATCGTTTGCACCTCTCTCTCCTCTCAATTAATGTTTTTGAATGAATGGATGAATTAGCACTAGGATCTGAATTCTGAAACCCACCATGTTCATGTTAATTCATAGCATACAAATTAGCTAGGGTTGGTTACTGATGCATCTCCAACGTATGTATAATTTTCGATTGTTCCATGTTGTTATATTATCAGTCTTGGATATTTTATAAGATTTACTAGCAACTTTATATCATTTTTTGGGACTAACCGATTGACACGGTGCCCAGTGTCGGTTGCTGTTTTTTGCTTGTTTTTTTATTTCGTAGAATATCAATACCAAACGAAGTCCAAATGCCACGAAACTTTTTGGAAACCTTTTCTGGCAAAAATACACCTAGGTAGCTTCTGGAGCACATGAGGGGACGCTCATGGGGCCCACTAGGCACCAGGGCACGCTAGGGGCCTCAGACGCGCCCTGGTTAGTAGTGGGGGCCATGGGCACCCCCTTGACCTACCTTCGCCTCTATAAATACTCTACAATACAAAAAAACCTAGGGGAGTCGACGAAATTATTTTTCCGCCACCGCAAGTTCCAGTTACTTGAGATCCAATCTAGAGGCCTTTTTCAACACTCTCCCGGAGGGGGCAACGATCAGGAAGGTGTTCTTCATCATCCTTGTTGCCCCTTCCAATGTGGCGTGAGTAGTTTATCACATACCTACGGGTCCGTAGTTAGTAGCTAGATGTATTCTTCTCTCTTTTTGATCTTCAATACAATGTTCTCCTCTATGTTCTCAGAGATCTATTTGATGTAACTCTTTTTTTTGCGGCATGTTTGTTGGGATCCGATGAATTTTGAGTTTAAGAACATATCTATCCATGAATATAATTTGAGTCTTCTCCGAATCTTTTATGCATGATTGTTATAGCCTTGTATTTCTTCTCTGATTTATTGGTTTGGTTTGGCAACTAGATTGATTTATCTTTCCATGGGAAGAGGTGCTTTGTGATGGGTTCGATCTTGCGGTGCTCAATCTCAGTGACAGAAAGAGACATGACACGCATGTACCATTGCTATTAAGGGTAACAAGATGGGGTTTATTCATATATGAGTTTATCTTATCTACATCATGTCATCGTTCTTATTACATTACTCCATTTTTCCACGAACTTAATACACTAGATGCATGTTGCATAGCGGTCAATGTGTGGAGTAATAGGAGTAGATGCATAATCGTTTCGATCTACTAATCTTGGACTTGATGTCTATATATATGATCATTGCCTTGGATATCGTCATAATTATTTTCTTTGGTATCTATTGCCCAACAGTAATTTGTTTACCCACCGCATGCTATTTTCGTCAGGGAAACCTCGAGTGAAATCTACGGCCCTCGGTTTATTTCATATCATATTATTTTCAGATCTATTAAATCAAAAATACAAAAATACTTTGCTCACTTTATTTACTTTTTTTTATTTGCATCTATCAATTTATCTATTTATTAAATCTCAATACCGTTGACGGATTGACAACCCTTTACGCGTTGGGTTCCAAATATTTGTTGTTTGTGTGCAGGTGCTATTTACATAGTGTTGCTTGGTTCTTCTACTGGATTAATAACCTTGGTTTCATAACTGATGGAAATAGTTACCTCTGTTGTGTTGCATCATCCCCTCCTCTTCGGGAAAATACCAACACGGATTACAAGTAGCAGGAAGAATTTCTAGAGCCGTTGTTGGGGAGACATCATCAACATCTATGAAGTACCTATGCATAAACTGGCATCTCCTTGCAATTTACTTTATTTACCTATTGCATCTCGTTTTCATCTCCCCCACTTCTAAAATGTTTTATAAATCACAAAAATGATTTACTTTGTTTATTTGCTTGTTTGGTTGGCATAATTGTGTGTTTATTGGAAATCAGAAAGAAAAGACTAATGGATCCTCATCCCTTGCTAATATTTTTAAAAGATTGAATTATGATGAACCAATCGCTAGTGAATTGAGTTCAGTAGATTATCTTTATGAAGTTTTGCTTGAGATTCGTGAATCTGAAAATTGTGATGAAGTGTTAAAACAAGAAATAAATAAAGTGATTCACGATAGCTCCTTGAATGAAAAGCATGATTGCAATGATGTTATTATAAATTCTCTTAATGTCAATTGTGTTAATAATATGCAAAACCCCAAGCTTGGAGACGCTAATTTTGCTATGTCCACTACTTATTGCAATGATCATGATTGGGGTGATTCTTCTTATGGTCTTGAAAATTTGTTTTAGCCTCATGATGAATATGGTATTAACAATAGTATTTGCAAAAATATTGAAAGTGGGTTTGGAAGATTTCCAAATTTAGGTAATAATGATCCCACTACATTCGAGAATGATCAATATTACATTTTTTTTGATAAAAGTGTGCTTGGGGAGGTCATGACTTTATTTGATGATAATCCCACTATTTTGGAAGAGTTTTAACTTTGCATGCATGTCGATCATGTAGAGAATATGTTATGCGATAACTATATTGTTGAATTTGAATACGATCCCACATGCAATTATTTTGAGAGAGGAAAATATGGTTGTATAAATTTTCATGATAATAAATTACCTCTATTCATGTTGAGTTGTCAATGTTTTATTGTTCTTCCTTGCATATGCTTGTTTTTGCTTGCCTTGATAATTTGTTTGCTTATAAAATACTTATGCATTGGAATTATGTTAGACTTAAATGTGATTTTCACATGCTATATGATATTCTCTTTAAGCTTCAATTCTTGTCTTTCATGCTATCATCATTAAAATTATCAGCACCTACCTAAAAGGCTTTAAAGAAAGTTGCTTGTTGGGAGACAACCCAATATTATTATTTTCTATTTTGATATGTATACAAAATTATGCCTTTGTTTTGATTTTGTTTTAGTGCTTTAATTAGTGTTTGTGCCAAGCAAAGCGTTTGGTATGATTTGGTTGATAGTTGATTTGGTTTCGTTGGAAAACAGAAACTTTCGTGTCCAGTAGTAGAATTATCTATGATTACTGGAGTGTGATGAAATTCTCAATGTTTTACACTTATTGATATACAATTTACCCACATTGTCCTAATTTTTCAAATTTTTAGAGTTACATAAGTATGACTATAATTCGCATCTTTACAGACTGTTGTGTTTTGGACAGATTCCGTTTTCGTTGCATTGTGTGCTTATTTTGATTAATGTATGGATTGTATCGGGGGGTATAAGGCATGGTAAAGTTAGAATATAGTAGATATAATGCAATAATAAAATATGAATGAGTTTGCAACAGTACTTAAAGTAAGGATTAGTTTTGTTATACTAACGGATCTCAGGAAGTTTTGTTGAGTTTTGTGTGATTGAAGTTTTCAAGTTTTGGGTCAGATCACGAAGGATGAAGGAATAAGGAGTGAAAAGAACCTAAGCTTGCGGATACCCATGGCGCCCCAAGGTAATATTCAAGGAGTACCAAGTGATACGTCCATTTTGCATCATGTTTTCCTATTGTTATTTATAATGTTTATATGATAATAATGCCTTTTGGAGTAATTCTAATGCCTTTTGTCTTATAATATGCAAGGTTTACATCAAGAGGGAGAATACCGGCAGCTGGAATTCTAGACCTAAAAAAGCAACGTCAGGCCACCTATTCTGCACAACTCCAAATGAGCTGAAACTCCACGGAGAATTCTAATGGATCATTTAATACATATTGGAGCAAATAAGAATCAAAGGGGGGCCACCAGGTGGGCACAACCGACCTGGGCGCAGCTGGGCCCTCAGGCGCGCCCTAGTGGATTGTGCCCTCCTCGGTCCACCTCTGGTGCCCATCTTACGGTATATAAGTCATTTTGACCTAAAATAATCAAGGAGAGGACTTTCGGGACGGAGCACCGCCGTCTCGCGCCGGAACTTGGGCAGGAGCACTTTTGCCCTCCGGCGGAGCGATTCCACCGGGGGAACTTCCCTCCCGGAGGGGGAAATCGAAGCTATCGTCATCACCAACAACCCTCTCATCTTGGAGAGGCCAATATTTATCAACATATTCACCAGCACCATCTCCTCTCAAAGCTTAGTTCATCTCTTGTGTTCAATCTTGGTACTGGAACCTCATATTGGTACCTGTGGGTGACTAGTAGTGCTGATTACATCTTGGAGTTGATTACTATATTGTTTATTTGGTGGAAGATTATCTGTTCAGATCCGTTATGCTATTCAATACCCCACTGATCATGAGCATGTTTATCACATGTGAGTATTGATACGTCCAAAATGCATCACTATTTTATATCGTAATTCATCCTTATTCATTGATATATTTCACATTACAATGATGTTCTTATGTTGTTTTGGCCTATTTTACATAGTTTGCAACTTTCCGGTGCCGAAGCAGCAGACGCAGGATTCAGCGGTAAAAAGTGGACGCTGAGTTGCTGAAGAAGAATACCTCCAAATTAGCTGAAAATCGACGGAGGGTATTTTCCAGAAGGATGACGAAGATACGCAAAAGAGCAGCCAGAGGTGGGCCACAGGGTGCCCAGGCGGCCACCTGGCGCGGCCCCCACCCTGGCCGCGCCGGGAGGGCGCCTGGAGCCCCTGGCCCACTCCAGGTTTCCCCCTTTGGCATATATACTCCTCGTCATCCAGAAAACCTAAAAAAGGAGAGAGTTTACGGAGTTCCGCCGCCGCTCCGTGGCGGAAACCTATAGAGAAGAAAAGCCATCTCCGACGGGCAGATTCCGCCGGGGAGATCACCTCCCGGAAGGGGAGATCATCACCATCGTCATCACCATCGTCACGGGCATCATCGAGATCATCATCAACATCATCCCCAACATCAGCACCATCTCCATCTTCATCCAAACTCATCTCACAATTGCAACTTGTGTTGTAATCCGTACTATCTATCCTCTCTACCCTATCGGTGTTGATTACTACTTTGTGGTGAATGTTATTGAGTTTTGTTTGAGAAATATCATTATGTCCAGATTGTTTATCACCCATCTATCTCCACTAATCATGATCTCTTTTATGTCTTGTGAGTAGTTACTTTAGTTCTTGAGGACATGGGAGAAGTCTTGTTGTTAGTAGTCATATGATGTTGAAGTAATATGTGTTGTTTGATACTTAAGTTGTGTTGTTATTTTCCAAGTGGTGTTGTGTGAGTCGAACACTCAACACTTCGCCTTATTAAGGACCTAGGGGAATACATTGTGTACAAAGAATGCTTACGGTGGGTTGCCGGAGTGACAGAAACCTGAACCCCAGTTCGCACACTTTTGCACAAGGGAACAATGGATCATCGATCGTATTGCTATGGTTAGGCTTTTGCCTTAAATACTATCTTGTATTTGCGGATGCTTGCAAGGTGTTTAATCATAAGAGTGCACTCATCTTAGTCTAGAGGGTGTACTAGCATAGATCCACCCACTCAACACTTATCAACACATCACATAGTACCGATACAGAATATGGCGAAAGCACATGACTACCTCTTCCGTGTGCCCTCAAGAACACTTTAGCCTTTATAAGTTCAGTTGCTAGGCCTCTCCTTTGCTCAGAGAGGATTGGGCCACTTGTTACTCTCCAGTGCCTTTTACTTTGCTCGTTTTTACTTTCCTGTTGCTTATATCAAGAAAACCCCTACAAAGTTATCTTTCAGTGCTTGCAGTTATTCCTTGCTCAGAATCACTTATCAATACCTTCTGCTCCTCGTTGGGTTCGACACTCTTACTTATCGAAAACGCTGTAATAGATCCCTTACGGTTGTGGGTCATCAAGTACCGTTTTCTGGCGCCGTTGCCGGGGAGTGTAGCGCTATTGGTAAGTGAAGCTGGTAAGGAAGTTTTTATATTTCTGTTTTTATTTTGCTGTTGCTCCTCTTTGTCCTTATGGACAACCTTGCTATTGGATCGTTGCTTGTGGGAAGACGCCCCACATCTGTGGTGGTTGCTCCTCCCCCTACTGAAATTGTGCCCTATAAAATACCAACTGGTATTATCGATTATGTTTTGGCTAATCGTTATGCAGGAGACAGACATCCCGGTGAACACTTGCTATATCTGTCACAACTATGTCCATTATTTAAGCTTGCAGGTGTATCAATGGAGTTTGTCATGAGGAAATTGTTCTCCGTATCGCTTATAGATAAAGCTTCAGATTGGTATAAGCTTCTCGATAACTCACACTTGCTTGATTGGCAAGAGCTTATGTCTCTCTTTTATACCAAGTTTTATCCTCTTCATGAAATTCATCGAGACAGGAACTATATCTATAACTTTAGGTCTCGTGACGGAGAAAGCATTGCTCAAGCTTGGGGGAGATTGAAGTCCCTAATGCTCAAATGTCCTATTCATGAGCTCCCCAAGAAAATTATACTTACAAATTTTTATGCCAGGCTTTCTCGTCAGGATAAGGAGATGCTGGATGCCTCCTCTAGTGGGGTATTTCATACGAAGAGTGTTGAAGAAAGGTGGGATCTCATTGAAAGGATCCAGAGGAATACCGAAGATTGGGAAATCGATAAAGGTATTGAACCCGCTATAAATTATGAGCATGATTATATTGAGAGCTATGTGAAAACTGATTACTTCAATACCTTTTGCTCTAAGATTGGTCTTGATTCCCATCTAATGATTGATTTCTGTAAGGATTTTGCCTCTCACGTTGATTCTTTTAAAAAGAAGAGAGATCAGCATCATGAACCTTTCAAAGAGTTACCTGTTGATATTCATGTTGCTGACCCTATTTTGCCTGCAGTTATATATGAAAAGCCTCCTTTTCCCGAAAGGATAAGGGAGCACTCTCTTGTGACAGGCATAATAAATAAAAGTGAGAGAAGAATTGATGAGCCTGAGGACCAGATCAAGGTCGATCCTCAAGTTGCATTGGTTAAAGACCTTGTTACTAATGATGTTTTGGATTCCAATGTAAATTTTTGTGCTGTTTCCACTAACCTTGTCACAGCCAAGAATAAACGCCCAATTTCAGGTACTCCAGTAGTATCTGTTAAAATAGGAGATCACTATTATTATGGGCTATGCGATTTGGGATCGAGTGCTAGTGCTATCCCCTATTCACTTTATCAAGAGATCATCGGTGAGATTTCACCTTGTGAACTTGAAGAAGTTGATGTTACCATTCATCTTGCAAACAGAGCAACTATCTCTCCTATCGGAATTGTGAGAGACGTTGAAGTCCTATGTGGAAAGGTAAAATACCCTACCGACTTTCTAGTACTTGGTTCAGTGAGGGACAATTTTTGTCCTATTATTTTTGGTAGACCTTTTCTCAGAACTGGTGGAGCTATAATAGATTGCAAGAAAGGTAAAGTTTCTGTTGAATTCAATGGTGAGCCATATGAATTTAACTTTTCTAAGTTCTCTAAGCAGCCTCGTGGTACCGATTTACCTATTGATGATAAAATTATTGAAAGTATTGCTTCTATTGCTATTCCCCCTAATGATCCTTTGCAGCAATATATGGAGGACCACGAGAATGATTTGCATATACAGGAAAGAAATGAACTAGATGAAATATTCTTGAGACAATCTGCTATCCTGAAGCACAACCTTCTGGTTGAACCTTTGGGAATTTTATCAAAACCAAAAGAAGACCCGGTGTTCGATCTTAAACCTCTTCCCGATACGCTCAAGTATGCTTATTTAGATGAAAAGAAAGTATATCCTGTTATTATCAACTCTAACCTTTCAGGATATGAAGAAGAGCGACTATTGGAAGTACTTCGTAAACACCGAGGTGCAATTGGCTATACCCTTGATGACCTTAAGGGGATTAGTCCATCTATCTGTCAACATACTATCAACCTTGAGCCCGATGCTAAACCAGTTGTTGATCATCAACGACGGTTGAACCCGAAGATGATGGATGTTGTAAGAACTGAGATTCTCAAGCTTCTAGCCGTAGGTATTATCTACCCTATAGCTGATAGTAAGTGGGTAAGCCCGGTACATTGTGTTCCTAAGAAAGGAGGTACAACTGTGGTTCCTAATGATAAGAATGAATTAATACCTCAGAGAATTATTATTAGATATAGAATGTGTATTGATTACAGGAAGCTGAACAAGGCAACCAGGAAGGATCACTACCCGTTGCCATTCATCGACCAAATGGTTGAAAGGTTATCCAAAAATACCCACTTTTGTTACCTCGATGGTTATTCTGGCTTCCCTCAAATTCATGTTAACACTGCTGATCAAGAGAAGACCACTTTTACTTGTCCCTATGGTACTTATGCTTACAGGCGTATGCCTTTTGGTTTATGTAATGCCCCTGCTACTTTTCAAAGGTGTATGTCTGCTATCTTTCATGGTTTCTGTGAGGAGATTGTGGAAGTCTTCATGGATGATTTCTCCGTCTATGGAACTTCCTTTGACCATTGTCTCCACAACCTTAATAAAGTTTTGCAGAGATGTGAGGAGACAAATCTGGTACCCAACTGGGAGAAGTGCCACTTCATGGTTAACGAAGGAATTGTTCTTGGTCACAAGATTTCCGAAAGGGGAATTGAGGTGGACAAGGCCAAGGTCGAAGCAATTGAGAGGATGCCCTATCCAAGGGACATCAAAGGTATTCGCAGTTTTCTCGGTCATGCTGGTTTCTATAGAAGATTTATTAAAGACTTTTCTAAGACTTCGAGACCCCTCACTAATCTTCTCCAGAAGGACGTTCCTTTTGTATTTGATGAAGATTGTAAGGAGGCTTTTGAAGTTCTTAAGAAAGCTTTAATAACCGCTCCTATAGTACAACCACCTGACTGGAATTTACCTTTTGAGATTATGTGTGATGCTAGTGATTTTGATGTTGGAGCTGTTTTAGGACAAAGGGTTGATTAGAAATTGAATGTTATACATTATGCTAGTAAAACCCTTGATAGTGCTCAAAAGAATTATGCTACTACTAAGAAGGAATTCTTAGCTGTTGTGTTTGCTTGTGATAAGTTTAGGCAGTATATTGTTGATTCCAAAGTTATTATTCATACTGACCATGCTGCCATTAAGTACCTTATGACAAAGAAGGATGCCAAGCCAAGACTTATCAGATCGGTACTCCTTCTTCAAGAATTTTATTTGCAGATTGTTGATAGGAAAGGAGAAGACAATCCGGTGGCGGACAATCTTTCAAGGATGGAAGATGTACCGCATGATCCCATCCCAGTCAACGACAGTTTTCTAGACGAGCAACTTGCCATTGTAAAAGTACAATCTCTTTCCGATCCTTGGTTTGCAGATTATGCTAATTTTATCATTGCGAAGTATTTGCCTCCAGGTTTAACATTTCAGCAAAGGAAAAAGTTCTTTCATGATTTGAGGCACTACTTTTGGGATGACCCACATCTTTTCAAAGAAGGTCCAGACGGGATCGTGAGAAGATGCATACCGGAACATGAGCAGAAGGACATTCTCAGACAATGTCATGATAGTCCCTATGGAGGACATCATGCCGGTGAGAGGACCGCACATAAGGTTCTTCAATTAGGTTTTTATTGGCCCACTCTCTTTAAGGATGCTGGAAATTATGTTTTAGCCTATGATAAATGTCAGAGAGTTGGTAACATTAGTAGAAGGAATGAGATGCCTATGAATTACTCACTAGTGATTGAACCTTTTGATTGCTGGGGTTTTGATTTTATGGGTCCTTTTCCTTCTTCGCACAAGTACACTCACATTTTAGTAGCTGTTGATTATGTGACCAAGTGGGTTGAAGCAATCCCCACTGAAAGATGTGATTTTCCCTAGGTTTGGTGTACCTAGGTATCTCATGACTGATGGAGGATCACACTTCACGCATGGAGCTTTTAGAAAAGCTTTAGCCAAGTACGATGTCAATCATAGAATTGCTTCACCGTACCATCCTCAAACTAGTGGGCAAGTTGAGCTCACCAATAGAGAGATCAAGTTGATCTTACAGAAGACAGTAAATAGAAATAGAAAGGATTGGTCAAATAAGTTAGGAGATGCTTTGTGGGCGTATAGAACTGCTTACAAAAACCCCATGGGCATGTCCCCCTATAAGATGGTTTATGGCAAGGCTTGCCATTTGCCATTAGAATTAGAGCACAAAGCTTTCTGGGCTTTTAGAGAGCTTAATGCTGACCCAATGTTAGCTGGTGAGAAGCGTGTCATGAACTTGACTTCTCTAGATGAGTGGAGAAGTGAAGCTTACGAGAGCGCTAAAATGTTCAAGGAAAAGGTAAAGAAGTGGAATGATAGGAGGATTCTGAAACGTGAATTTAATGTTGGTGATAAAGTTTTGTTGTTTAGATCCCGTTTCAGGTTTTCTCCAGGCAAACTACTTTCCAGGTGGGAAGGGCCATTTCATATTGAATAAGTCTATCGGTCTGGTGCAATCAAGATTAACAATTTTGAAGGCACCAAACCTCAAGTTGTGAATGGGCAAAGACTTAAGCATTACATAGCAGGAGACCCTCTCAATGTTGATGTGAATATGATATACACAACAACTCACGAAGAACATGTTGCAGCCCTGTTTCAGACACAAGCAGAAACAGAATAAGAAAAGGTATGTATTACGGTAAGGAAACATCGCGAACCGTCATAAAAGTTCTATATTATGAGTTTTACAAAATTAGGAAAATTCTAAGCCTAAGTGGAGCCTGGAGACAAGCTCCAGGGGGCCCAGGCGCCCCCCTGGCGCGGCCTACCTCCTGGCTGCGCCTGGAGGCCGCCTGGGCACCCACGAGTCCGTCTCCGACCCCACTTTAGCTTGTTACCTTCCTTTTTGTGCAGAAATTTTTGCTATATATTTACCCGGGTTGTTCCGGCAACGTATCTCGCAATTTCGTGTGTTTTCTTTTCGATCTGTTTCTGCCAGGAAATCTTTTAGCTAGACCTAGGTGCCATGCCTTCCCCAAGTTCCCCCAAGGACAAGTTCGTCGTCAACGTCATCAACCCTTACCTCGCTGAGATGAAGAAGCACCCTCAGGTTGTTCGGATGGAGGACGGTGTCCTCCATCAAGAAGATCTGAAGGGACCTATCAAGGAGGGGAGCATCCAGGCCAGGCTAGAAGAAGTGGAGCAAGAAGTCTTCAAGTACAAGAAGATGATCGACCGTGGTGTTGAAGCTAACTTTGACATCATCAACGAGCTGAAGACCTACATCCTGAAGAAGATGCAGGAGATGTGGAAAAGCATCACCGCATCTGAAGAAAGAATTGAAGAGCTCCAAGGGCAAATTTATGATCTACATCACCAGAACTGTGAGTATGAACTAAGGTTTATGCGCATGGGTATGGGTGCTGCATGCAGGATTCAGGAGACAAACTTCTCATATGAGACTGGAGAACCCCTTCGATGGAAGCGCTTCGCCGAGGACTACGTGATCAACGGCAACAAGAATGAGGAGTGAAATCTCCTTGGGTAATGGCATCCCCTTGGCTTGTTCCAAGCTTGGGGGAGTGCCCGGTATCTTTATCTTTATCTTTTGTCTTTCAGAGTAAAGTAGAGTCGTATCATGTCTAGGGAGGTTATTATATGAAATAGGTGTGTGCATTGAGGTCTATCACTCCTTCTATGGAGAGATTGTATCCGTGAGTGTGGAGTCATCTATGATGGAATATTAATGAGAAGTCTATTGGTTCCTTTGCTGCACTCGGTATTCTCTTCACGCAATCGACCTTATATGATGATTCCTATGGGGAGTGTTGACCTTATATCAGGTATGGCTTTGAAAACTTTATTTAATCTTGGAAAACATAGCTTTGGTCATAACAACAAGCATGATTTTCTTAAAGTAGCGACATAGCCAAAACCTTTATGTTATTATGCTTGAAGTGTTATGCTGACAATGAAAGACAACTTGATGTGTTATGCTTAATTTAATGTTTATGCTTTATATTGCTTTGCATCTTAGTCATCATCAATTGTCTGTTCTCTCAAAGCCTTTGCTAGCCTAAACTCTGTACTAAGCGGAATTCTGCTTGTGCATCCATACCCTTAAACCAATACCTTCCATATGAGTCCACCATACCTTCCTATTCGTGGTATTCCACTACCACCTCCTAAAGTATAGAATTTATGTGTTATCCTTAAATGTTCAAAATCTTCTATTTTGTGCCCCTGTTTTAGCTCATGAGGAAGTAGTAGTTAATTCAAGATCTTTTTAAGATTGGACAAGTTTTACCCCGGGATTGCATGTCTAATCTGCAAACCCCTAATACGAGGAGGAACTGGCATGAGTGCGCCCGGCTCATAAAAGATAATACAACAAACAAACCCTCCTTCACGCTTTATTCATGAGAAATCAGAAAACTTTGGCAGTGATAAACAAAGGAGATTAAGGGGATGTGATCATCCTCGTGCGGGAGCCGTTCCTCGAAACTTTTCCAGTTTGAGAAGTAATTGAGTTATCTATTAGCATTCGTTGACAAATCATGCATCTCTCAAAACTTGTTTTCATTCTGTTTGATTTAAGGATAGCACATGAGTTTTCCCTACTTCCCTAGAGCAGGGCCTATCTCTTATTTTTAGGTTGAGTCAGTTATTCCTACTTCCTTCTATTCCTAAAGAGAGCAGACATTTGATGTTGACGAGGATTCATTCATATAAAGTTGCATTAAGATTTGTCATATTATATCCTTGTTAACATTATCATTTGATAATTTAGTTGTTTGTCAAGCCCAGCTAAAGCAAACATCTTCCTTTGTGTTAACACTTTCACTTCTTGCCTAATAACATGTTCTTTCAAAAGCTTCAATTAATCTCATCAAAACATAAAGAGAAAGAGCAAAAGTAAAAGCTATTAGTTGTTCTTTGACCTATTTTACACAGTTTGCAAAAGTAAAAGAGCAAAAGTAAAAGCCATGATTTGTGAGTTTCATTAGCCCTACTTTCGATTATAAGTGTTACCACTCTTTTATAAGGGCCTTATGAGTTGAAGATTGCTGTTGAGGATATTTGAGTTTGGTGAAGAAACTGTGATGCTTCTTGTCCGTATTCTATTTATCGACACTTCACTCTCTAAACTTGTGGACAGGTTTACCGAGCTAAGTATTCGCTTGGGGACAAGCGAGGTCTAAGCTTAGGGGTGTTGATACGTCCAAAATGCATCACTATTTTATATCGTAATTCATCCTTATTCATTGATATATTTCACATTACAATGATGTTCTTATGTTGTTTTGGCCTATTTTACACAGTTTGCAACTTTCCGGTGCCGAAGCAGCAGACGCAGGATTCAGCGGTAAAAAGTGGACGCTGAGTTGCTGAAGAAGAATACCTCCAATTTACCTGAAAATCGACGGAGGGTATTTTCCAGAAGGATGACGAAGATACGCAAAAGAGCAACCAGAGGGGGGCCACAGGGTGCCCAGGCGGCCACCTGGCGCGGCCCCCACCCTGGCCGCGCCGGGAGGGCGCCTGGAGCCCCTAGCCCACTCCAGGTTTCCCCCTTTGGCATATATACTCCTCGTCATCCAGAAACCCTAAAAAGGAGAGAGTTTACGGAGTTCCGCCGCCGCTCCATGGCGGAAACCTACAGAGAAGAAAAGCCATCTCCGGCGGGCAGATTCCGCCGTGGAGATCACCTCCCGGAAGGGGAGATCATCACCATCGTCATCACCATCGTCATGGGCATCATCGAGATCATCATCAACATCATCCCCAACATCAGCACCATCTCCATCTTCATCCAAACTCATCTCACAATTGCAACTTGTGTTGTAATCCGTACTATCTATCCTCTCTACCCTATCGGTGTTGATTACTACTTTGTGGTGAATGTTATTGAGTTTTGTTGGAGAAATATCCTTATGTCCAGATTGTTTATCACCCATCTATCTCCACTGATCATGATCTCTTTTATGTCTTGTGAGTAGTTACTTTAGTTCTTGAGGACATGGGAGAAGTCTTGTTGTTAGTAGTCATATGATGTTGAAGTAATATGTGTTGTTTGATACTTAAGTTGTGTTGTTATTTTCCTAGTGGTGTTGTGTGAGTCGAACACTCAACACTTCGCCTTATTAAGGACCTAGGGGAATACATTGTGTACAAAGAATGCTTAGGTGGGTTGCCGGAGTGACAGAAACCTGAACCCCAGTTCGCATGCTTTTGCACAAGGGAACAATGGATCATCGATCGTATTGCTATGGTTAGGCTTTTGCCTTAAATACTATCTTGTATTTGCGGATGCTTGCAAGGTGTTTAATCATAAGAGTGCACTCATCTTAGTCTAGAGGGTGTAGTAGCATAGATCCACCCACTCAACACTTATCAACACATCACATAGTACCGATACGGAATATGGCGAAAGCACATGACTACCTCTCCCGTGTGCTCTCAAGAACACTTTAGCCTTTATATGTTCAGTTGCTAGGCCTCTCCTTTGCTCAGAAAGGATTGGGCCACTTGTTACTCTCCAGTGCCTTTTACTTTGCTCGCTTTTACTTTCCTGTTGCTTATATCAAGGAAACCCCTAAAAGTTATCTTTCAGTGCTTGCAGTTATTCCTTGCTCAGAATCACTTATCAATACCTTCTACTCCTCGCTGGGTTCGACACTCTTACTTATCGAAAACGCTGCAATAGATCCCTTACGGTTGTGGGTCATCAAGTATTTACTTTAGTTATTGAGGTCACGGGAGAAATCATGTTGGAAGTAATCCTGTGAATTTGATATGTGTTCGATATTTCGATGATATGTATGTTGTGATTCCCTTAGTGGTGTCATGTGAACGTCGACTACATTACACTTCACCACATTTGGGCCTAAGTGAATGCATTGTGGAGTAGTTATTAGATGATGGGTTGCTAGAGTGACAGAAGCTTAAACCCTAGTTTATGCACTACTTCGTAAGGGACCGATTTGGACCCAAATATTTAATGCTATGGTTAGATTTTATCTTCTTACTTTTCACATAGTTGCGGATGCTTGCGAGTGGGTTAATAATAACTAGGAGGTTTGTTCAAGTACGAACAACACCTAAGCACCAGTCCCCCCACATATCAGATTATCGAAGTAACGAACACAAATCAAACCAATATGGTGAAAGTGACTAGATGAAATTCCCGTGTGCCCTCTAGTACACTTTTCTCATTATAAGAAAACATTTTGGCATGTTCTTTGCCATAAAACGATTGGGCTACCTTGTTGCTTACTATTTACCATTACCATTACTCGCTCGTTAAAAATTATCTTGTTATCAAACTATCGGTTACCGAAAATTTCAGTGCTTGCAGACATTACCTTGCTAACGACTTGCCATTTCCTACTGCTCCTCATTGGGTTCGACACTCTTACTTATCGAAAGGACTACAATTGATCCCCTATACTTGTGGGTCATCAAGACTCTTTTCTGACGCCGTTGCCGGGGAGTGAAGCGCTCTTGGTAAGTCAAAATTGGTAAGGAAAAATGATTACTACATGCTGAAATTTACTGTCACTTGTTACTAAGGAAAACAATCATTTGAGGGTTTTTTCGGGGTATCTTCACCTCGAGCTGAAGCACAATTAGTACTCCGAAGAGTTTGTACTCCTACTCACGTGTCGCTTGTTTTGTTATTTTCTTTGCCGGATTCCATCACTCACCGCAGCCCTTTATTGTGCTTTTTAACTAAAATAATAATACATTAAAATACTCCAACAAAACAAGGTCATCGCTGAGATTTTCTGGACGTTTATTGTTTAGCTGGCGACCTTATCCATTTGGGCACATATCGATCTCTCCTCGCGTGTCATTAGCCCGGCGGCGGCGGCTTGCACCTCGGTGGGGGCACAATACTGGCCGCAAAGAGAAAAGCTCGCTCGACGGCGTCCTCTACTGTGGCTCCTCTTCTCACCGGCCAACGGCGACAACTTCAATGACCAGGTTCATTTCTGTCGCGCGGAGGCCATACTCGAAATCTAATCTACTGTCCGCTCATATGCCCTCTTTTTCTAGCATCCAGGTAATTGGCATCGCCTGCAGCACCGCTAGTTGAAGAGCGCCATTCGAGAGAACAACAGCGCCCAGTTCTTCCCAATCGATGTTGGAGCCTAGTCTGAGTGTTCAATCCGTAAGCGTCTTGTTTGGGAGCCCACTAATCAAGTGCTAGACACCGTTTTTATTTGTCCGATTACCATCTGCATACATAAATTGATCGTGGAAGCAATTTAATCCCGTTGAGCGGCACTGATTCTGGCGGCTCTCCTTCTTCTGACTTCTTTCGGGTAAACAGTGCAGAAACCACCACGGATCCGATGCGACATATTTGCGCAGGCAATATTTTATGTATTATTTCCTTCAGATAATGGTGTGGTCATTGTATTAGGATACCAAAATATTTGGTATATTCATCTCACGTTTTGTGAGAATATGAGACAAATCCATCACGCCGTGAGTGCAGTTCTAGTAAACTAGATGATGAGTATATTCATCAATGTATCAGTATATACATCCACCTTTGTTTAATTGCCGTGGCCACTGTCCAATTGATGGGAGAACCAGAGGAGACTCATCTTCTCTTACCCCAACTAGCTAATTAAACTTTTATTCATCAAGATCTACACAATTTTTCATTGATCAACTACTGTCCTTCCTCGTGTAAACAAACTTTCAAGCTCTTTTTACTGTGTTTCTTTGTGGATGCTTGGTACACCTAGTTCAGATTTTTTTTGTATATATAGCCAGAGACTTGGATATATTGTGCAATTATACAAAGGTTTTTCAAGCAAATCTAACTTATGTTCCAATTTTTTTCCATTGACTATCCATGGAAGCAATGGATGTAGGTTTGTGTGACTGAGGAGCACCTCCATGCGATCTACACACAAGCATATCTGCAGTTTTCTGGAAGACAGAATCCTTCTTTTCTCCATTTTTTGTAGCATTTAATACTTTTTGAAGATGTAAAAATAGTTGCATAGTCCAGTTTACTTGGTCGGTATACATGTTTCTGCTAATAGGAAAAATTTTGTACGTCATATAATGAGTGCATATTATTAAGCGTGTTCTACTGCATAGACCAATACTTCATCTGAAGTAGTATACACTTCTTTACAATATTCATATGTATTTCTTTGATTACAAGTAGTATATAATTCTTCCGTTGATATGCTTTTTCAATGATACTAACAATATACTTCTCTGAAGAGAAGAGATCATTCTGAAGAATATATTGTTCTCAATCCGTGAAGTATATACGTTAAATCTAGTGAAGTTGCTTTAATCCCATGAAGTATATATTCCATTAAATCCAGTGAAGTATACTGCTTTAAATTCGACGAAGTATATAGTGTTCTTTTAAACAAGGAGTATATACTTCTTAAGTATCATCCACTGGAGTATATACCACCTAAATAAGGAGTATATAACACATACTCCTTTTAATTCCATCATATACCCGTAGAAGTTAATATACATATTCCATAAAACAATATATGCTCATCTATAGTCTTTATAAAAATACGTGCATACCTCCTTCTAATTTTTTTAAGCATATACTCCTTTTGAAATAATTGAGGTACATCCTCCTTCGATAGTGAGACTACAGTACTGAATATTCTACAATACATAGATGGAGACGAACAGACCCATGCAATCTTCCAAGTTGCTACGTATGTGATCAATTTCATCGGCACCAATGCTCTGTAGTTCTCCTTCCAAACGTAAGCACTTTATTTAAAATGTGATATACTCCTAAGAAAAGGTGATATACTTTCTTCCAGAATAACAACTCTTAAATAGATTCCTATTTTCTAGTGGGTAAAGATGGTCGTTCCTTCCTTCCAGGTCACCCATGGACCCACCTTATATACCGATTATTTCTTCTACCCATTTTTACGTTGGTTCCCAGCTATTTACCTTATCCATCTAGGGTGGGAGTACATACTCGCGGGTATATATATTGGCCTCGTGAAGGACAAATTATCACTCAAGCTTGGGGTAGGCTTAAGTCAATGTTATATTCATGCCCCAATCATGAGCTGTCGAGAGAAATTATTATTCAGAACTTCTATGCTCGACTTTCTCGGAATGATCAATCCATGCTTGATACTTCTTGTGTCGGTTCTCTTATGAAGAAGATATTGAATTCAGGTGGGATCTTTTAGAGAGAATTAAAAGTAAATTTGGAGATTGGAAACTCGACAAAGGTAAAGAGTCAGGTATTAAGCTTAGGTTTGATTGTGTTAAATCTTTTATGAATACCGATGCTTTTCAAAAGTTTAGCACTAAGTATGAACTTGACTTTGAGATAGTAGCCTCTTTTTGTGAATCTTTTGCTACTCACGTTGATCTCCCTAAAGAGAAGTGGTTTAAGTATCACCCCCCTATTAAATAAGAATTCAAAGATCCAGTAGTTGCTAAAGAAGAAACTATCATTTACAATGTTGATCCAGTTGTTCCGACTGCTTATATTGAGAAACCACATTTTCATGTTAAGATAAAACAGCATGCTAAGGTTTCAACTATGGTCCGTAGAAGTAATATTAGAGCACCTAAACCACCTGAGCAAATCAAAGTATAACCTAGTGTTGCTATGGTTAAGGATCTCTTGGTCGATAATGTTGATGGGCATGTTATTTACCTCATCGGTGAAGCAGCAAGAATTCCTAAACCTGATATAAAAGACAAACATAGACATGTTGTAGGCATGCCTGTTGTCTTTTTTAAAATAGGAGATCATTGTTACCATGGCTTATGTGATATATATAGGTGCCAGCGTAACAGTAGTACGTGTTAGTACTATACAAACGGTTTTTAACCCCTTTCCGCGACGGCATTTGGAACAGTCGCCAAGTGAGTGTGAGCGATAGGAGGGTCCTTCCCACATGACCCAGAAACCGTCGGGGATATGCCCTCCTGGCACACACGCTCGGAAAAATGAGGTCGTGTGCGATCGGCGAGCGCTCAAATATGGTAATACGTATAGTAGAGCTAAAAAATACAATTATACAGGAGAAATTGTTTTCGGTCGTAAGTACATCCCACACAGTCTGTCCCCACTAAACGTTTATGTTGGTATGTACAACCCACACAGTCGCTCCAAGGAAAACATTTCCATTCATAGGTACATCACACACGATTTGCCATTGCACACGATATTAACAATTTTATCATTTGCGTTAATGAATGCATCACACACGGTGCATAGAAGAAACTGTGTGGTAAAGGCTATCCATCACACATAGTTTTTTTTGGTAAACGTTTGCGCAAGGTGACCTAATGCAAAAAAATTTCAAGAGGATGTCGTGTGTGATTGTTCATTGATCCAACACGGTTTATTCCTAGAAACTGTGTGCGTTGCCTGAGGTCATCACCCACGGTATTTCCTTAGTAATCGTTTGCAATAGCAAAACCCAAATAGCAGACTAATTGCCCTATTATTTATAATCCATTTATAAATCTAATTGACATTCATATTAAGCACATAATATATTTCATTTCCATATTAAGGAAGCAGGATTTCATAATTGAAATACATCTGAATACAACATGATATAGCTTTAGCACTCAGCTACCCCATTACACAACTGCACCAGCACCAAGTTTCACATGCAACATGTAGAACCTTTTGAAATTAGCATCATAGACGGTACATAGACAGATGCATCTCATCTAGAAAACTACTTAAGCGGAAGGCGAATATTGAGCCTTCATTCATGTTGAAGGTCTCTGCAACTTTACGCCAGTGCCTGTGGATGATTAACCGTCCATCCTTGGTCCTCTTCAGGAACACTTCAATATTGAACTGTGGGTGATGTATAAAAACTTTCCTCGCCTCCTGACCATAGAGGTGGTTTGAGAGGTAATCATTAGTGAACTGCTTTGGAAAGGCCTGAGAATAAGGATGTGCATAAATATCTTCTCTATATTTGAAATGGGGCAAAGGAATAAAAAAAGACAAGGTATAATAGTTTGTACCATCTTGTAGTGAACTGATGTCTTCTTCATTGGGCAAACAAAGATTTTGTTGTTTTTTGCCGCTAATTTCTTTATGCTAACAATTTTTCCGAATTTCTTGACTTGATTGATATTCATGGACAACTCATTTACCCATATGCAAAAAGGGTCAAACAGTGGGTCAAAACCTCTAGCAGCAGGCCCTACATGTACAAGACCAAATTGTTAAAAACCTAAATGTTAGAATGGTTCCTACAATTGCATAATAATGTGCTATTAGACGACGGACCATGCATGTGCAGTTAATGAAACACCACAACAAATGAACCAAACGTTAACTGAGCACCACATTGCACAATATAACATACTCCTAATAGAAGATCAGACAGTTAACCAAACCAAGCATGCTTAACAACTTGGAAATATAGCAATTTTATTTATTTCTCATGTATTTAGTACAGCCAAATTCGACTTATTTCTCACAAGGTATACAATAATAGAATGCACCCACAACAATTGAACATTGATGTCGGGGGTTTCACGCGACTTATGCCAAAGGATGGCTTATCATGGAGGGGATCAATAGAACGTCGCTGGGTCCTGGAAACGGGATTAGGCGATATCTCGAACGCCTATGTGATTTACCCAGGTTCGGGGCTCTTCGTGGAGATAACACCCCTAGTCCTGCTCTGCAGGGACTCCATGTTGTGACTATCGTCAATAGGTTAGCTACAACGATGCTCCTTGAGATGTTTGGCTAGAGTAAGAAGAAGAGCAAGGCTGGCTCTAGCTCCTCCTTCCCTAGATGAGTGTAAGGTGGCTAGGGTTCTTAACCCTTTGCATGGGGAGACATGGGGGGTTTATATAGACCTAACCCCAGGGGTACAATAGTATTCCAGCCGGGTGTAGGACCCGGCCGTTAGTGTCTCTGGTCGCTGGCTTCTCCGCCGCTTGGTGGGTCCCGCCGACTACCGGAGATTCGGCCGACAGGTAGGGCCCGTCGTCCGTGGGCCAGGTTGGCTGCTTTATACTGTAGCTTGACCTCTGATGACGGAGGCTTGGACTGGGGATGTATGGCTACAGTCCCACCACCAGGTGGGCGTTCGCTGTCGCCACACCCCATCTTATAAGCTTAATGGTTTCACGGACTCCGAGGAAAGGGAGGGCCGCCTTCTAATAGCCGACCTACACTTGGCACCGCCTGCTGGGGCCTCGCCGTCTTCTAGTGTCTCTTGGACGGGTAGGGTCTGCCGCCAGCGGGCCGTACCGACCGCTCGTCGTGGGGGCGTGGTCCATGCAGGTGTGGGCGACGTCATGGATCGCGTGGCTACAGTGTTGTGCCGGACGAGGGGAGCCCGCATGGTACACCCGCACTATGGCCAAGCTCTGCCCAAGATTCGGGGGCGATATGTCGCACTGTAGCCATGCCCTGTCTTGTCATGGTTCAATGGGTGCAAACTTTGAGGGAGCCTTGGGCCGCCTGCTAGGTGTCGGCTTCCTGGATCCGCCTGCTGGGCGCGCGCCGTCTCCTGGTAGCCAGCCATCGGACCAGGCGGCCCAAAGAGCCGGCCTCGAGGCCGGATAGCTTGAGGGGCACAGCTAGCTCTGATGTATTGAAATATTATAGGGCATGGATGAGGATACCCATTGTCAATATCTTCGAAAGTAGTACCTGAAGCTGGTGGGGTGCCGCGTTTGAAAGAAGACTGAGGGACCTCAGCAGCTTCTTATTCCGTGTGAACTGGTGACATTTCTTCGCCCGTCTTCTGGTGAGGCCGACTGTCAAGAGCTGGCCGCGGTGGGGCCGGCCGACTGGTGAATTTGAAACGTCGGGGAAGACGCCGGGTGGTGAGCCGCGGTGGGGCATGCGATGGGACAGCGCCGCAGGTCCGGGCCCGCCACTATAGGGCCTCGGCACACGCGCGGATCCGCTGCGGCCGAGGTGATCGGTTGCACTTTGTAGGCGCATTGAATGCGCGCTGTTACAGTGCGGAAAACGTGGGGGCGTGCGGGGCGTGGGCGCAGTTCATCCCGCGCTTCCGCCCACGTCCTGCCTCCTCTTCTCCGCCGCCTGGCCTATAAGTAGCGGGGAGGGGCGGCAGAGCACACGCGCGCCCTCCTCGCCCATCTCCTTCTTCTTCCTTGCTCCTTCTTGCCTCCTCGCCACCGTCGTGCCTGCTGCCCCCGCCAAAGCGCTTATCAGCCCACCGTCACGAAGGCGCACGGAGCATTAGCCATCTCGTCCTCGTGCTGCCGCTCCATGCCTCCCCCGAGCCATTGCTTCCATGGCGCACAACATTCGCTTCGGCGATTGGGTTGGTTCCAACATCCACGAGGACCACCTCGAATTCCTCCTCCAGACGCGGCGGCTCCCTCACGTAGTGAACGTGATGGTGCGCATCCCTCCTTAGGGCGAAATCTCGTCGGCACCGGAGGATGGCGAGTGCGTCATCTTCCTGTCGCACTTCATCCGCGGCTTCGGCCTGCCTGCCAGCGGTTTCTTTCGCACCTTCCTCGACTTCTACCGACTTCAACCCCACCATCTCACGCCCATAGCACCACCGTGAATTAATAAGTGGCTAATTACTATTAAGGAGGTATAATATATGAGAATATCAAGATCATAACTTACGGACTCCTAGGATCTCGCCGGATTGCAAGTAGTTATGCTAGGTGGGAACTCAGATAAAATAAGGATGAAGGTGTAGGGAATCCATTATCCTAACTTATCTTGGAGATTTTCCGTAGTTAGTGATCATAATGATACCATATCATATTGGAGATTGAATACTTACCAGCGGAGAAGGTGTCACTATATAAGGACCTAGAGCCCTATGACGAAAGGAGAGACCATTCCGGTTACTCAACCCTGCGAGACCTTGTTTGTAGTTCAGATCTAGCCCATGCACTTCTTTTTAAACACATCTAGATATCAATATATATACACTAGTAAGACATATCACCACCCCTTCTCTTACTAGGCACACATTTCTAGTCTCACATTCTCCATATGTAAAAGGTGTCTTCCTGTGTAAGATAGCAAACAAATTTATTATGTCGTTGCACTAGCCATGATGAAGCTAATAACAAAGTAAAGTACGATGGACAACCTATGGATTGTATGAGGGGCACATTTGGGTAAGAGGATACTTGGTGTAGAATATTTGTTGATCAATTCTCGGTCCTCATTGACTTGAGAATGAAATCATCGTTTCTTGGACTACCCATGCATGCGCTCAGATGATTAGCCACTAAGTGACATCTGCAAGACTAGGTTGCATAATATCAAGAGAGTCCATCAAATGTTTCCCCTAAAATCAAACATTTCTTTAGGATGATAATATGACAATTAGGAATAAGTTCACTACAATCTCATTCCAAATGCACAAGGCACCCACTAAAGTCTAGATACATAATAGCATACATAAATATAGTGCTAGGGATACATGCGACTAATGGCATGGCCAAATATTAGCTTCATGCCCCAAATGGAATACAAAACTTCAAACATACATAGAAATATGAAAAACAAAAATTACAGACGTGGTTTTGGATTTCTATAAGGCATATTATCACTAGCAAAAAAATACCTCAACTTCCAAATGTGTCGAACGGAAACTGTCGGGTTTGAAGTTAAAGTCGATTTTTTCCATCAGTTTCCCTTATAACCGTTTTCTATTTTCAATATACACCATTGCAAGTTCCTTGGCTAATTTTGGGAATACAGTTAGGACACTAAATGCATTACTAGTTAATTCAATGGATATAAATAAATTTTGAATTGCATGTACATGAAAACTTCCCAAATGTTGGTGAAAACATACTATTGTTTCATTGGACCTATATACCTTTCTTCGAGTTGGCAGTGTGGCCCTGGCAAATGCGAGGTCATCTTCTTGAAGACCTCTTTGGTATCTGCATGGGTATCCCCTTCAAGACATATTTAGTTCAACAACTTCTAAAATATAACAAACATGGTCAAATCAAGTCGAAACCATGTGAAAAGGTGTAAGTCAGATATAACTGTGTCACTTAAGATCATTGTCACATTCTTCTTTGTAGGATTTTTTTAAAAGAGGTCTCAGAGGACTGTAGCTTTCATTTGTTTGTCCTAAACAATTGGGATAAAGGAAATTTTATCCATTTAATTGCAATTTGTTCCTTTAAACCAAAGGGATGGATACAGCCACAAAAAGGAATTTTATGTTCTTCTATCATAATAAGTTGGAAGACAATCGGGAAGTCGTCATGTCAAGGCCCCATAGGCAGAGGTTATGATTTCTTTCTCGCCTGTGTAAGTCTATCCTTGCGAGAATGCAGAGAGAGAGAGAGGAGAGAGAGGGAGGGGGTGGGGGTGGGGGAGAGGGAGGTAGAGAGAGAGAGGTCGAACGTTTGATTTGCTCTCATACTAGTACCTCGTACTTTCAACTTCTGCTTGTGGCATAAGATGAAACAACAACTAGGAGTACGATAACAAGAAGAACTCCAAATGTCTTGAATGTTTCAAAGATAACCAAAACATCTTTAATGTTTCAAAAATATCAAAAATGTCCTGAACATTTTCCAGCTTCTCCTTCTGGCATAAGATGAAACAACAGCTATTGCGCACTAGGATAACAGCAACAACTCAAAATAATAACAAGAAGTTTAGGAAATCAACTAAAGCACATGCATGAAATTATTGCAATGAATTGGAAAATATGCAGATATCACACGTCACAATATATGGCGATCCTCGTCACACTGCACGCCAGGTCGAGACAGAGAACATCGGGATGTCGCGCCAGCGGATGAAGAAGCACACATCATTCTCACTGGAAACCCTGTACGCCCTACTACAGCCTGTCACCATCTGCCCCAGCATCACCGTTTGCGCCACTGCGTCTGCGCTCATCGCCACAGACGCGAATCCGGCGGCCTTCATCCGCTCCGCCCACTTCTCCATCCGCTCGTGGCGCTCCCGACGCTGCGCGCCTTCACAGGCAACGATATCCCTGATCTCTTGCAGGAGCAGGCACTGTTCCATGTCCGCACGCTCAATTGTCGACCCGCGTGCAGGCACGCTCTCCTCCAGGGCATCAAACAGGGCGCCGTAGTACTTGAGCGCGTTCTCAAACCGGGCCATGAACTCGTCGTTGTGGTTGGCCTCCTGCTCCGTCACCACCATGAGCTTCGGTGATAGCTCCGCTAGGTCGCGGAGGAGCGCGTCGGCCCTCGACATGGTAGCATTGGCCTGCGCTTTTCCTTTCTTGTCGTGAGGACGAGCAACCATTTCTGCAAACTCGTCGGCGAGCAGACGGTGGAGCTGTAGGGTAGAGACGATAACCAGTGCTTCGCCGTTCCTGACACCGAGGGGCTCGATGCTGCTGAGCAGCTCATTGATGTGGAGTTTCACCGGGTGGAACTGGAAGCCGATGTGCAGGCTCTCGACTTCCCGAGCGAGGAGCGCACCGGTGACGACTGACGGACAGGAACTCGTCCTCCTCGTTGACAATGGTCAGACGGAGGATTTGGTCGTGTGCGCCGGCTCCCGGACGCTTGGCAAAGAGGTGGAGGAGCAGAAGCCACTTGTCGTGGTCAGCACCGCCGAGATCGACGACGTGGAGGACGGCATTCCTCTCCGTCCGAGCTGCATCAATGATGGCGTAGTTCGTCGTGGTACCGGCGAGGCGGAGGAACGGGCATATCTCGGCGAATTGGCGGCGCGCCGCGGCGGCCGCCGATGCGGGGGTAGTCTTCTGCAGCTGGAGGGCGCGGCACACGCCCTGCCATGGCTGGACCACGCGCAGCGCGAGAGCGTCGGCGAACAAAGACGCGAGGCGGTGCAGGGGGCCGCCGACGTGGTCCGATGCCAGACTGCTGCATATCCTCTCCAACACCTTGTTTACCAGCTCCTTGTCCCCTTTGGCGACCGCGGTGGCGCAGGAATATAGAAGCGTGATAAGGTCTACCGCGCTCTGGACGTACTGATTCTGCGGTGCCGTCGGGGATGGTGTAGTAGGCGCCCCTGGCAGAAGTAATCCCATAGTACCGTTGATGTTGGTGTGTACGAATGTCCCGTTCAGTATGTTTCCCAGATCCACCGACCACGCTGTCGTTAGAGGTGTGGGCGCATACACTGGCCCGGCTGTTTCTTGACCTCTGTTCTCCGGATTCATGATCGATCTGCACACATGAATCATGGATTTGAATATTAGTAGTAATCAACATGCGATAAAAAATGAACATATATAAACAATGACATCAAGTACGTACGAGGGGCTTAAATATGCAAAAGTAGGTGCTCCACATTCTATGTGCTACCAATTTCATTGATCTCATAATTCTGCTCCACTATATATAGTAATCTTATCTAAATGACAAGCGATTGCAAAAATTGGCCGGTGTTCTTCCTAACTACTCAAATAAACGTGCCTACACCCCATTCCATCTAGAAAACGATATGATCGATTGACAGATAGTGCGTGCGAACAATCCAAAATATATAGTATTCCCTACTTCAGAAATATAAGTTGTATAACTACGTGTGCAGTCAACGATTTAAAACACTGACCTCTGATACACCCGTAATAGTGCACGTGGACTTGCTCAATTTGATAGTATGTCGATGAGCTTTACCTCCTCTTCTTCCACCTGTACCTCCCCTATAGCTGCATGGATGTTCACTACGACATGGTTGTTCAAGATTATGAACAATATGTAGTGTATCGTTATTGTTGAGGGTACTTTAAATCGGTTGCATATCTTGCCTACAATGACACCACCCATTTGGCCGCTCGAAGATATATTGCACATTTCAATCCTAGCTTCCTAGCGCAACCATTAATGCTATTTCCAATATTGATTACAATTAATGTTCTTTCTAAATAATTGTAATTAATGACATTTTCAAGATGAACTACCATTAATGCAACTAATGTTATTCCAGACAATTGCAATTAAGGTTGATGCATCACTGGAGCAACATGGTTCGTTGGATATAGGTTTAACTGCCGAGATCATTTAGATTCGCCAAATTAATTCCTTTATAGGTAGTAGTTGATTAGTGTTATTTATAAATAATTAGAATTAATTTTATTTCAAATATAAAGTAGCATTATTGCAATTAATGATGTTTCTAAATAATTGCAATTAATGTTGATATATCACCGTAGCAAGATGAGTTGTTGCATATAGGTTGTTGATTGGCTGAGATCATTTGGATTCATCAAATTCGTGATTTTGTAAGTAGTAGTAGATAGTATATGTAAAAAGATGTGCATCAGGCATGCAACATTAATATTATTATCGTTGTCTTGCAAAAAAAAATTGCCTTTTGATAGTTCCACTCCAAAATATAATCAAAGTTGTGTCGGAATATGAAAACACAACATTTTCTTGTACTTTCGGAGGACGGAGTGATGAAGTTTTACTGTATTATGCAAGAAGTATAAATTTACGGCATATATATACATAGTTTCATGAACGCACCCCAAACCAAAAGGGTACCAAAGATTCTTAGTAAAACAATATAAAGGAGACTTGTTTTTCTTTTACATTAAACAGGCTCAACAAACCATGAAAAGAACTCATCATGTTATCAATCACATTTGGGTTTTATGTGTAACGTATTTTTTGAAGCATGTGAATCTTTAAATCCAGGTTGATTTTTTTTGCGTGGCTACACATTAATTTCACCTTTATAACATGCATAGACGACCATCTTTCTCATTGCTTGGCTCAAAGGGAGGCATAAGATATATCATCTCTTGTACTCGAAAACAGTTCAAATGGACAAGAGCAACCATATGTGCATTGAATGAAAAAAACAAAGAGCCGCCCCATAGGAAATGGAATGGCAAAGCTTCATGGAGGCTCAAAGGCAAACCTCGGTTGGATGGCACCATCGATGGCTATTAACGATTCATCATGGTAACTCGCTAAAATGTTTGTATTTTTGGTATAGATGTTTCACAATGCATAAATTACCATGTCATAGGTTTTTCATTATCACAATATGGTGCCTTTTTAACGAAACTATTGAGGTACCTTAAGTCGGTTTCTCTGCCATTTGGAAAGGGTGAGTAGACGTTCAACCATTACAATGGAGACTAGTTCCACATTGCCTAGTATTCATATCCTAGACAACCAAGAAATAGAAAAGCCTCAATTGGCTCAAGGAAAGCACTTGTCGGTTGTTGATCTTGTCGATATTTACAAAGAGATCACGTTTCATTATAGTGGATCCCATGAATATCCATACCATGTTGTCATTCCATCAGTTCCACATTGCATAAAAGGCCATCAAAGCGGATATGTTTAAGCTCGCTTTACTAATACACATCACCTCTAACAAGACCCCTCGACACACATCATCGGTCTAACAATGTGTCTAACAATGCATGATAAATAATTGTCGGAAAGGAGACCCAACCATATGTGTTTTGTGAAGAGGTGGACCCCAAAGGCTAGCGCACTCGGTGTAGCTTATAGCCCACAGATAGTACTTAACAAGTATGTGCAAAGGTCCTAGCTGACATATAAACCCTATCACTCCTCAATAACCCTAACACTTCTCATTCTCTCACCATGTCCCGATCTAAACAGGAAATGATGACCTCTCTCTCTCTCTCTCTCTCTCTCTCTCTCTCTCTCTCTCT
>LR738710.1:874275084-874295230 GCA_902687465.1 Secale cereale
CCCCCCCGGTCATGTTTGGACACATTGAACATCACTGAAATGGTGCAAACACCAAAGATCTGTGGATTTCGTATGATGGGTACCATCCTCCACACGAGGAACATGAAGAAAAGCCCTTTATCGACATGACACTTCCTTTTATATACTTTCATGTATAGTTAGAGTTTTATTTACCATCTCTTCCTGTATTATCTAATCATTGCGGTACATCCTTCTTCCAATGAACCGCCAACAGAACACCATGTCTCCTCAGATCCATTTGTAAGAAACAAGACTCCTTAGATCCTCTGGACAATGATATGCTAAAGATATTAGAAAGAACCAAGTTCATAGAAATTGAAAAGCTTCAGTGCCCAACTGGATGTTCCTTTGGTAGTGAACAAAGTGAATGCAAATGATGACCAATGAGAGACGTAACAGTATCATCGATTATTTTCTTTTCATACAAGGCAATTGCTTGTGCTTTGCAACATGGGTGTAAAAGTGGTTCAACAATAATTCTATCTTTGATTATTCCGCCAAAATCAACATGTTTGTACCTATTCCCCATATGTCTCTTTGGTGAATCTTGTGCTACCCACTAGCTTTCTTTCATCCCTGTTCCCACCACATATGTATATGTGATGTCTTCTTGAACTTTGACGGCTTTACCACATGATCTCCTTGAACACTTTAATATTAATAAGGTCATGTTTCCTGGGGAAGATGATATATACCATATACACAAATGCATGCATTAGATGAAAGATACAAGAAATAAATGGAAAGGTGGGAAATAACAACCACACATGTGGTAGATATGTCGACTTTATCCAATCAAGAAACAAATTTTATTTAAATACCACTTGACAACTATTGTTTCTCTGACTAAACATGCTACAACATCGGTGGGCCTGCACTATCCTTACACACACATCTTCAATTCCTTTTTGGATTTTTGGATCCCCTCTTCTCGAAGTGTTGGCCATTTTTCCTTGTAGACCCTAGCATAGATAAGGAAACAGTCAAATATTTTCCCACTAAGTTGTTTATGTCTTGGCTTTGGCCCACCTTAGGTTCATGTCTAGCTCCGCCACAGGGAAGCTACTCTCGCTACATGGGTATAAAATCCAAACAAAGCCACGATTAGGAGGGCAAATAATTAGTTTAAGCTCCAAATGAGTACATGCAGTTCTCACTTCATCTATCGAATACTTATAAGTTATAACAGTGCGCCAAATAAATTAACTTGAATAGGGATGTAAAGAAAGCATGTTATATTTGTCATAAGGCTGCAAAATCATATTTATCAACCTGTTTATATTAAGATAAAGGTAACACGAGGAGAAAGAAACCATCCTGCATCATGCTCGTAATATTGTTGTAAGAGGATGGCACATCTTCAAACAAAGAAATAATAATAATTTATCATGCTCATAAATATGTTATCCTCTTCTTGGTTCCCGAAAATAGACTCACTTGAGAACTGAACTACTGAACCATGTCCCTAGAAGTAAAAGAAAAAAACTTGATGTACATGTTAATATCAAGTGAGAGCAGCTCAATTAAACATAAGAAATGGTCTGGCAAATACAAATTGTCAGGGATGAGTCATCATGCATCAAAATAGCTAGATCACATGAAAACACATGCGCCAAAGCAAAGACTGCGAACGACAAATGAGCACACAGAGGAAGGGGAGACGAGTCAGTTATGCAGGGGAAGGCATGGTCTCAGTACCAAAGGAGAGGCTCTCCCTCTCGCTGCACCCATTGAGAATGGCCCAGCTCCACCTACCTCGCCACAAACTCCTTGTGTTTCCTCCGGAATCAGATCTTGCGGCCTACGCCCCAGCACACCACAAAACACAGTCGGGAGACGGACGCTTAAGTTTCTTTTCGATAGTAGAGACATCAATTGTGTTGGTTCATACATGAATGGTCTAAATATTTTTTTTGGTTCATGTATAGATGGCCAAAAAGGTATGGTCAATGTATTATGTTGGATCATATATATATGTTATCTGTAACTTTGTTTTGTTGGTGAATAGGTGAGTTATATGGATGTAATACATGTGGAAATGAATGTGTGTGTGTGATATATGGATGTAACATATGTGAATGTGAATTGGATGGTTGAAAAAGCTGGTCGTGATCGTTTGCGATGAGATCCAAATCATGGACGGTTGTTCAACAATTCTCATTTGTGATTTGTCTAGCATGGTGTATCCTGTTTGCAATGATATTCTCACATTAGTGATGTGCCATTAGCAATGAAGTTATTTAACTATTTAAGGTTTGTGTTGGTACTATAGTTGTATTTCTAACAGTTGATGATAGAACGGTTGGGTATATGTTGCCGAAATGTTTGGGCTAGATCTGGCGGACCAGGTTTCAGTGACATGTAACATAGTGACATGTAACATACTAGTGGGTCATGAAGTCCTCTTTACATAATAGTTCAGTTTCAGCACAAATCAAAGCGACGCTCAGTGAAACCCTATGACTATACTTGGAATGTTAGATGATGGTGTGTGTAGCAACAGATTGGTTGCAACGCAATTGTATTCATGGCATATGGTGCCCATATATAGCACATACAAGAGTCATATCATCCACATCTATCATCCTCACTACAAGGCATATAATGGGTGGATAAGTTGGATGTTTACAAAATATAGGAAAGTCCTACATGCATGGGCCATGCACAAGCGTCGCTCAACACCCCCCCCCCCACCCACACACACATCGTCAAAGGTAGATTCCAACGATGCAAACTCTGGATTAGAACTTCTCGAATATGGACATCTGCAAGCCTTTCATCATGATATCCGCAAATTGTTGAGTTGTGGGAATGTGAAGAAATCAAAAATTCCCCAGAGCCACCTGGTATAAAATAGTAAGGGCATCAAGCTCTATATTCTTGGTGCGGTGGTGATAAACCGGATTCGCGGAGAGGTAAATGGCAGAGAAATTGACACAATACACAACAATGGCCTTGTTAACGGGGCAACATAGCTCGTGAGGGAGTTTGCATAACTGCGTGCACTCGGCGATGCCATTAGCCACCGCACGACGACTCTGCCTCGACACTCAAACTGGAGACTGTGGGCTGCCGCTTGACAACCACAAGATGAGTGGCAGCCCAAGGACGACATAGTGTCCATAGGTGGAAGTGGCAGTGTCGGGATAGCCAGCCGAATCAACATCAGAGTATGCAACGATGTTGGTGGAGGGCAGGGCTAGCAGGTTGATGTCGATCCATGTGGTTATAGATGTAGTGCAAGACCCTCTTCACCAAGGACAAATGAGCGTCAGGAAGGAAGTGCATGTGAAGGCACATCTGCTGAAGAATGTACTACAACTATGTATGATTAAGCATCAAGTAATGTAAGGCACCAACGATGGACCGGTAGAAGGAGAGAACCATCAGTGAAGGAGATCTTGGCCTTCGTGTACACTGGTGTATCTGCGGGTTGGCAATTAAGCCTTCCGGCACAGTCAAGTAGCTCGTGGGCATACTTCCGCTCGTGGAGGAATAAATCGTATGCATGCCACACCACTTTAATCCCAAATATGGTAAGGCAGGGGACCTTAGTTCTGGTCGCCGAACTCGGCATGGAGATGACCAGTGAACCATCGGAGGAGATCACTTGTGTAGGCCATCAAGATGATGCCATCTACATAGAGGAGCAGGTAAGCATTAGTATCACCCTAGGGGTAAATGAACAACGGGGCGTCCGAATAAGTGGAGCGGAAGCTGAGCTAATTAAGAAACGTTGGGATGTGCAGTGCAGTTGGTGCGCACCTGGGAGTTTTCATCCACCGTTCTTCGACATGAAGGTAGGACACCACCGTATGGTAGGTGGGGTGGTGAGGAGGTGAGGTTGGACGTGGAATTACCAAAGTCATTGGTGAGGCCTATTTTGAGCATGAAGAGGAGGAGATCATCCGATATCAAAAATCCTATGTCATGCATCTAGTCCGCGAGGAATTTGAGGCACATGCAATAATCGTCGATGGAAGAGTTGTTTTGGTGAAGACCAAAATACTCTTGCTGAAGGAATACGATCCAATGCATCCAGTTATCGGTGAAGATGCCGATGATCCTCGTCCACGCCACAAAGGCGTTATCACCATCACGCAAGATGATGTGGAATTTTTCCTTAGACACACCGAGGAAGAACTACTAAATGACGGTGGCGTTGATGGCCATCCACTCATTATTGCCACACATGTGTAGGAGGTGGAAGGTTCCATCAATGTGGTTACATAGGTTGTACTCGCAGAACAGGAGGTTGAAGTAGGTCTTCCACATGTAGAAGTTGGCATCACCGTGATAGATCTTCATGGGATGTGGTTGAAGATTGGCAGCATGCCACAGATGGAGCCCCCGGGCTGGCGCAGGATTGCTGCCACCAGAGAGGGAGAAGTTGGAAGAGTCCATGTAGTTCATGGGGTTGGAGCGGAAGCAAGGGAGAGGGGCGATCTTGTGCGGCGACCGGCGGATGGAGAGACTGTAACAGCGAGGGTAGATGGGAATTAGCATCGGGAAGGACCAGTAGCAGTAGGTAGGTTAGGGGGGAGGTGGTCGGCGGGAGAATCGGCAGAGGGAGGTAGGATAAGTAGCGGAGTCAACTAGGGCTAGCGAGGGCGGCGGTCGATGGGAGAAGGGGTGGCGGCTACGAAGGCTAGCTAGAGTGGTGACGGATAGGGTTAGGATTGATTTCTGATACCATGTAGAGTGGGATTTGTTGCAATGCAACTATATTCATGGCATATGTTGCCCATATATAGCACGTATAGGTATCATATCGTCCACATCTATGATCCTAATTACAAGGGATTTATTTGGAGATCAATTGGGACGTTTACAAAAAATAGGCCTACCTGCATGGGACATGCACAAGTGTCGCTCATCAATGTGAATGTCATGTTGAACATTGACATGTCGGCTATGTGCATAATTTAGGACAAAAGGGTGTCGGCATTGCACCATTACTATTTTGTTTTGGGTGAGGGCCCAAAGAAAAAACTTGCACTTATTCAGATGTTACTAAACAAATCATGCATTCACTAAATTTTGTGAGTTGTGAAAATTGGACAATGGAGTTGGCCCTCAAAGATGCAGATTGTGTAGACAAAAGGAAGGAAATATCATTTCCTTGTCAACTTTATTACAATAACTAAAATACCGCCGCAAGAACACACATGCTCAAAGATCTCTTGCTTGATCTTCACGGCGATATGGGTGTTGACAATTCATGGACGATAATATTGCTATACATTGGATAAGGCAACGTGATGATGTGTCCAGGTAGTTTGAGGATGGACCATGACGGTGGATGGATACACAATGGTGACCACTATAACCATGCACCTCTATACTTTCACCCTTTTATGTATCAGTAATGGCGAAGGGAGCAAAGAGTTCCATTCCATATTATTTTGAGATATTTTGGTTTGAATGAAAGGTATGGTGGTACTAATCTTGTCATTTAACAAAAAAGGGGAAAAACTGCTTGATGTGTCTATGTCCAAGGTGGTAAATTTATTTAGTCTACAAAACATTTGTTAACTTTGATAGAAACGAAACCCATCAGTGTAAAGCGTTCGCCACAATTAGAATTAGCTCCCAATACGACACGTCTTGTTGTTCCCTAATTAGGCAAGAAGTGGACTAGTGAGCTATGTTCGAAGATGTAACAAATGAGGATGAACCTTGCTACAGCAGAGAGAAACTTGTTTCCCCTTTTGATAAAAAAATCCATTTTTCAACCATTGGCTAGATATGAACTTTTGACAACCATCAAATATGCAACCATTAGCTGAAACACATGGACAATATATCAACCAGGAACCATCCACCGTAATATCTCCATGCTTAGCCAAATTAAATGTTATGTTATTATTTTATATGAGAACAAGTATTTACCCTAAATCACGACTATTGTTGCTAAGATTCTAAATCAAGCTGTATGTAGTGAAACGTAAAAGATATTGTTAATTTTAAGTCCTCCTTTCTCATTTGGAAGGTGCTCCTTGAGGTTGCACTACGAGGTGTATATCACAAACTGTCTTGGAGAAAGCCAATTATGCCCCAATTCCCTCAAGGCATTAAATAAAAAATCACATGCATACATCCAGACGTCTTAGCATGCTACCCGTCAACTATAGAATGCTCTTTGGTTCTTATACCATACTCTCAAGACAGTAAAGTATCCAACAAGGGTCCTTTTAGGTGAACCAGGTGAATAATAGTTCCTTGATGGTGCCCGGTTTTTTATAATGATTGCTCTTGACTACTTATGTGGTAGCACAATGAAGGCATGGTAGACTGCCCATGAGCTGTATGGACCATTTTATGTCCACTTCAGTATTATCACATATTCTACTTCCACTTCAAGAAGCCAATTCTACAATGAGGTCTAAGGAAGCGACAAATGTATGATTGTTTGGATGGAGAACATGCCCAAGGATCACTAATGTGTGTGTTACTCTACAAGGTAGTATTGATCGACCACAATATGGACAGATTGGACACAACACATCTGTGGCATCAAGCCAATAGGTCTCCTTTTCCTAAGAACTTAACAAGTGTGCAAAATACCTTACAATCCCAAACTGAAACCTTGATTGCCTTTTCTCGCTTGAGCATTGTTGCTAAAGGCACTTGGTCCTCTTCGAATTATTGTGACGGGCCTGGTTGTGGAGGCCAAGCTGTATCCAAGGTAACTCGAGATCACCCTCCCTTGTGATCATACCCTCTTTTGCACTAAATTACCTATGAGAGGTGTCAATAGTACTTAATTTACCAAAGAGACATATTCACCGAGATCATATATAGGCTATGGTTGAGAACATGAGTGGTTCCTCAAAATCAACTTCTTGGCATTGGAGAGAATCACTGCTTTCTAACTAGTCGATCAATGTTTGATCTTGTCCAACATCATACGTATGTTCAGATGGAAAACGGGGGGCATTGTAATAGTGATGTCAATCTTTATTGAAGACATATGGATGGCATACTCAAGTATTAATAAGTGACTAATAACTACAAAGGGGGTAACATTTATGAGCTTATCAGGATCATAATATAGGAACTGCTAGGATCTCTCAGGATCTCAAGTAGTCACGCTAGGTAGGCACTCAGAGGAAATAAGGATGAATGTGTAGGGAATCCATTATCCTAACTTATCTTAGAGATTTTTCGTAATTAGTGACCATAATGATACCACGCCATATTCAAGATTGAATACTTAACAGTGAGGAAGGTGTCACTATATAAGGACCTAGAACCCCATGCCGAAAGGAGAGACCATTCCCATTACTCAACCATGCAATTTGTAGTTTATAGTTCAAAAATAGCCCATGCACTTCTTTTGATCACATCTAGATATTAGTATACACTAGCAAGACATAGCACCACCCCTTCTCTTACCAGGATCACATCTCTACTCACACATTCTCCATATCTAAATGGTGTCTCCCTGTGTAAGATGGCAATAAAATTAATTGTGTCATCATACTAGCCATAACAAAGCCAATAGCAAAGTAATCTACAATGGAACAATTATGGATTGAACGACGGGCACATTTGGGTAATAGTGCACTTGTCGTTTAATAATTGCCTCAATTCTCAGTCCTCGCTAAATTTAAAATGAAATAAGTATTTCTTGGAATACCCATGTATCTGCTCAGATGAATAGCCACTAAGACATCAGGCAGAGTGAGGCATAACCTAGTGGTGTAAAGGGGTTGATGACTTCCAACCCACCCAGGTTCAAGGCATGGTACTTACAATTTGAGTTAGTTCCGCCAATTATACCGTAGGGGTCTCCCTTACAGTATTACTCTCACAAAAAAACTAATTCACATCAGCAAGACTAGGTTGTATAATCTTCAAGAGAGTCCATGAGATGCTTACTCTAAAATCTAACAGTTCTTTAGGATGATAACATAGCAACTAGGAATAGTCAACTACAATCCTGTTCCAAATGTACAAGGCACCCACTTATGTCTAGATACATAATAGCATATGTAAATATAGTGCTAGGGATACATGATACTAATCATATGGGTTAATGTTAGTTTCATGCCCCAAATGGAATACAAAAATTAAAATATTAATATTAATAGAAACAAGGAATTATAGGCGTGTTCATGAATTTCTGTAAGGCATATTATCACTAGCAAAATACTATCTCAACTTCCAAAGTGTCGAAGGGAAACTATCGGGTTTGAAGCTAAACTCAACTTTTTCATCATTTTACCTTATAACCTTTTTCTATTTTCAATATACACAATTGCAAGTTCCTTGCTAAATTTTGGGATTATTATGAGTTTATATGATATAGTTAGGACATGAAAATCATGTCTTGTTTATTTAATGGAGATAAATAAACTTTGAACTGCATGCCCATGAAAGCCGCCCAAATGTTGGTGAAACATACTATTGTTTTGTCATACGTAAATATCTTTGTTCAAATTAGCAGAGCGCCCCTGAAAAATGTGAGGGCATCTTCTTTAAGGCCTCTTTGGTATTTACATGCATATCTCCTTCACGACATATTTAGTTCAACAACTTCTAAAAATATAATAAACATGGTAAAATCAAACTGAAACCATATGAAAAGGTGTAAGTCAGATGTTACTGTGTCACTTGAAATCATTGTCTCATTCTTCTTGGTAGGAATTTTTGAAAAAAAAATTGTCTAAGAGGATAGTATATTTCATTTATTTGTCCTATATAATTGGGATAAAGGATTGTTTTCCTCTAATTACGTGCACTTTCTCCTTTAAACAAAAAAGGATAGAGAATGCCGCAAAAAGGAATTTTATATTCTTCTATTGCGAGGGTTATATATATTTGTTGCTTATATGTTTTTTTCCTAAATTATTATCTAGTCAGCCTCGTTTATATAGAAATTTCACCTCAGAAAGAACCATGTATGCATTTCTATTACATATTTAACATGATGCATGTGATTTTTTGAACTAAAATAATAATTTATTTATTGCAAAGATGGAAACATATTATATGGAACATAATTTTGTGGCACAACATAATTTTTTCAGTATAACTTTTTTCGAGCATATTTGCATGCGAGTATCAAATCACAGCATAGTTTATTAATAAATTTAATAGAGAGCTATTTATCTAAAATTAAAAAGTGACCAACAAAATTGGTTGAAGTACTACATATATCCAAAAATAATAAGCTAAATCATTTAGGCGCCAACGAATAAGTAGTCATGGATCGCATGGCTACAGTGTTGCGCCGGACAGGGGGAGTCCGCATGGTACACCCGCACTGTGGCCAAGCTCTGCCCAAGATTCGGGGGTGATATGTCGCACTGTAGCCATGCCCCGTCTTGTCATGGTTGAATGGGTGCAAACTTTGAGGAAGCCTTGGGCCGCCTGCTAGGTGTCGGCTTCCTGGATCCACCTGCTGGGCGCGCGCCTTCTCCTCGTAGCCAGCCGTCGGACCAGGCGGCCCAAAGAGCCGGCCTCGAGGCCGGATAGCTTCAGGGGCGCAGCTAGCTCTTATTGAAGAGAGATTATCTAGTTTGTTTAGTTTTTATTCTACACTCTTATTGAAGGCTTTTTGGGTAGTGATGAAGTCTTTAAGCATAATCTCTAGTTCAGAAGTGGAGTTCTTGGTGTTAGGATAAGCATTGTTGTTCCCATAGGAATTAGAGGGGAACGGTCTAGGGTTGCTACCAAAATTACTCCTATAAGCATTGTTATTGAAATTGTTTCTAGAGATAAAGTTCACATCTACTTGATCTTGAGCAATCAAAGAATTTAAAGGAACATCACGAGGATCAATAGAAGATTGCTTGGAAAGTAGAGACATGATCAAGTCAACTTTTTCATTTAGGGAGGAAATCTCCTCGACAGAGTTTACCTTCCTACCTGTTGGAGCGCGTTCGGTGTGCCATTGGTTATAGTTGGTCATCATCTTATCGAGAAGTTTCGTGGCAGCACCAAGTGTAGTTTACATAAAGGTTCCTCCCGCGGCCGAATCCAACAAGTTCCGCGAGGTAAAGTTCAAGCCTGCATAAAAAGTTTGGATAACCATCCAAGTAGTCAAACAATGAGTAGGGCAGTTCTTGACAAGAGATTTCATGCGTTCCCACGCTTGGGCAACGTGTTCATTATCCAATTGTTTAAAATTCATTATGTTACTCCTTAGTTGGATAATTTTAGCAGGGGGATAGTACTTCCCAATGAAGGCATCCTTGCACTTGTCCCAAGAATCTATGCTATTCCTAGGCAAGGATTGAAACCAGATTTTAGCTCCTCCTCTCAAGGAGAAAGGAAAAAGCTTAAGCTTAACAATATCACCATCTATTTCGGTGTACTTTTGAATATCATAGAGTTCAACAAAATTATTTAAGTGCAAAGCAGCATCATCTCCAGCACCGGAGAATTGATCTTTCATAACTAGGTTCAGTAAAGCAGGTTTAATCTCATAAGATGGTGCTGAAGTGGCAGGTGTAGTAATAGGCGTGCAGATAAAGTCATCGTTGTTATGACTAGTGAAGTCACACAACTTGGTGTTCTCGGTGGAACCCATAGCAGCAGTAAGCAAGATAACTATTTTTGTGATTTTTGGTAAGGGACACTAAAGCGAAAACTGAAAGGTAAACTAACAACACTAAAAAGCAAAGATAAAAGATAGCGTGCAACTCCCCTATCTTGAAGAGTGGAGTCCCCGGCAACAGCGCCAGAAACTTTGCTTGATGGCTTCTCGCCCCTTGTTGGTTACCCCAAGTGGAAGGTTTGAGATGTAGCGTAACAGCAAGTTTCCCTTGGCAAGATACCAAGGATCGAATCCCGTGAGATTCCGAGGGTCGACAAGAAGGTGTCAATAGAGCCAGAAACTTTTGCTTGACAGGACCTGCACACAGATACAAATAACTTTGCTCCCAACGAGTACAGAGAGGTTGTCAATCCCTCCGGCCTTGTCGTTTACAAAGGATCAAACGCAAGAGATAATAGTGATGGGTATGACTGCAACTAGGAAATAAGAACAGGAAGTAAATAGCGGGTGTGATCAGTGATGGTAATATGGACCGGGGTGCCATGATGTTCACTAGTGATGTCTCTCTCCCAAAAGACGATAAAACAGCTAAGCGAGGTAAACAAATTACAGCTGGGCAATTGACAGGATTATGTGCGCAAACCAATGCTAACTATGCTGTAAGAAAGGTAGAGGCTCAAAAGCATGGGCGGTACGCCAAGGCAAGTAGACCGAAATCCATCTGCATCTACTACTAATCATCCACCTTGAGATATCTATCCAGAACATCTCGCTGGTATTAAGTTGCGAGTCCCACCCAAAGTGTAAACTCAAAGCAACACACAACTGCATTAAAAGAACTTTGCGTAAAGTAAACAATCCTTGCACCCGCAAGTACAAGCACCGTTGTTTTCCCCCTTGTGGCAACATCACATCCCCTAGACTCATGTTTCTGTCACTCAAGCTAGTCATCGAGGGGCATGAACCCACAATCAAGCATAACGTTCCCTCCTGGAGTTACTACATACTACTCGGCCAAAGCAATACATAGCAACGGAGAACATGCAAGAATTACTCAAGAACATAAATATAAAAGAGGTGAATCAAATATATTACTCACACACAATCTGAACATAATCTCATAATCCATCGGATCCCAGCAAACTCAGCAGAGCAACAGCATAAAGATTACATATGTGCCTCCATCATGTAGGGCAGCTCACGAGGTCTAATCGATGAAGAACAAAGAGGGGAGGAGAACATCACATAGCTACTGGTCATGGACCCATGGTCCAAGGGAGACTACTCACAACTCATCCGGGAAGCGTCCATGGTGGTGGAGAAGCTCCCGGTGGTGATTCTCCCCTCCGGCAGGGTGCCGGGAAGAGTTCTCCTGGTGCTCCCGATCTTGGAAGCGCGGCGGCGGCAGAACAGAGACGAGATCGTGAAAAAGGGTTCCGTCCTCGAGGGTTTCGGGACGCGAGCAATATATATGCAAAAGGGGGTCACCAGAGGCGGAGGTGGGGGCCCAGGCGCCCCCCTGGCGCGGCCAGGGGCGGGGCCGCGCTGGGTGGCCGCCTGGGCCACCCCAGGCTCCCCTCTGGCCCTGCCTTGGTTTTTCCGGAAGCTCCCGATACGCTGATTTTTCCTGTATTTTTTCTAGAAATTTTAGGGCACTTTTAATGTGGGGGAGACCTGAAATAGAAAAACAGCAGAAAACAGGAACTGGCACTGTGGTGCACTGAGTTAATAGGTTAGTCCAAATATGATCAAAAGTGTATGGAAGTGCATAAATATCATAGCAATATCACACAAAAGAGGCATGGAGCAAGGAGAAATTATAGATACGTTTTGGACGTATCAGTCACTGCACAAAACACGGAATGTAAAAAAAAACGATCGAAATCTAAGAAATCATATGTTACGGGGCGGTTGAGGGGACGACTTACTCGGGAAAGTAAGGCACGAGGAAGTTATCCTTATGTCGGTTTGCCAGAATGATGCCTTCGAGGTAAGAACTCGCGACTTAGCGGTCCCCAGCGCGGCCCAAGATCTTGGCACGCTTGTAGAAGGGGTCGACTATCACGATGTCCGGGGTCTTGTCTCTAATGATCCGCATCTCCATACTCAGCGAAAATAGCCGAACGAAGGTGTAGTGCAGTGGATGAAGGTTAAACATAGCGAAGATGTCATCAAACCGTAGGACGGTTGTACCCCCAATGGAGTTATCCACAAAGACCTTGCTCTCTCGCACCTTGGCCACGAAAACCGGGTATGCCACATCCTTCTCTCTGAGACGCCGCTTCTCCAAAGAAAGAACACTGTCATGCAGACTCCGCATAGCACCGGTTGCAGCATTGAGCATATTAGTCGGTAGCATCGGCCTACCCACCACATGCACCCTCCACATTATATCCTGAGGTGAAGGTGGCCCGTCGTGAGCACGGATCATACTCGGTGCCGGCTGGCTCGCACCCTTGTTACTTTTTCTTTTCCGTCGCTTCTTCTTCTCCTGTAATGGGACCGAGTTCTGCTGACAGACCGCCTTCTTGAGTGTGTTGGGGCTGATAATATTTCGCACCTCGGCTATCTGAGGCTCGGTGAAGTCGGCAGCTGGAGGCGTCTCCTGAGAACTGAACGCCAGACGACGCCTGTTGCAACTTGGTTTCTCCGCGGTACCAGCTAGATCACGCACGACTTTTGTAGGGTTGGGTTCCGGAGAAGGAGGCCCCATGAATTCGCCATCGTACCCATGATTGGCAAAGTACTTATCGACGTTGGCAAATGTATCGTCGTCGTTGTCATCGTCGTCGTCCGGATCCAGTGCCATATGCATGTTCGGATCCTGTGTCGTAGGGATGTTCGGTAGCGTTGCGGCGGTCTTGCCATGGTTTGGCGCCGGCAAGACTGGCGGTGTTGTCTTTGGGGTGGTGTGTCCCGCCCCCAAACGAATCTGGCTCTTCGGCCAAAGCAGGGGCCAGCTTAGGCAGGCGCTGAGGGTCATCACATCATCTTCGTCGGCCCCGGCGGGTCGAATCGGAGGTAACAACTCATCGCAGCCTGGCAGCACCCGAACCAGTTGAACCCTATAGACGGTGGGTGGCATCAGATTACCATGGAACATGGGGTTGCCTGGTTGAACGATTCTGCCCTTGGCGACATCGACCAACTCATCGTTCACGAAGTGCAGGAGAGTGCATGGAACGTCGGGGGCGCCCAGTGAAAACATGTAGGGCGTCAGGGATGCCCAGTCAAAGGCAAGGACATGAATTCCTCGGTCGAGAGGCTTAATTAGTTACCGTGATGATGGCGTCGAGCTCGGGTAATGTCGAGGCACCGCCAACGGCGGGCGTGCAATTGACGGAGGGGCGGCTTGCTGCAGAGGTGCCGGCCGGCGTACACCCGGGTGCATTAAGCTCCAATGCCCGTGCCGGCGTCGGAGACACCAATGCCGCCTTCGCCGGAGACACCAATGGCCCCGCCTGCGCGTTTTGCGAGTTGCTGGCCGTGCAGCTGGGAATCGGGGGCGGCCCCTGTTGGCCGCCCGCAATCCACGTCGTCAGCCCCAGAATAAAGGTAGGCATAATGCCGGTGAGCATCGATCCCAGTTGTTGTTGCACTTGCTCTTGGACAATCTCCGGAATCCGCGCCACTTGTGCCTTGAGTTCTTGAACCTCGCGTGCCTGGCTTTCCGAGCTGGTCTTTTTCTCCTTTCGCCCACCAGCATTATAGTATGTCGACCATTTTGTGGACAAGCCTTTGCCGGCCACACGACCAGCTGACGACGGCTTACTGAGCTTATCCTTTTTTGCATTACATTCAACGCCCTATTTAGAGTGGTGTCCCAAGGGGTGCTCTGAGTCGACCCCGCGCTACTGCTTTCAGTCGCCTGCGGAAGGAATGTGAACCATTTAGAAATTTGGCTTCATTAATTAGAATGCAACCATATGGAGCTAATTACGCGGGGGTGTATTCCTTACCAGAACAAGCTCAATGGCCCTCGTCTTCGGATCTGTAGTGAGCTCCTTTGTTGCCGGGTCCTCCTTGTACCGGGCCCTGACAAAGTTTCTGGTCTTCTTGTCACCATATTTATCGAAGAGGGGCGGTAAGCCTTGCTCGGCACACTCCGCGTCCTCCTTGTCCCATATAGGCCCCGCCACTCTGTAACCACTGGGACCGAGTGTGTGTTCCCCTAAGTTCAACTGCCGCATTTCTTTCCCCCACTAACTTGATTCGGAGGTTGCGGTTCTCTTGCACTTGATCTTGAACTCCATGTAGTCATCTTCGGTGATCGAAGAATTTTTCTCCTTTATCTTCTCATAACTAAAACCTTTGTCAATCATTCTCTTCACCGAGCTTCTCCAAGTAGATAGGGCCGTGCTCATCCTCGTGAGGGCGGCATTGTTCACTTTATTCCCTGTTCGGCTTGTGTTTTCAAATTCAGCGGGGAAGTTGTATCATTCATGCAGCTTCGTGAAGAGGAGGTTGCGCAAATTTCCTCGGTCCTTATGCCTTAGGTTCTCGGTGTTGATCGAGACGGTGCTCCGGAGAATCCACCCGAGCTGAACCGAGTACCACTTTACTATTTGTTTGGGCGTCGTTGGATTCCCGTCGGAGTCCACTTCAGTAAATTCCTCCTTGACGGTGCGAAGCATGGTCGGGCGCCGGTCCTTCCGTTGCTTCTTCGGTTGGCTGCCATCTGTGCGTGCGCCGCCATCATCAGTGGTGGCATCCTCGGCGGCACCATCAGTGGTGTCATCCCCGACGGCACCATCAGTGGGGTCATCCTCGGCGGCACCATCAGTGGTGTCAGGATCGGTGTCTTTCGCGGCATCCTCATAGAATTGAGGTTGTTCCTCCATCTCCTGGGATAGCTCCCAAAATGCCTTGCCTCATCGTTGTGGGCCATGTTTCTCTCTAAATAGGAAAAAAATTTGGTCAAAAATTTGGTTATTTACAAGGAACAAGATCATGGTCTCATCATTTAGGATTTGTCGACACCGAGGCATCCTAAAAGCTAAGCTTTTATCATTCAGGGTTTTTCGACGCCGAGGCACCCTAAAAGCCTAAGCTTCCATCATTTAGGTTTTTATCGACACCGAGGCACCCTAAAAGCCAAGGTTTTATAATTTATGGTTTGTTGACACCGAGGCATCCTAAAAGCTAAGCTGGGAAGGAGAATTCTAAGTTGGGCCTAATCACTTGGCTCTATTGCCGCCTATGGTTTAATACAACAAGAATAAAGGGGCAGTTGATCCTACTTAATTAAGTACTAAGATACCCCGGCCCATGCATTAGTCACAAGTACCCCATATGTCCTATTTTTAGCAAAGTCATGCTAAAATTCACGGAAAATTTCAGCATGACCTTTGCTGAAAATAGGACATATGGAGTACCCGAATTTGCCGGAACGGAAGTTAATCGACATTCCAGCAAACTCAAGGGCCTCTCGGGGTACCTGCAAAATCATCACGACACGATGGTCGGAGACAAAACCCAGCAAAAAGCTGGTCTAGGGTCAATCTAGAACATGCATACGAACGACAGTCCACACTTGCATGCATAAAAGGAATTCAGTCACCTCTACAAAAAAGGGGGGCATTTTTTTTGAATCAAATATATAATGTCGGCTCCTCTAGCAAGCATCAACTTTACTATTTCACACCTCCCTGAAGACAACAATCAGTATATGGAAAACTGGTGATCACAGTCATAATAGGCAAACAAGCCATCTATGGAAACCAGGTTTTGAGCAGATACATCACAATAATATACAAACAAGCCATATTTCGCCAAACATGTTTTTAGCAGATAGAGCAAACCAACAAATTTACACTTAATAAGAAATCATAGTTAGGAAGAACAATAAAAGGTCTCCACGAGCAAGTTTGAATGACCATAATGGCACAATACAGTGCAATATTTTTGGATAACAAGTTTCGTTGGCTGCAATGTTTCTGGATGAATAAGTTTCAGTGGCTAGAATAAAAATACGACAAGGTGACAGTTCATGTCATGAAAGTGACAAAAGACCCACAAGATATATAGAAGCAGGTAATATGAACTGGCTGATGGCCACGGGTGAAGTATTCAAAAACCAGGCTATGGTTTGATAACTTGACCTATACCAAATGAAAACTGAAGATCGCTCCTCCCTGAAGATCACAGTATATGGGAAACCGAAGATCACAGTTATAACATACAAACAATGGACTTTTGGCCAACTAAGTTTTGAGCAGATAGAGCAAACCAACAATGCCACAGTTCAGAAATTATAGGAACATCAACAGAAGGTTGTTGAACAAGTTTGAATGGCCATAATAGCACAATGTAATGTAAAATTTCTGGATGACCAAGTTTGGCTAGGATAAAAAATAGCACAGCGTAACAACTTTGTTCTGTGTTGGCTACTTGGCTTTTCTAGGATAAAAAGTAGAATACATGCCCGTGAGCTCGCCCACTTGCGTTCAAGGCACAGTTTAACGGAGGGAACTTCCCCCTTTAAGCACGTTTTAAAATTGAACTTGAATAAATTACAGTTAAATATATGCCAAAGACCTGACTATCCGAGGGGGCAGGCAAAAATAAACAGCTTCTAGAATAAGAATGTGCTTGTGGGAATTACATGGAGGTCAACAATAAACTACGAAGTGACAGTCTAACAGCTTTGCAAAAATTCCTGCTCTGTTGGCAGTAACTACTTTTAACAGCATGCTCAGTGCATAGATTACATCAGGTACTTGTGTCACTGGTGTGTGGTGTTATACATTCTTAAGGAGGTATCTTGCTTTGAAATCTACTCTGTATAACTAATTCAAGTCTAGTTATTGATGTGTGAGCAGAGAAGATGCTACTCTAGTTGTTTTAACAGCAGCAGCATATGTATACATGTACACTACTAGGAAAAGGCCTATTAATGGCGCACCTAGTTTGGCCATTAATGGCGCATTGGTGGTGCGCCATTACTAGCACGCCATTAGTATACTTTACTAATGGCACACCTCTGGTGCGCCATTAGTATCTGGTATACTAATGGCGCACCACTGATGCGCCATCAGTATGCACAGTGGTGCGCCATTAGTATGCCTCCCAGGGGCCAGGTGCTTTGGCATACTAATGGTGCACTCTGCAGTGATGCGCCATTAGTATGAATATTTTGTTTTTTTTTCTGTTTTTTGCACAGGTTATGCATATATATAAATATAATTTCTCGTGGAGCCAACATATATGGTACGCACATCGAAACTATTAGAATCTACTCCCTCCGTTCCGATTTACTCGTCGTGGTTTTAGTTCAAATTTGAACTAAAACCACGACGAGTAAATCGGAACGGAGGGAGTATATAATAGCTCATAGAACAACTTAGCATCATGCATCATCGATCATAATAATAATAAAAACGCAACATAGGTATTAAATAATAAGTCTTACACATCATTATCGACCATACAACTTCTACTACGTAGCAATTTTCTAAGATAAAATGGCATAAAACAAGATGGCGTTTGTCTCTAAATCAATTAGATTTAAAGGGCCATTATGAAGAACGCAGATTATCTTGTCTCCATTTCTTGCCCTTCTCACTCTATTGCTTCCAAGTACCTCCTTACGAGTTTTCATTATTTTTCGCCATTCTTTGATTCTCATTCCTTCATTTTCAGAAGAAATCCGATATGGACACATGTGATTTGTAGGTTCACCTGGCAGAATGTTTAAAACTTGTAGTTGACCAGATTGAAACATGGCAGGAGGCACACAGTCACTAGGGAGAATCTGTTGCAAAACATATAGTAAGACTTCGTAGTTAGCATTGTAGTTCAGTTCGAGAAGAACTAATGCAAAACATGCACGAATGTCGTAATAGTACAAAAATCTTACCATGGTATCTCCATTGATATTAACGTAGTTCAATACGTGCACTAGTGGGACGTATTGACTATATTGTGTATCAATATTGCGATGTTGAATGTAATCCAGAAGAAAGGAATAAAAGAAGATGATCTGCTCTTTGTCCTTATAAGTACATTCTGAGCCAGGGGTGTAGTAGGTTTTGTCTAGCATCATCCTCACATTATTTGAATAATCAAAATAACCTATCAATGGAAATAAGTTGTCAACTATTTTGAAATAAACAATATAAATTACTAAATAACTATGTTTGATAATCTCACGTCTCGGTAGAATTGGAATCAGATCGTCAACAAGGACCCAAATATCCAAATCATCTTCGGCGATGGAATCCGGATTACCAAGATCCATGGTGAGAAGCATACCCTCATAAAAACCATATATCATGCAAAATGATTCCCAATTCTTGCAACCAAAAGTGGTTACGTTATCTGAATTGTACGAATCCACTTCTAAATCAACATTATGCATGGTCCTTAGTTGAATTTGCTTTGTCTCCGAAGTTTCATGATCTTCAAATCCCATCCTCTCCAAGACATAGCGTCTTGCATGACACGGGATAAACTAGTTGCATGTAAAAGAAGAAAATTAATTACTTACACGTTGAAGTAGCTAGAAATCGTGCTTAATTAATTACGAAACAAGACTTGTTGTTGTGTACCGTTTCGACATCGAAGGTCTCGTCGAGCTTAATACTGAAGTAACGACCGTCTACCAGGTGAGGCCTGTCGCACAGACCCCGGTCGTCACCGCACCAGGAGCACTCCGGGATCCTATCGTCGTCGGAAGACGACATTTCCTATGTTTCAAAGAGATTAAACTTTATAAACTAAAAATATGTACCTAACATTGTCAACACTTTTGCACTAGTTCTGCTACATACCATCCTCACAATCTGATTACTATCCTCTCTATAAACTCATTAAAAGTTGGTTATTGTCAAGGAACAAGATCATGGTCTCATCATTTAGGGTTTTCGACACCGAGGCATCCTAAAAGCTAAGCTTTTATAATTGAGGGTTTTTCGACGCCCAGGCACCCTAAAAGCCTAAGCTTTCATCATTTCATTTTTTATCGACACCGAGGGACCCTAAAAGCCAAGGTTTCATAATTTATGGTTTGTCGACACCGAAGCATCCTAAAAGCTAAGCTAGGAAGGAGAATTGTAAGTTGGGCCTAATCACTTGGCTTTAATCACTTGATCCTACCTAATTAACCACTAAGATACCCCGGCCCATGCATTAGTCACAAGTACCCTATATGTCCTATTTTTAGCAAAGTCATGCTAAAATTCACGGAAAATTTCAGTATGACCTTTGCTGAAAATAGGACATATGGAGTACCCGAATTTGCCGGAACGGAAGTTAATCAACATTCCAGCAAACTCAAGGGCCTCTCGGGGTACCTGCAAAATCATTATCCCCGCCTAATGAAGTCGCCAATGGGTCATTTCAGAAGATCACAAGTAGCATCATCACAAGTACAACATCATGACAAGTACAGTAGCAACAGCAGTGAATTCATAACAGCAGCATGAACAGTTAAGAAAAAGTTGCAGAAGCTTGTAAAACAATAGTTTGAAGTTCAAATATTTAAAACAGCAGTGAATTCATAACAGCAGCATGAACAGTTAAAAATTTTATGGTTTAATTTTGCTTTCCCACCCAACCTGTTTCCTCACTGTAGATACATATCCTAGCTCCTAGCACATATCTAGACAAGATAGGCTC
>LR738710.1:874295794-874346198 GCA_902687465.1 Secale cereale
CGGGGCCGTGGGGGTGGCGGCGTCGGGGGTGTCGGCGTCGGGGGCGTCGGGTGCGAGAGGTGCGCCGGCTGGGGATGTCGAAACAGAAATGAATCAACATTCCGGGAAAAAAAAACATACCAATGGCGCACTTCCGCGCAGTGCGCCATTACTAGTTCAAACTAGTAATGGCGCACTTCGGGAAAGTGCGCCATTAGTAGTTTTATAAAAAACAGAATAAAAAATATCATAAAAAAAGACCATTAATGGCGCACTTTACTGCTGGTGCGCCATTACTATTTACAACTAGTAATGGCGCACTATTAATAGATGCGCCATTAGTATGTTTGGACAGGCGCGCTAGTTAAAAAAAAATTTCTTGATACTAATGGCGCACTCCGGGCAAGGTGCGCCATTAGTACTTCGAACTCTAATGGCGTATCTGTCGCTGGTGCGCCATTACTATATACTAATGGCGCACTTGCTGTATGGTGCGCCATTAGTATCAATTTCATCTATAGCCCTTTTTCTAGTAGTGGTATGTAGAGATGCAAGCAGCAACGTCACATGTACGTAGTGCAAGAGCAGAGCATAGCAGAGTAGGACGCTGGGCATGGGGATGGTGTTTGGGATTGGGAAGAGAAGACAAACCAGAGCAGTTAAGCCACACACATGACATCTACTAATCTACAAGGAGAAATCTTGAGCATCATCGATCCATGATGTCGAGGGGAATCAGAGCGCTTGAACCAAACGAGCTCTGATTTGGACCTCCCCCCCACACGACCCGAAGGAGTCAGTCAAATTTTGGCAACACGACCCAAAACCATAGAACTCTAAATTACCAGACTACGTTTGGCATCACAGGGCATGAGCAAAACCCTGGAAAATTGGAATGGCTCGACGGCCGTGTGCAGACAGCAGACGAGAGGAAGCAGAGTGGGGGGAAGGGGCTTACGTAGGCCGGACTGGAAGAAGAAGAATCGATCTCCGTTGGCGAGGGGGAGGCCGAGCCGCACGACGGGGATAGGAGGAGCGGCACCCTGCTGCGGTCAGGGTTCGCCAGTGGCGACGCCGACTCCATAGATCTGGGGTGCTCGTGGCAGAGTACTTTTCCTGGCGGTTAGGTGGAGGAGGTCGCGCAGGCGGGGGAGCTGCAGTGGTGGGGGCGCGGGGGCGGCGGCGCGGGGGAGCTGTGGTGGTGGGGGTCGCGGGGGCGTCGGGGGTGGAGTCCCGCGGGGGTCGGGGCGGCGGCGTCGGGGCAGCGTGCGGGGGTCGAGGCGGCGGTGTCGGGGCAGCGCGAGGGAGAGGGGACGGAGGGGATCTGGCGAGCAAGGGCGAGGGAGAGAGGCCAGAGGGGAATAGCTAGTGGGGGCAGAATAGTAATGGCGCACCTCCCCCTGGTGCGCCATAAGTACATCTATAGCAATGGCGCACCTCCTTGTGGTGCGCCATTAGTAATTTTTTTATTTCTATTCGAGCCCACAGGTTATCTTCCACCAAACCCCATCTACATCGAACCCCATCTAGTAGCCCGACTGGTCAGCATGCAGCACACACACCAGGAGGTCCTGGGTTCGATTCCCAGGCTCCCCAATTTTTGTTTTTATGCATTTTTTTCTTTGCACATATCTTTTTATCCATGCATCCAAATATAACATGTCACATATGTTAGATGCTGAGAATTTCATGTAGAAAAATAATATGCAGTTTGTTGCCATGTTAACAACATTTAAAATGCTATTTGATATTTATTTGTGTTTTAATATGTTCAAACTTGTTTAAATCATAACTAAATACCCATAGCTCCAAATTTGACAAACTTTATATGCTTTTGGGATTAACACATAACCAAGTACAACTAGTAATTTTTTTTGGATTTTTAGTTGCATTCATTTGTGAATTGGTAAAACATTTATGAATATGAAAAAATATCATCAAATTTGAAAAATATTCATGAATTCAAAAAGTGCACATGAAAAAACATTTATGAATATGTCAAAATACAATCGAGAAATGAAGGCTACAATTTAAATATGATCAATCTTAGTTAGCTATCTTTTCACAATCTTGTTGCCCTTCTTTTTCGCAAATGGAGTTCTTCTCTTGAACGGACGTCCTTTAGGTAGGGTGGTCCTGCTTCTTCTTGTGGTGTATGGCACTTCATCGTTGTCGTCATGTTCCATCTTCGGGTCACCGTACTTGTCGAAGTCTTGCTCATTGGCGACTCCATCCATTCCGATAATCTTCCTTTTGCCTCTCCTCACGACAACACGACTGGGCTTTGACGGGTCGGTAATGAAGAAGCATTGATCCACTTGGGAAGCCAGTACCCATGGGTCATTTTTCGCGGTGACGTTTGCGCCCACAATCTTGGATTTGGCTTCGGGTATAACCATGGTGGTGAAATACCGGTCTTCTTTTAGGACGCTCTTGGCCCATCTGACAGGGAACATCGGGACCTTCTCTCCAGCGTAGCTCAGCTCCCAGATCTCTTCGATCCTTCCGTAGTATATGTCCTTGTCGTTACCGGTGTAAGATTCCATCGTTACCCCGGAGTTCTAATAACCATCGCTCTTCATGTCCTTGTCCTCGGTGTAGAACGTGTACCCGTTGATATCGGACGCCTCATAGGTCATCAGGTTGTGCTCGGCGCCCTGTGACAAGGCGAATATAAGATTTTCTTCGGCGGAAGAATCCTCATGCAAAGGGTACGACATAAGCTTCTCCTTGAACCAACGCGTGAAACATGAGTTGTGCTCTTTGATTATATCTCTGTCCGTCCTCTGTTGGCCTCGGTCATTGTACGTATTCTCAATAAAGGTTTTGTGCTCTACCACCCAAGGATCGACGACATCTATGTGTTGTAGCGCGACTAGGTTTGCTCTTACAAAGTCGGCGAGTCGACCCTCGAATTCGACATGCATTTCGCGGCGACCCTCGCGGTGACCCCATCCAGCGAACCTGCCGAGTTGCCTGTTGACAGGCAGACCAACGGGGTTCTCGATGCCTAGATAATTCGTGCAGTAGGAGATGCACTCTTCGGTCAGAAAGCCCCTGGCTATGCTTCCCTCTGGACGTGACATGTTGCGAACGTATCCTTTGATGACACCATTCATCCTTTCGAACGACATCATGCTGTGTAGGAACGTCGGCCCGAGTTGGATGATATCCTCCACGATATGGACCAGCTGATGCACCATAACGTCGAAGAATGCGGGCGGGAAGTACATCTCAAGCTCGCATAGTATCACCACGATCTCTTCCTGTAGCCTTCTGAGTTGCCTCACGCCAACCGACTTCTGAGAGATGATGTCGAAAAAGTTGCATAGGCCAAATAGCGTATCACGGATGTGCGCGTCCATGATCCCACGGATTGCAACTGGAAGTATCTGCGAGATCAGCACGTGACAGTCGTGAGACTTCATCCTGCTGAACTTCTGCTTCGCTGGCTCTAGGTATCTGCTTATTTTCCCCGCGTAACCGTAAGGAAGTTTTACTCCTAGGAGGCAGGTGAAAAACTGCTCGATCTCCTCCTGACTTAGAGTGAAGCACGCGGGAGGGTAGTCATTTCCGGTCTTCTTGGCCTTTTTGCCTTTGCGACGACTTTTCGTGTCCTGCTTCGCCTCATCATCATCATCATCATCATCATCATCATCATCATCATCATTAGCGTGAAGCTCCTGCCTGATGCCCATTGATTTCAAGTCCGCCCTTGCTTTCGGCCCATCTTTGGTCCTCTCTGGCATGTTCAGCAGGGTACCAAGCAGACTCTCGCACACGTTCTTCGTGATATGCATGACATCAAGGCTGTGAGGCACACGGTGCATCTTCCAGTACATCAAGTCCTAGAAAACAGACATCGTTTTCCATACCTTCAGCAGCGGCTCTGGCGCCTTTTGCTTCTTTCCTGGCTCTGGAGCCTGTTGCTTCTTTCCCGGCAGTGGGCAATCTTTCCCATTTTTCAACAGCTCGTCTATTTCCTCGCCGCTCTTTGTACGCGGGCGTCTTCGGGGTTCGGTTTCACCATCGAACAGATCCTTGCGTTTCCTCCACGGGTCATCTTCGCGAAGACACCTTCGATGTCCCATGAACATGGTTTTAGAAGACCCGGGATATCTATCTAGCTGGCGATAAGTTGTGTCATCCATGCACCTGACGCATGCAGAAAATCCGTGGACCACCTGCCCCGTGACATATCCGTAACCGAGATAGTCATGCACCGTCGTGAGCAGTGCGGCTCTCATAGGGAAATATTCTTTCTCTGTGGCGTCCCACGTATTGGCTAGCGTTTTCCATAGCGTATCTAGCTCCTCTCTTAGCAGCCCCAGATACAGATTGATGTCGTTCCCTGGTTGTTTCGGCCCTTCAATTAGCATACTCATGTGAATGTACTTCCTCTTCATGCACAACCAGGGGGAAGGTTGTACATCCACACAAACACAGGCCAGGTGCTATGTGTGCTTCTCTGGGTGCCAAACGGATTGACTCCATCGGTGCTCGCGCCCAACATGATGTTCCTTGGATCGTTACCGAATTCTAGGTCTTCGAAGTTCAACGCTTGCCATTGGCTCGCATCCTTAGGGTGTCTCAGCATTTTGTCTTTTTTATTTATCTCTAGATCATTTCCGTCATCTTCTCACTTCTTCTCCTCCCTATCCGCGTGCCAATGCAGGAGCTTTGCTACCTTAGGGTCCGCGAAATACCGCTGCAGACGAGGAGTGATCGGAAAGTACAACACCACTTTTCGAGGAGCTTTCTTCCGCTTCTTGTATCGAGTGACGCCGCACATCGGACATATGGTAGACTCCGCGTGCTCGTCCCGATAAATGATGCAATTGTTCATGCACACATGGTATTTCATGTGCGGTAAATCCAGAGGACACACGATTTTCCTCGCCTCCTTGAAACTGGTCGGGCACTTGTTCCCCTTGGGAAGACGTTCGTGCCAGAATTACATGTTCTCGTCGAAGCATGCGTCGGTCATTTTGTGTTTTATCTTCATCTCCAGCGCCATGAGCCTTACTTTCAGGCGGGTATCGTCGGGCCTACATCCTTCATACAATGGAGTAACGGCATATATCTCCAGTTGATACAGCTTGTCTTTCTCTCGGGCGGCATCTCTTGTGTTATCCGTCTGCTTGAGAAGCTGCTCTTGAATATGAGGATCCTGCACCCAGCCTCCATCGTCGTCTGCTCCGGCATCTCCATCTGGATCATGATCATGCCCTTCGTCTTGATCTTCATCATCATCATGTCCGGCATCTTCTACATGATAACTGTGTACAACATCACCGTCGTGATCATGTCCTGGAGATTCTTCCTCTTCTCGCCCGCCCTCGCCGCGGTGGTTGTCTTGCTGCCCTTCCTCATTTCTTGCCCGGCCATGGACGACTTCATAGTCATCTTCATCACCTTGCCACCGATAGCCATCCATGAAACCATGCAAGAGCAGGTGGTCCCGCACCTGCCCGGAATCCGGGTCCGTAATAAGGCTCTTCAGCTTGCATCTTTGACACAGACATCTTATCTCCGTCTCGTTCTTTTGAAGCATCTCGGCGTTTGCGGAGCTCAAAAACCTATTCATGATGGCTTCGGTCATCGTGCGGACCATGGCTGCCTGCGGGGTAGAGCAAAACGATATTTTAGAACCAAGAAAAAATTTGGCATGACTTTCCCTAAAAATAGGACAAAAAAGAATGCATAGTGCCAAAATTCTCGCCGAAACGGAAATGAATCAACATTTCGGCAAAATATTGGCAACTATCGCATTTCAAATACCGGTACCTGCAAACACAAACTTATATGCAACACCACAAACTTATGCAACACCACAAACATACATAGATCTAGCTAGGCCATAAAAAGTGCATGTGCAAAGTTGTTGGAGCTCGTGGGAGAAAAAATGATCTACAACATAAAGGTAGCTTTCCCCCCTTACTTACCTATAAAAAAAGGTAATTTAACCACTTAATTTTGATGAATCTATGGTGTAAATAAGGTGAAGAGGAGGAGGCAGCCGACACAAGCTTGGAGGAGGAGCTGGAGAGAATGAAGTGGGGAAAGTGAGTGTGTAGGTGTGGCTGTCCAAAATATCTAGCTGGTCCCACTTTACTAATGGCGCACCACTCATCAATGCGCCATTAGTAACCAGTGTTAATAATGACGCATTAGTGAGAGGTGCGCCATTAGTAGTTTTGCAAAAAAATAGTAATGGCGCACTGTGCCACCGTGCGCCATTAGTATATCTATAAAAAAAAGAAGTTGTTACTAATGGCGCAACGAATTTCTAGTGCGCCATTAGTATTTGGACACTAATGGCGCACCAACACATGGTGCGCCATTAGTATGTACTAATGGCGCACCACATGTCTGGTGCGCCATTAGTGGCCATATCATCTATAGCCCTTTTCCTAGTAGTGAAATATGGCCTAGTATTTTTAAAAATTGATTTGGTCAAATTTTATAACAAATATATGGTAGATCCTTCACAAAAAAACTCATTTTGGACACACAAAAATTATTTTTCGTCAACTACGACCAATTTAGATGGTCATAACGTCGTACTGCATTCTGATTGGTCCGTGGATGTATCACGCGGATCATCCATCAAACACCGTCGGATGCTCGCGGATCCAACGGCCGTCCTCAACCCTTCCACACCAACACCGAAACTCTAGATGGTCATTTTGCATCCACCCCCGCCTCCTTTCTTTCCAGGGTCCACATCCATCCATCGATCCCATTCCAGATCCCCCGTCTCCTCGCTGTCTCGCCCGATGGAGAGAGCTCAATTCCTCCCTTCCAGATCTATCACCGCTGCCGCCACCTCCCTCCGGCGGACCTCGCCGTCGTTCATGGCCTCCCCCACGCCCCTCCTCTCGCCCCTCCCCTTCCCTCACCTCCCAAACGAACCAACCAACCCACCACACACCCTCACCTCGTTATCGACGTGCTGCCGCCGTCCCCCACGAATGATGCCGTCCCCACGACCTGGATCCCCACGAACCAACCGCTGACGACCGCGTCCACTCCGCCACCGGCGCCACCTCCACTCCCCTCCGCTCCCCCCTTCCTGGCTGGAGATCCCCTCCTCTCCAATCCCACCCGCGCTCCACAGCCGAACCCTACACGCACGCGCGCCAGGGACCACCCCGATCTGCGAGATGTGTCGCAACCGCGTGTCGCGGGCCTCCGGGAGGCAAAGGGCGCCGCTGCCGCCGCATCCAGGCGCTTCTCCACCACCCAACTATCCCCTCTTCCTCCTCATGTGCCCCCAAATCCAGCCCCGCCGCCAAGCACATCTGCCTCGCCGCCGGCACTCCGCCCTCTACCCCACTCCGGCTCCCCCCCACCATCTGCTCCTCTCCTCCCCTCCCCTCTAGACTGACTCGACCTAGGCTGGCCGCGTCCTCCAGATTCATCGGCAGAGGAGGAGGAGGCGCCTCCTCCCACCGCCACAATGCCCTCCAACTTTCTCTCCTTCCTTGCACGCGCCCGGTACCCTAGACACGGCACTCAAGGAGTCCTGGTGGTGCACCGAGCGCTGCCTCGACTCGGGCGTCTGCGGCGGCCCCGACCTCATCGTCGATGACGCCACACTGCTCATCCACCATGGCGTCAAGGCCGACGAGGAGTGCGGCAAGGTCGCTGACCCGGAGTCCACATACAACCCCATCATGCTCGCCATCGTCCGCACAAATACCGCAAGATGGAAGAGAGGCTCGTCAGCGTCTCCGAGGAGACCAACACCGATGTCAAGCAGATGCAGGAGTCCGACATTCTCCTTTTCCACGCCATCAACGTCACCAAGAGCAAGGTATACTTCCGTTCTTCCCATTTTACAGAGTTTCAGATCTGATGCTCTGTTTCAGCATAGCATAGCAGTATTGATTCACATGGTTCAAATTACGTTAAAAGCACTGCAACTGTGGTTCAGATTTTGAATAACTTTTTTGTTTATCAGGTTTCCTGCTTAGCTTCCATGGAGGTTCAGTTAGATTTGCTGAAGCTACCATGAGATTTATTTATGCGAATAAATTTGCAAAACAGAAAATAGCAATTGCGTGCTATGCATGGTCTTATTGCTCGGTCACTTTGGGGGTATAAGCTACTGTATTTTGAGTGAATGTTATGGTGCTGTACATATGATGCACTTTAAGGGTACACTCAATGTTTATCACCAATTGAGTTAGATGTTACACATGAGAGGACAAATAAATCTAGAGCAGCATCTATCTTCCCTTTGTGGGGCTTTTATTTTGCTGCAAAGGTCATTTTACTTTTAACACCAGCACAAGGGTCAATTGTGATGGATTATGAAGTATCCATTGGCCCACTAGAAGTTATATTCATACTATGAAATACTATGAAATACTATGCATTGCACAGATTTGTAGGTGGTGTAGCTGTAGCAGCATGCTTAGAAGAAAAGTTAGCTAGACCTTGAACTATAAGTTGCGTGAGTCTATATGCTACTTGCATGGAGGCATCAACTTCTACATTCAGAATTTTTCACACAAGCAAGTGTCTTACGGAATTGGAATCAATTGGAAACAACACTTGCATGCCTAGTAGTTAAACCTCGATATGATTATTTGACACAACTTTGATCAATTAAAATCTAAATTTGGTTGAAGACTTGAATTGTGCACAATTATATTTGTACCACTTTGAGGTTGTTATTCTCTGTTTTGGAAATATATTCATTCTAGGGATGCCATGTTTTTTCTTGTTGATGTTATTCTCTGTTTTGGAAATATATTCAGTTTGGGAATGCCATGTTACACTGACACAACTTATTAGTTTGGTCCTTGTCTGATTTAGTTGTTGCATCTTGTCTTCATCTCCCCTACCTCCCTATGATTCCTCGTGTGTTTGCTTTGGGTGCAGGTTGCTTTGATCTGTACAAGCTGTTGCTGCTGCAGGTGGACAAGGAAGCCCTCGTGGCTGCTATTGCACTATAGTCTGCTTTTCATTTCTTGAACAAGATGTATTAATGTTAAGTTGACATTACTATTGCCTTGAGATACATACACTTACTAACATAGATCCTGCTATCCTGATGTTTACTGTAAGACTTGTTGTTTAGCAAGGCTTGAGTAATTTCGTGTACTGCATCTTAATTTCAACTGAAATTTTTATCATGCTACAGTGACATCTATTGAAAATTTCGAACAAATGAAAGGAGTACAGTAGTTACAAATGGAGCCTACAAATTATGTACATCTACTGTACTCGTTTTTAGTTATCTGTAGTTACAAAGCATCAATTGTAAGACTGTAACTAAACATATCCTTATCCTCTTTGATTTTACTCATACACATGCTTATGATCCTGTTAACAACATAGCGTTTGTAATATGATCATGTTTGTAATATGATTACAATAGCAGAGTTGACAATAGAGCGTTTGTAATGCGGCCTCGTTGCTATTCTCTTTTTCATATGCAGTGCTACTATTATGTGTGTGATGCTCCAGCTCCATGCAAGCACTGGGGCAAAGGGCTCTGTCAAGCAGGTCTCCTGGTAAGCGTCTCGTTTCCGCTCCATCCTCCATCTGACTCTGTCTGTTCGTTCAAACTGGTGGTGCTGGTAGATGGGTTTGCTTGTGGATTCTTGTTTTGGTAGTAGTTTGCTTTGCTATGAGTAAAATGTTGGTACTTTGCTTGCCATGTCTGGTTGTTGTTTTGGTAGTAGTTTGCTTTGCTTACCCAGTAGTATCAGTCAATTGGCCAGCCTGGAGCAGCTTGCTGTTGTACATGATGGTGTTAACTGTGAAAATGCCAAGTGTGAGAAAATTAGACCAGCTGTCCATTTCTTGCCTAAATGCATTCTTTAAAGTAGATGATGTGGTGGAGACATGCTACTTACTATAAACCAGATGGTGTTTACTGTATTGTCTTTCATGCACATTTGGTGTATTATCTTCTGACCTGCTGGTGTCATATGTACTGTACACATAGAAGGTGAACTATCTTCACTGAAATTCAAGAACTATCTTCACTGTTTCTCCCTGCTGCATTGCCTCACCTGTTCTCTTCTATCTTAGTCTTGATATAGCTCTGCAGTTTACTTGAATCTGCAGTTACTTTCGAAAGTATATACAAAGTGTGTGTGTGTGTGTGTGTGTATCCAGTGAGCAAATCTGTAGTAATTACCGAGTATACTATATGCTTTCTTTTAGTGGATATTTCTCCTCAGTTCTCTTTTGACATATAGTTTGTTCTCTTTGAATGTGCAGGTAGTATACTATGCTGGTAATGTTTTTTCGTTGCTGGGATCATTTGAACCTGGATGTCATGTGTTATGTGATCTGAGCCATATGGCATATTGTAAAAAAAATATGTATGATGTTTTTCCGTTGCTGGGATCATGTGAAGATGTACTTTTGAAATGCTGCTTTGACAACAAACTTGTATTCCTGTGTACATCCTGCTTTGACAGCAAAATTATGAAAATTTCTCAACAATATATATTGGTTAAATATTTGTTTCCCAATTTTCTATGCTTAAAGTTGTACTGCACCTAAAAAGGCTACAGCCTAACTGATGTTGTTGTTGTGGAATTGTTTATTTTATTTAAAATAGCGAAAATAATAATAATTATGCCAAAAGTTATAAACAACAAAATGAAAAGGCCAATAAAATACAAAATGAAGAGGCCAACAAAAAAAATTACTAGAAAAAGGAAAGGGCCCAGAAAAGAAAAAGGCCGTAAAATTTGGCTTGGCCCATTTAGTTGACCATGAAAAAAACACAAATAGCCTGAATTGTTCGGCTCGGCCCATGTAAAACACCGAGTCGGACTGGGATGAATCTTATCGGTGACCTTTTCAATTGGTCACAATTTTGCCACGTCAGATTTCCACGTCAGATCCGACGTGGCCTGGGCAGACAACTAGTGACCAAAACAAAAGGTGTCATTGGTTCAACGACCTTTTGTTTTGGTCGTAAACGTCTACAACCTTATCCCGAAGAAGGTCGTTAATTTCAGTTTACGACCACCAGCTTTTGACCTTCTATTTTTGGTCACAAAAAGGACACAGATGAAAAACAATGACCATTCAGTGACCAATAGTCAAGGTCACAAGTTGACATATTTCTTGTAGTGAATCCAAAAGATATAAGTGAAGATCAATGAGTAGTTGAATTATTATGTAACTATGTGAAGACTCTCTATCATTTAGGAATTACAGATCTTGGGATATTATTCAAACAGCAAGCAAAACAAAATAAAATAACTTGACGCTCCAAGAAAACACATATCTTGTGGTGAATAAAAATATAGCCTCAAGTAAAGTTACTGATAGACGAAGACGAAAGAGGGGATGCCTTCCCGGGGCATCCCCAAGCTTAGGCTCTTGGTTGTCCTTGAATTTTACCTTGGGGTGCCTCGGGCATCCCCAAGCTTAGGCTCTTGCCACTCCTTATTCCATAGTCCATCGAATCTTTACCCAAAACTTGAAAACTTCACAACACAAAACTCAACAGAAAACTCGTAAGCTCCGTTGGTATAAGAAAATAAAACCACCACTTAGGTACTGTTGTGAACTCATTCTAAATTCATATTGGTGTAATATCTACTGTATTTCAACTTCTCTATGGTTCATACCCTCCGATACTACTCACAGATTCATCGAAATAAGCAGACAACATACGAAAAATAGAATCTATCATAAACAGAACAATCTGTAGCAATCTGTAACTTTCGAATAATTCTGTAACTCTAAAAATTCTGAAATAAATTGGTGGACGTGAGGAATTTGTCTATTAATCATCTGCAAAAAGAAACAACTAAAAAGCACTCTCTAGTAAACAATGGTAGCCAATCTCGTGAGCGCTAAAGTTTCTGTTTTTTACAGCATGATCATATAAACTTCACACAAGTCTTCCCAAAGGTTCTACTTGGCACAAACACTAATTAAAACAAAAAACCACATATAAACAGAACCTAGATGCAATATTTATTCCTAAACAGAATCAAAAACAAAGAACAAAAATAAAGTTGGGTTGCCTCCCAACAAGCACTATCGTTTAACGCCCCTAGCTAGGCATGATGATTTCAATGATGCTCACATAAAAGATAAGAATTCAAACATCAAGAGAGTATCATGAAGAATATGACTAGCATATTTAAGTCTAACCCACTTCCTATGCATAGGGATTTTGTGAGCAAACAACTTATGGGAGCAAGAATCAACTAGCATAGGAAAGCAAAACAAGCATAGCTTCAAGACTTTAAGCACGTAGAGAGGAAACTTGATATTAATGCAATTCCTACAAGCATATATTCCCCCCTCATAATAATTTTCAGTAGCATCATGAATGAAGTCAACAATATAACCGTCACATAAAGCATTCTTTTCATGATCCCCAAGCATATAAATTTTATTACTCTCCACATAAGTGAATTTCTTCTCATGAATAATAGTGGGAGCAAACTCAACAAAATATCATGTGAGGCATAATCCAATTGAAAACTAAAATCATCATGACGAGTTTCATGGTTATCATTATTCTTAATAACATACAAGTCATCACAATAGTAATCATAGATAGGAACTTTGTTCTCATAATCAGTTGGAACCTCTTCCAAAATAGTGGATTCATCACTAAATAAAGTTATGACCTCTCCAAATCCACTTTCACCAATATAATCATCATAAATAGGAGGCACGCTTTCATCATAATAAATATTATCATCAAAATTGGGGAACTAAAAATGTCATATTTATCAAACATAGCTTCCCCAAGCTTGTGGCTTTGCATATCATTAGGATCATGGATATTCAAAGGATTCACACTAACAACATTGCAATCATGCTCATCATTCAAGTATTTAGTGCCAAACATTTTAATGCATTCTTCTTCTAGTACTTGGGCACAATTTTCCTTTCCATCATTTTCATGAAAGATAGTAAAAAGATGAAGCATATGAGGTAACCTTAATTCCATTTTTTTGTAGATTTCTTTTATAAAATAAACTAGTGATAAAAGAAGAAAATAAAATATCCGATTGCAAGATCTAAAAATATACCTTCAAGCACTCATCTCCCCGGCAACGGCGCCAGAAAAGAGCTTGATGTCTACTACACAACCTTCTTCTTGTAGACGTTGTTGGGCCTCCAAATGCAGAGGTTTGCAGGACAGTAGCAAATTTCCCTCAAGTGGATGACCTAAGGTTTATCAATCCGTGGGAGGCGTAGTTTGAAGATGGTCTCTCCCAAACAACCCAGTAACCAAATAACAAAGAGTCTCTTGTGTCCCCAACACACCCAATACAATGGCAAATTGTATATGTGCACTAGTTCGGCGAAGAGATGGTGATACAAGTGCAATATGGATGGTAGATATAGGTTTTTGTAATCTGAAAATATGAAAACAACAAGGTAACTAATGATAAAAGTGAGCGTAAACGGTATTGCAATGATAGGAAACAAGGCCTAGGGTTCATACTTTCACTAGTGTAGGTTCTCTCAACAATAATAACATAATTGTATCATATAACTATCCCTTGATACGTCCAAAACGTATCTATAATTTCTGCTTGCTCCATGCCTCTTTTGGGTGATATTGATATGATATTTATACAATTCCATACACTTTTGATCATATTTGGACTAACCTATTAACTCAGTGCACCCCAGTGCCAGTTTCTGTTTTCGGCTGTTTTTGTATTTCAGGTTTTCACATTACGAGAACTGCCAGGAAAAATCCAGAAAAATTATATAAAAAATCAGCGTTTCAGAAACTACCGTGCGCCCGAAGGACAGCCGGGGGGGCACTAGGGCTCCAGGCGCCCTGGCGGCACCCCCCCTTGGGCCGCGCCGGGGGGCGCCTGGGCCCCCCGAGGCTCCTCCGATGCCCCCACTACTAGAAAAAAGGCTATAGGTAATATCACTGTTAGTGGCGCACCAGAGATGTGGTGCGCCACTACTATATAGCAGTGGCGCACCACAAACAGGTGCTCCACTAATAGTGACATTACTAGTGGCGCACCAGGTGTGGGGTGCGCCACTACTATGTTTTTGAACAGTAACCAGCCATGCCCAGGCTTACCAGTGGCGCACCAGGCCAAGGTGCGCCACTACTATTTTTGATAGTAGTGGCGCACCTTGCCCTGGTGCGCCACTGGTAAGGCTGGGCATGGTGGTCCAAAAAAAACCATAGCAGTGGCGCACCCCTTCACTGGTGCGCCACTAGTATTCCTGGCTACTAGTGGCGCACCAGTGAAGGGGTGCGCCACTACTAACATTTCTATCATTTTTCAGATTTAACGCATTTTCACCAAATGCACCCCCCCCTGTGGACCGCCTTTTCAGTTTAAAAAAAAATAAAAGAAAATGATAGAAATGTCAAAAAAATAAAAAAAATAAGATTCCAATGTGATTTGTGGTCTAGTTGTTAGCAAAATTTACAAACATGAATTTCGACTTTTTTTGCAAAATCTCTCGAGAATTTGTAAAATGGGCATAACTTTTGCATCCGAATTCAACAGGGGGGAACCCCGTTGAAGATTCTTAGAATCCCCAAAAACCTAACCGAATAAAAGATACGGGGCTTTTAAGATCTAGAGGCAAAAAAATTCAAAAAAATTCAAAAATAGTAGTGGCGCACCGTGGCTGTGGTGCGCCACTAATATAGTTTTTTTTTTGAATTTTTTTTTTTTGAAAAACTATTTTTTTGGAATAAATATTTTTTTTTTGAAAAAATGTTTTTTTGGGGAAAAAATTGGTTTTTTTTGAAAAAATGTTTTTTTGAAAAAAAATAGTTTTTTTGAAAAAAATGGTTTTTTAAAAAAATGGTTTTTTTTTAAAATAGTTTTTTTTAAAAAATTCAAAATATGATATGTAAAATGACCGGGAAGTTTAAAATATTTTTTCAAAATTTCATCACACTCATGAACATGAACAAACTCCTAGACATCAACAAGGTTTAATAGGATTGATATGATAGATATATCAACAAGTGCCTGCTAAGTGAGCTGGTGCTGGGGTTGGATAGAACTCAGAAGTTAAGCGTGCTTGGGCTGGAGTAGTGTAGGATGGGTGACCTTCCGGGAAGTTTGACCACGGAGTGCGATTTGACCCGAGATTAAGCCATATTGACCCGAGATTAAGCCATAGTGACCCGAGATTAAGGAAAAAAAAATTCCCGCCAAAATTGAAAAAAAAAATTATGGAAAAAAATTTGAAAAAAAAAATTGTTACTAGTGGCGCACCTGTTGCAATATCAGTGGCGCACCTGTAGCAATTCTGGAATAAAAATTGAAAAGAAAAATTGAAAAAAAAAATTCTGAAAAAATATCAGTGGCGCACCCTTATACTTAGTAGTGGCGCACCAGGTGGTGCGCCACTGATATCTGGATTAGTAATGGCGCACCTCTGGTGCGCCACTAATACACATTACTAGTGGCGTGGTAATAGTGGCGCACCAGAGGTGCGCCACTAATACCCAAAAGTGGTGCGCCACTAATGAGCTTTTTTCTAGTAGTGCCCCCTTTGGCATATATTTAAAGCGTCTCCCGAAACCCTCGAGGGAGGAACTCTTTTTCGCTATCTCATCTCTGTTCCGCCGCCGCCGCCGCTTCCAAGATCGGGAGCACCAGGAGAACTCTTCCCGGCACCCTGCCGGAGGGGAGGATCACCACCGAGAGCCTCTCCACTACCATGGACGCCTCCCGGATGAGTTGTGAGTAGTCTCCCTTGGACCATGAGTCCATGACCAGTAGCTATGTGATGTTCTCCTCCCATTCTTGTGCTTCACTAATTAGCCCTCGTGAGCTGCCCTACATGATCGAGGCACATATGTAATCCTTATGCTGTTGCTATGATGAGTTTGCTGGGATCCGATGGATTATGAGATTATGTTCAGATTGTGCTTGAGTAATATATTTGATCTACCTCTTTTATATTTATGTTCGTAAGTAATTCTTGCATTTCTCCGTTGTTATTTATTGCTTTGGCCAAGTAATAGGTAGTGACTCCAAGAGGAAACGTTATGCTTGATTGTGGGTTCATGCCCCTCGATGACTAGTTTGAGTGAAAGAAACATGAGTCTAGGGGATGTGCTGTTTCCACAAGGGGGGAAACAACGGTGCTTGTGCCCGCGGGTGCAAGGATTGTTTACTTTACGCAAAGTTCTTTTAATGCAGTTGTCTGTTGCATTGAGTTTACACTATGGGTGGGACTCGCAGCTTAATACCAGCGAGATGTTCTGGATAGATATCCCATGCTTTGAACCTCAACCTTTCTTGCAATGTAGTCAGCATTGGTTTGCGCACATGGTCCTGTCAATTGCCCAGCTGTAATTCGTTTACCTCACATAGCTGTTTTATCGTCTTTTGGGAGAGAGACATCACTAGTGAACATCATGAGACTCCGGTCCATATTACCATCATTGATCACATCCGCTATTTACTTTTCGCTATTATTTACTATTGCAATTATATCTATCACTACTATCACTTGCGTTTAATCCTTTGTGAACTACAAGGCCGGAGGGATTGACAACCTCTCTGTACTCGTTGGGAGCAAAGTTATTTGTATCTGTGTGCAGGTCAACGTTGATTGCTAATATCTGGCGCCGTAGCAGTTGACACCTTCTTGTTGAACCTAGGAGTCTCTGGGGATTTGATCCTTGGTATCTTTGCCAAGGGAAAAACTTCCGCAACACTACATCTCACACCTTCCACTTGGGGTAACCAACGAGGGGCGAGAAGCCTAGCAAGAGGTTTTCTGGCGCCGTTGCCGGGGACTCCACTCTTCAAGATAGGGGAGTTGCATGCTATCTTTTACCTTTGCTTTTAGTCTTGTTAGTTTACCTTTCAGTTTTTGCTTTAGTATCTTTTATCGAAAATCACAAAAATAGTTATCTTGCTTGCGTTCTACTATGGGTTCCACCGAGAACACCAAGTTGTGTGACTTCACTAGTCACAACAACGATGACTTTATCAGCACACCTATCACTACACCTGCCACTTCAGCACCTTCATATGAAATTAAACCTGCTTTACTGAATCTAGTTATGAAAGATCAATTCTCCTGTGCTGGAGATGATGCTGCTTTACACTTGAACAACTTTGTTGAACTTTGTGACATGCAAAAGTACCAAGAAATAGATGGTAATATTGTTAAGCTTAAGCTTTTTCCTTTCTCCTTGAGAGGAGGAGCTAAAATTTGGTTTCAGTCTTTGCCTAGAAATAGCATAGATTCATGGGACAAGTGCAAAGATGCTTTTATTGTAAAATACTATCCACCTGCTAAAATTATCCAACTGAGAACTAACATAATGAATTTTAAACAATTGGATAATGAACACGTTGCCCAAGCTTGGGAACGTATGAAATCTCTTATCAAGAACTGCCCTACTCATGGTTTGACTACTTGGATGGTTATCCAAACTTTTTATGCAGGCTTGAACTTTACCTCGCGGAACTTGTTAGATTCGGCCGCGGGAGGAACCTTTATGTCAACTACACTTGGTGCTACCACGAAGCTTCTCGATGAGATGATGACCAACTATTCCCAATGGCACACCGAACGCGCTCCAACAGGTAGGAAGGTAAACTCTGTCGAGGAAATTTCCTCCCTTAATGAAAAAGTTGACTTGATCATGTCTCTACTTTCGAAGCAATCCTCTGTTGATCCTCGTGATGTTCCTTTAAATTCTTTGATTGCTCAAGAACAAGTAGATGTGAACTTTATCTCTAGAAACAATTTTAACAACAATGCTTATAGGAGTAATTTTGGTAGCAATCCTAGACCGTTCCCCTCTAATTCTTATGGGAACAACAGTGCTTATCCTAGTACCAAGAACTCCACTACCGAACTAGAGATTATGCTTAAAGATTTCATCATTACCCAAAAAGCCTTTAATAAGAGTGTAGAAGAAAAACTACATAAACTAGATGATCTCTCTTTGAAGGTAGACCATTTAGCCAATGAGATAGAATTGCTTAAAATTAAAACTTCTCCTCTTGAGGAGAGGAACGTCACTCCTATTAATGCTACTCAAGTGCAAATTAATGAAAATATTAGGATGATGGCTAAACTTAAAGAAAGATGGGCTAGAGAAAGAGAGGAAGAGGATAGAATTAAGAGCCTTCCTACCCACCACACTGTTGCTACTATCTAAGTTGTTGAGGATATCCAAACTCTTAGCACCCAATGTACTCCTGGTCCCATTGGACCTATTGATGGTGATGCTATGACTATAGAAACTACCAAACATGTGAACCTAAAGGACACCACTACCACTTTACTTGATGCTAGTGACCTTGATTTTGATAATTGCACTCTTACCGAAGTTATTGATTTCCTTCACAAGATGTCTAGAGATCCCCGCACTAGCACGCTTAACCTTGACTTCACAGAGCATATCACTAATGCTCTCATCAAAGCTAGGGAGGAGAAACTTAGAGTAGAAGCCTCCATACCTAGAAAGCTAGAAGATGGTTGGGATCCTATGATAAAAATTAAATTGAATGACTTCTCTTGCTATGCACTATGTGATGTTGGAGCTAGTACCTCTGTTATGCCCAAAAGAATATATGATATGCTTAAATTGAAACCTTATGATTCTTGTTCTTTTGGTGTTCGTCTCGTTGATTCTTCCATAAAGAAACCTTTGGGGAGGATCGAAGATGTTCTTATCATTGTAAATGATAATTATATTCCCGTTGATTTTACTATTATGGATATTGAATGTGATCCTTCTTGTCGAATTATTTTGGGACGTCCCTTTTTACGCACCGTTGGTGCTATCATTGACATGAAAGAGGGGAATATAAAATTTCAGTTTCCTCTCAAGAAAGGGATGGAACACTTCCCTCGAAAGAAGATCAAGTTACCTTTTGAGTCTGTTGTATGGGCTAGCTATTCTTTTACTCTTGATAAAACTTGATCTATATGCATTATGCCTAGCTTAAAGGCATAAAAGAAAGCGCTTTTGGGAGGCAGCCCACATGAATAAATTTATTTTGCTTTTGTTGTGTCTTGATGTTGTTTACTACTGTAGCATCATCATTGTATCTTTGCTTTTCAATTTTGTGCCAAGTTTAGCCTCTGATTGCTAGAAAGTTCAAAAGTTGTGAGGTGCTGTCCAGGAAACAGATTCTGTCCTTGGATAGAAAAATTCGTATAAAATCACCAGATCATCTTTTTGGTCTGAATTTTTTCGACAGCGTGCTCTATATAATTGTCTTTCGTGCGTCTGTTCTGAGTTTTTTTATTAGAGTTGCAGAAGTGCCCCGAAAAAATCAATTACTTCCTGCTGTTCTGTTTTTCACAGATTCTGTCCTGTTTTGCTTTTCCTTCATTTTGCAAACCAAGAGCTTGCTTTTTCTTTGCAAAAACCTTTTGGCAATCTTGAGAAACAGTAGACCTTCAAGAATATCTTTATTTCCAGCAAGGTACAATTATTTTATTATGGGTACTAACCTCGCTAATCAGATTATGATGAGTTATGTATGAAGGGAGTTTTCAAGTGTGCGAGGGAAGATGATAAAAAGATTCAGGAGTGTCAAGCGCTCAAGCTTGGGGATACCCCCATGCACCCCCAAGAAATATTCAAGGAGACTCAAGCATCTAATCTTGGGGATGCCCCCGTGCATCCCCTTCTCCATCAACATTATCAGTTCGTCTTTCGTTCCACTATATTTTAGTCACTTCATGTGTTATGTGCTATGCTTGGAGCGTCTTGCTTTTAGTTTTCTTTAGTTTTTCATAACGAGTCGGAACTCAGCTTTCTTTATGTGGGAGAGAAACATGCTCCACTTCTACCTAGAACATAACATAGAATTTTCATGTCTATCCTTGCTGTGTGTGTTCTTTGTCTTTTAATAGCTACTATCATGTTCAGCTCTTAGCTTTCATGCTTATCTTTTGAAAGAGCTTTTGTTTAGTTGGTTGCTTGAACTCTCTTTAATTACCATGCTCACCTTATTAAGAGAGTTTGCTTCCGTTGCATTGGTTGACATGTCTATGATAAAGATGCTATGTGCATGATGGCGCTTAGTAGTTCATGTTTCTTATGGTTAGTCTCAAATAGCTGGGGGTGTTCCCAATGTGTTATTGGAATACCAACATGATTTGTTTGCCTATGATGTGGTATGGTTTAGTAATATCTTCCTTCGAGAATTTATTTTGATTGACTTGGCGTATGCTCACGCATATTTAAGACTGTAAAGAAAGTCTGTCAAGCCTTGATGATCTTTTGTTTCTGAGTAGCGATATAACTACCATGCCTGATTCAATGTTGCTTTGTCGCTCTGCATGATTATGACCGTCATTGCTCTCTTAGTTGGTCGCTCCCAGTCTTTTGCTAACCTTTGCCTGTACTAAGCAGACTGACTGCTTGTGCATCCACATCCTTTAATCCAGTTATGCCATATGAGTCCACCATACCTTCCTACATGGTATTTACCTGCCATTCCTAACGGAGACTTGCATGTGCCATCTCGAAATTATTCAAAGAAAAAGCATTCTTATTTTGTGCCTCTGTTGTAAGTTCCTGAGGAAGTAGTGGTTAATTCATGACCTTTTTAAGTTGGACAAGCTTCACCCCGGGATTGCATGTATAATGTGCAAACCCATAATACGAGAAGGAACTAGCATTGAGTGCGCCCGGCTCAAAAAGATAATATAACAAACAAACCCTCCTTCACGCTTTGTTCATGAGAAATCAGAAAACTTTGGCAGTGATAAACAAAGGAGATTAAGAGGATGTGATCGTCCTCATTCGGGAGCCGTTCCTCAAAACTTGTCCATCTCAAAAAGTGATTGAGTTGTCTGCTAGCATTCGTTGACGAAACATGCATGATCTAAAATAAATTATTACCTCTGTTTTAAAGCCAAGAGCTCTGGTACATGTTTTGTCTTTGTTTCCGACTACGGGTTTTCAACCTTGCCAACAAAAGCCACGGTTCGAGAGTCTCCACCTTCTTTTAAAAGCACCAACTATGAGAGCATGATTGTCATTCTGAGTGTAATGTGCATTGTCCCAAAGTAGCATTGTCTTTTGCATGATTGTGATATCGTTTATTCTGAAATCATTGTATCTAGTCATCACTTAAACCTTGGAGGTGCCCCTGCATTTATGTTTTGCTTCACTAAAGGGGGCAAGCTAGATATCACTTTATCATATTTGCACATCATGTTCATTGCAAATCTATTTGATGTTTCAGTATCATATTGTAAAACTTTCAGTCCTTTGTGATTTTCTCATGAGGCAACTTAATTACTATAGATTCATTGTCTCGGTAAGCTCTTGTCATATGACTATGAAAAAGTCCTATATGGTTAATAGCATGTCACCACAGAAATTATTCTTGTTATCATTTACCTACTCGAGGACGAGCAGGAATTAAGCTTGGGGATGTTGATACATCCAAAACGTATCTATAATTTCTGCTTGCTCCATGCCTCTTTTGGGTGATATTGCTATGATATTTATACACTTCCATACACTTTTGATCATATTTGGACTAACCTATTAACTCAGTGCACCCCAGTGCCAGTTTCTGTTTTCGGCTGTTTTTGTATTTCAGGTTTTCACATTACGAGAACTGCCAGGAAAAATCCAGAAAAATTATATAAAAAATCAGCGTTCCAGAAACTACCGTGCGCCCGAAGGACAGCCGGGGGGGCCACCAGGGCTCCAGGCACCCTGGCGGTGCCCCCCCTGGGCCGCGTCGGGAGGGCGCCTGGGCCCCCCGAGGCTCCTCCGATGCCCCCCTTTGGCATATATTTAAAGCGTCTCCCGAAACCCTCGAGGGAGGAACTCTCTGTCACAATCTCATCTCTGTTCCGCCGCCGCCGCCGCTTCCAAGATCAGGAGCACCAGGAGAACTCTTCCCGGCACCCTGCCGGAGGGGAGGATCACCACCGGGAGCCTCTCCACCACCATGGACGCCTCCCGGATGAGTTGTGAGTAGTCTCCCTTGGACCATGAGTCCATGACCAGTAGCTATGTGATGTTCTCCTCCCGTTCTTGTGCTTCACTAATTAGCCCTCGTGAGCTGCCCTATATGATCGAGGCACATATGTAATCCTTATGCTGTTGCTATGATGAGTTTGCTGGGATCCGATGGATTATGAGATTATGTTTAGATTGTGCTTGAGTAATATATTTGATCTACCTCTTTTATATTTATGTTCGTAAGTAATTCTTGCATGTTCTCCGTTGTTATTTATTGCTTTGGCCAAGTAATAGGTAGTGACTCCAAGAGGGAACGTTATGCTTGATTGTGGGTTCATGCCCCTCGATGACTAGTTTGAGTGACAGAAACATGAGTCTAGGGGATGTGCTGTTGCCACAAGGGGGAAAACAACGCTGCTTGTGCCCGCGGGTGCAAGGATTGTTTACTTTACGCAAAGTTCTTTTAATGCAGTTGTCTGTTGCATTGAGTTTACACTATGGGTGGGACTCGCAACTTAATACCAGCGAGATGTTCTGGATAGATATCTCAAGGTGGATGATTAGTAGTAGATATTGATGGATTTCGGTCTACTTATTTTGGCGTACCGCCCATGCTTTGAACCTCAACCTTTCTTGCAATGTAGTCAGCATTGGTTTGCGCACATGGTCCTGTCAATTGCCCAGCTGTAATTCGTTTACCTCACATAGTTGTTTTATCGTCTTTTGGGAGAGAGACATCACTAGTGAACATCATGAGACTTCGGTCCATATTACCATCATTGATCACATCCGCTATTTACTTTGTGCTATTATTTACTATTGCAATTATATCTATCACTACTATCACTTCTCTGTACTCGTTGGGAGCAAAGTTATTTGTGTCTGTGTGCAGGTCCACGTTGATTGCTAATATCTGGCGCCGTAGCAGTTGACACCTTCTTGTTGAACCTAGGAGTCTCTGGGGATTCGATCCTTGGTATCTTTGCCAAGGGAAAAACTTCCGCAACACTACATCTCACACCTTCCACTTGGGGTAACCAACGAGGGGCGAGAAGCCTAGCATCCCTCAACATGCAACAAAAGGTCACTCCAAAATAACTAATAGCGGAGAACAAACGAAGACATTATTGTAGGGTACGAAACCACCTCAAAGTTATTCTTTCTAATCGATTTATTCAAGAGTCCCTAGTAAAATAACACAAAGCTCTACTTTCCGTTTGATCTATCATAGAGTTCGTACTAGAATAACACCTTAAGATACAAATCAACCAAAACCCTAATGTCACCTAGATACTCCATTTTCACCTCAAGTATCCGTGGGCATGATTATACGATATGCATCACACAATCTTAGATTCATCTATTCAACCAACACAAAGAACTTCAAAGAGTGCCCCAAAGTTTCTACCGGAGAGTCGAGACGAAAACATGTGCTAACCCCTGTGCATAGATTTCCAAGGTCGCGGAACCCGCAAGTTGATCACCAAAACATACATCAAGTAGATCACGTGATATCCCATTGTCACCACAGATAAGCACATGCAAGACATACAACAAGTTTTCTCAAATCCTTAAAGACTCAATCCGATAAGATAACTTCAAAGGGAAAACTCAATTCATCACAAGAGAGTACAGGGGGAGATACATCATAAGATCCAACTATAATAGCAAAGCTCGCGATACATCAAGATCGTGCCATCTCAAGAACACGAGAGAGATAGATCAAACAAGCTACTGATACATCCCTGAGGGTGAACTACTCCCTCCTCGTCATGGAGAGCGCCGGGATGATGAAGATGGCCACCGGAGAGGGATCCCCCCTCTGGCAGGGTGCCAGAACAGGGTCTAGATTGGTTTTCAGTGGCAACAGAGGCTTTCGGCGGCGGAACTCCCGATCTAGGTTATTTTCTGGAGGTTTGGGGATTTATAGGATTTTTTGGCGTAGGGCACAAGTCAGGGGGTCTCCGGGCTGTCCACGAGATAGGGGGGCATGCCCAAGGGGGGGTGGGCGCACCCCCATCCTCGTAGGCAGCCCGTGACTCTCCTGGCCCAACTATTTTACTCCGGGGGCTTATTTTGGTTCATAAAAAATCATCAAAAATTGGCACGTCAATTGGAATCCGTGTGATATTCCTTTTTCTGTAAAACTCAAAAACAAGGAAAAAACAGAAACTCGCCTAGGCTCTGGGTTAATAGGTTAGTCCCAAAAATCATATAAAAGTGTATATAAAAGCCCATAAAACATCCTAGAAGGGTAATATAATAGCATGGAACAATCAAACATTATAGATACGTTGGAGACGTATCACTCATCATTAAGCTTTCTAGGGATATAAACTTCTAATTCAAGTTTTTCTTCATAAGAGTGCATTAAAGCATCAACTATGTGTTTGGTAAAAGATTTATTTTCACTATAAGCATCCGTAGAATTTAGCACGGATTGCAACAAGGAAATACAATCTATTAACGAGCAATTATCATAATTAAATCCCTGGAAATCCAAGATGGTGGGTTCATTGCTATGTAGAGTTTTGATCTCTTCAATCCCACTTTTGATTGTTTTAGCATCCAGATCTAAAAACTCCGAATCATTGGGACGCCTGTTAACTAAAGTAGACTCATGTTCAGTCCCATCTTTATCAAGATTCATACTAGAAAACAAGGATTTAATAAGAGACACATCAATCACTTTTAGATCTTCATCTTAATTATCATGAAAACTAGAAGAACACGGTTTCATAAAGCAATCTCTTTTAGCAGGCATCCTAGCGGTTCTTTCTTTGCACTGATCAATGGAAATTCTCATGGCTTTGAGAGACTCATTGATATCATGCTTAGGTGGGATAGATCTAAGTTTCAAAGAGTCCACATCAAGAGAAATTCTATCCACATTCCTAGCTAACTCATCAATCTTAAGCAATTTTTCTTCAAGCAAAGCATTAATTCTTTTCTGAATTCATAAATTCTTTAACACTAGTTTCAAAATCAGAGGGCATCTTACTAAAATTTCCATAAGAGTTATTGTTGGAATTACCATAATTATTAGAGGAATTACTAGGAAATGGCCTAGAATTAAAGTTTCCTCTATAAGCATTGTTACCAAAATTATTCCTACCCACAAAATTCACATCCAAAGATTAATAATTATTCTCAATCAACATGGACAAAGGCATATCATTAGGATCAGAAGAAGCACTCTTAGTAGCAAATAATTTTATAAATTCATCCATCTTTACACTCAAAACACTAATCTCTTCAATAGCATGTACTTTTTTACTAGTAGATCTTTCGGTGTGCCATTGAGAGTAGTTAACCATAATATTATCTAGGAGTTTGGTAGCTTCTCCAAAAGTGACTTCCATGAAAGTGCCCCCTGTGGCTGAATCTAAAAGATTTCTAGAAGCAAAATTCAAGCCAGCATATTTTTTTTGTATAATCATCCATAAGTTCAAACCATGTGTAGGGCAATTGCGTATCATTAATTTCATTCTCTCCCAAGCTTGTGCAACATGCTCATGATCTAGTTCCTTAAAATTCATAATATCGTTTCTAAGAGAGATGAACTTAGTGGGAGGAAAATACTTAGAGATAAAGACATCTTTGCACTTATTCCATGAATCAATACTATTTCTAGGCAAAGAAGAGAACCAAGTTTTAGCATGATCTCTAAGCGAAAATGGAAATAGCTTCAGTTTAACAATATCATTATCCGTATCCCTCTTCTTTTGCATATCGCACAAATCAACAAAGTTGTTTAGATGGGTAGCTGCATCTTCACTAGGAAGGCCGGAAAATTGATCTTTCATGACAAGATTCAATAGAGCGACATTGATTTCACAAGATTCAGCATCGGTAATAGGAGCAATCAGAGTGCTAATGAAATCATTATTGTTGGTATTAGAAAAGTCACACAATTTGGTACTGTCTTGAGCCATAGTGATGAACAAGCAATCCAACACACAAGCAAACAAGAGGCAAGCGAACGGGAAAAAGGGTGAATTAAAACGGCAAAGGTGAAGTGGGGGAGAGGAAAACTAGAGGCAAATATTGTAATGCGAGGGATAAGGGTTTGTGATAGGTACTTGGTATATGACTTTTGCGAAGATCTCCCCGGCAACGGCACCAGAAATTCTTCTTGCTACTTCTCGAGCTTGCGTCGTATTCCCTCAAAAAGGAAAGGGTGATGCACCACAGTAGCGTAAGTATTTCCCTCTGTTTTTGAGAACCAAGGTATCAATCCAGTAGGAGACCACGCGCGAGTCCCTCCCACCTGCAAAAACAAATAAGAACCTCACAGCCAACGCGATAAAAGGGGTTCTCAATCCCTTCTCGGTCACTTACGAGAGTGAGATCTGATAGATATGATAAGATAATATTTTTGGTATTTTTGATATAGAGATTGAAAGTAAATAATGCAAAGTGAAGTAAATAGTTGATGGAAGATAAATATGATGAGAATAGACCGAGGGGCCATAGGTTTCACTAGTGGCTTCTCTCATGATAGCAGAATTCTACGGTGGGTGAACAAATTACTGTCGAGCAATTGATAGAAGAGTGCATAGTTCTGTGAATTTCTAGGCATGATCATTATATATAGGGATCACGTCCATGACAAGTAGACCAAAACGATTCTGTGTCTACTACTATTACTCCACACATCGACCGCCATCCATCATGCATCTAGAGTATTAATTTCATAAGAACAAAGTAACGCCTTAAGCAAGATGACATGATGTAGAGGGATAAACTCAAGCAATATGATATAAACCCCATTTTTTATCCTCGATGGCAACAATACAATACGTGCCTTGCTGCCCCTGCTGTCACTGGGAAAGGACACCGCAAGATTGAACCCAAAGCCAAGCACTTCTCCCATTGCAAGAACAATAGATCTAGTAGGCCAAACCAAACCGATAATTCGAAGAGACTTGCAAGGATATTTAAATCATGCCTAAAAGATTTCAGAAAAGAATCCAATATTATTCCTAGATAATCTTGATCATAAACCCACAATTCATAGGATCTCGACAAACACACAGCAAAAAGATTACCTCGAATAGATCTCCTCGAATATCGAGGAGAACTTTGTATTGAGATCCAAAGAGAGAGAAGAAGCCATCTAGCTAATAACTATGGACTCGAAGGTCTGTGGTAAACTACCCACAACTCATCGGAGAGGCTATGGTGTTGATGTACAAGCCCTCCGTGATCGATGCCCGCTCTGGCGGAGCTCCGGAACAGGCCCCAAGATGGGATCTCATGGGTATAGAAGCTTGCGGCGGTGGAATTAGGGTTTCGTGGTGCTCCTCGATAGTTTCAGGGTACGTAGGTATATATAGGCTGAATAGGGACATTGGGGGAACAACAGGTAGCCCACGAGGGTGCAGGCGCGCCTACCCCCCTAAGCGCCCCTGCCCTCGTGGCCACCTCCTTCGCTTCCTGGCGTGTACTCCAAGTCTTTGGTGTTGATATTGTTCCAAAAATAACTCTCCCGAAGGTTTCATTCCATTTAGACTCCATTTGATATTCCTTTTCTGCAAAACACTGAAATAGGCAAAAAAACAACAATTGGCACTAGGCCTTGGGTTAGTAGGTTAGTTCCAAAAAATATAAAAGTGTATAATAAATCCCATTAAACATCCAAAACAGAATATATAATGTCATGGAACAATAAAAAATTATAGATACGTTGGAGAAATATCACGGGCATCAGGGAGGTCTCCGCGGACCTGCGTTAGCTCGTGTACATGCCAGCGCTAGCGCCCATGCCTGTGCCCGTGCGCGCCCCTCCAACCACCATGGCGCCGACCCCGTGCATTTGGTTGCACCCACCGCGTTCATGCCCGTACCCATGCGCGCGCCCCCCTCAGCGGCATGGGACGCTGCCGTCGACCGCTACCTGTCAGCGGCGCCAGTTGCCGTCCTCCCATCCCCCGCCCGTCGATCACGTGACGACATGATGTTTGATTTACAAGTGAAGAACATTTTGTGCTGCCTTGAAGACTTCAACAACGGCGTCCCGGAGGACGACAACGACAACGACGGCGCGGCACACCGCCTCCGTCGCCGCCGGAAATAGTTTTTTTGGGGTTTAATATTGTATCTCGAATTCTCGATCACATGAATATAAATTCGCAGTGTGACTGAATGAAGGATATGGTTTGAACGAACTTGCATTTTTCTCTCTTAATGTACAGACTTATCAAACGATTTTCTTTTGAAAAAAAACATCAATGGATTTCAAATATAAAACACTCATCGCAAACGTTTTAGTTAGAACACCCGGATGCAAACCGACAACTTCCCCAGGAAGCCAAGGGAAAATGTGCCGAGCATGATTTCTGCACCCCTACAACCCAAACGGTTGTTTTGCATGACTCGTGTGCAACCACGTACAAACAAGTGTGTAAGATTTGCATATCTGCCATTTTTGGTATGTTACCAATTGTCAAACTTGAAAGATTGATATTTGTTTATCTAGTAACATTTCCATTTGTCAACCTTGTAACACTGCGATTTGTCAAAATATGCAGCTAAAAATCACTAGCACTATCTAATTTTTGCAACTAAAATCGCTAGCACTGTTCATATGGACACCAATAGAAAGTGGCATTGTACTTTTTTTGTCATCCGAATAGAAAAATAATATACGTGCCGCCACGCGACCCGTGTGACGTGCGAGCATGCGTGAGTTGATGGGACGCATATGCAAATGTACCATTCATTACATACAACAAGTCATCAACACACAGCAACAACGAGGATACATGTTGGATTATAGATTATTTCCAACAAAACATTCTAGTAAAGTAATGTTTTTCTCACACAACAAACAACAAAGCGATGAAATGAAGTTTAGCTCAACCAATCCTCGGCGTTGGAAACGCTTGCTTTGAACCATAACTGATTCTCTGGGAAGGGCAAGCTATTGTCAATCTCGAGACCAACACAGGACTGATCATCCATGCTGAAGCGGCCTATATCAGGACGCATATTTTGATAGCCAGGGTAGGGAACCATAGCAATGTCCAAGGTATAGATACAGTTGCTTCTCATAAATGGTAGTAACGTTGTGTCAACAGCAGCTGGATTGTCTTTCACCATCATTGGATAGTTTTGTCCAAGGAAGAGCGAGTTTCCTCCAAGACTTTCAATACGGAACCATTCAGAAGGTGCTGGTGCTAGTACACTAGTATCCATCCCGAATACCCTGCAACAGATGTTGGAATAGGTCCGGATAGTGCGACAATGGGAGACATCACCTGCTTCGTTAGTAACATCAGCAGTGCCATTTATACATACAAGAAGAGGCGATCCATCAGAATAAGTTGCCAGACGCCATTGAGTATATAGATCAAGCTCGTCCTCATGCTCGTGATCATCACCATTTTCATCTCCCCCTTGGTTATAAATTTTTCAAGTATAGGTGGTGTAATGTTCACATGACCTTGGAAACACAAGAAGGTTAATTAGTAAAGGGATAGCTAACCCGCATGCATGTGAATGAAACAATTATAATTACGGTGGAAGACAAACGTACCGAAACAATAAGGATCCCATGCAAAAACAGTGCCACGAGTGGTGACAACAAACACAAGATGCTCGTATTGAATTGCATGACAGTACTCATTCGTGTCCAGAAATTGATTTTTGAGTAATATCCATCCATCTGTGGAAGCAGAGACGGCAACAGGCTTGTCGAAGATAGAAAGAACATAAGAGTTCTTGTAATCCCAAGAGCGGTAGGGAACTCGAGAAATTACTATCTTCCGTAGACGACAGTCATGATGATCGTATCTGAACGTACGTAGACTATATGTTTGCTGAACCTCATGTCAGTGTGAGATTTTTGGAAGTCAAACCCGATGACGAGTGTACACATTCACAAGTTCCCACTCGCAGTTGTTCCCAATATAAACAACCCAATCTCCATTAGAGCCTGCCCAGGCCTTGCCCTTAAGCGATGGCATCTTAACATCACACGTATCATTATCAAGCGGCATCAACTTGCAGAAGGCAAGGCTTCCGTCGTCCTCGTGACGGTGAGCAGGGTCATGGCGAAGAAGCTAGGGGAGATCAATCCGCTCCTGAATCATTGGGTTCTTTGTAATGATCCTATTTGTTGAGTCGAGAATGGTCTTGTACGAACCTGCCATGCTAGACAAGGTGATGACATCGTACCGATCAATGAATTCCTCCTCCACGTCATCTTTCAGATCGGGGCAAGAATAACAAGGTCGTTTCCGGCCTGTTCCCTCGATGGAGAAGACGATCGAACAATGGCAGAAGGAAGGGTGAAGGAAAATGGAGGGAGGAAGAGCGTGCGATAGCAGTTCCAAATTGAGAGGGTAAGGCGAAGAGGCTGTGAACGGTTGCCACGGTACAAGAAGAGGCTAGTTGGGAGCGAACGGTTGCCACAGAGGTCACACAGTGACGACAAGGCCGAGTGAACCGCATGCCGTATATCACACACACGTTGATCTGGCTGACCGTTTCTTTTGTGTTGCCTAATCACAAACAGTTCATCCGAGTGAACCGTATGCTGTATATCGCACACACCTTCATCTGGCTGCCCGTTTCTTTTGTGTTGCCTAATCACAAACAGTTCATCCGAGTGAACTGTATGCCATGTATCGCACACGCCTTCGTCTGGATGCCCGTTTCTTTTGTTCCTCCTTATTGCAAACCGTTAATTGAACTGCAACGTATGCCCTTCATCGCACACACAACTAAAACCTGAACCTTGTTTGATGCATCCGTCATCGCAAACATTTTATACCTGTCTGACGGTTTTCATACACCACCGTTTGCGATTATGGCATCGCACACAGTTTCTCGAAGGGTCTCTGATTGTAGTGTCGCGTTAGCAGCAACCTGCAGTAGTTTATGTTTTTCTAATATGAAAATATAAAAACAGTAGTGTAGAAAATCTTAAAACGGAGCACAACGGTATTGCAATGCTTAGAAACAAGGCCTAGGGTTCATACTTTCACTAGTGCAATCACTCAATGGTGCTAATGTAGTTGAATCATATAACAATCCCTCAACGTGTGATAAAGCGTCACTCCGAAGTTCTTATCTAGCGGAGAATATAAGAAGAAATTGTTTGTAAGGTACGAAACCACCTCAAATTTATACTTCCCGGTCAATCTTTTGAGCTATTCCTATAAGTGTCACAAACAGCCCTAGAGTTCGTACTGTAGTAACACCATAAGATACACATCAACAAACTTTAATTTCACCTAGATACTCCAATGTCACCACAAGTATCCCTAAGTCAATTATACGATACGCATAAGAAAACTTCAGAATCATAATATACAATCCAACACAAAGAACTTCAAAGAGTGCCCCAAGATTTCTACCGGAGAAAGTAGGACGAAAACGTGCATCGACCCCTATGCATCCCAATGTCACCTCAGGAATCTGCGAGTTGAGTGCCAAGACATACATCAAGTGAATCAATATAATACCCCATTGTCACCACGGGTATATATATGCAATACATATATCAAGTGTTCTCAAATCCATAAAAGCATTCAATCCGACAATAGTGAAACCTCAAAGGTAAAAAACTTAATTCATCATAACAAGATAGAGAGGGAGAAAACACCATATGATCCAACTATATTAACAAAGTTCGCAGTACATCAAGATCGTGCAAAACCAAGAACACGAGAGAGAGAGAGAGAGAGAGAGAGAGAGAGAGAGAGAGAGAGAGAGATCAAACACATAGATAATGGTACAAACCCTCAGTCCCAAGAGTGGACTACTCCCTCCCCATCATGGTGGCGGGATGATGAAGATGGCCTCTGGTGACGATTTCTCCCCCCGACAGGGTGCCAGAACGGGTTCCCGATTGAGTTTTCGTGGATACAGAGGCTTGCGGCGGCAAAACTTCTCATCTAGGGTTATTTCTGGCGGTTTATGTATTTATAAGATATTTCAGCGCCAATCTCACGCTGAGATGGGCTTACAGGGGGCCCACTACCCACTAGGGCGTGCTAGAGGGGGGGGGGGTGGTGTGCCCTGGTGCCTAGTGGGCAGTAGCCCCCCCTCTAGTGGGTCTTTGCTCCAACATTTTTCTCTTATTCCAAATTAATTCTCCAAAAAGTTTCGTCCAATTCCGAGAGCTTTTATTTGTGCATAAAAAACGACACCACGATAGTTCTGGTGAAAACATCATCGGTGCGGGTTAGTTCCATTCAAATCATGCCAAAACCATATAGAATTGTTGTAAACATGGCATGAGTACATAAATTATAGATACGTTGGAGATGTATCATGCCCCCACGGGCTGGCCTTACTAGCAGCGCTGCTCCTCTACCCTGCTTAACACCAACGTGGGCCCAAACACTGAGCTACACCTAATGGGCTTAGCAATAGCGGGGACCCATGCCCCGCGCTGCTGCTAAACACATCTTATCCTCTTCACGTGACCGCCCTCACTCTCCCTCGTCACTCTCCCTCTCCACTCTCTACCCACATCGACCCTTCCCCACGCTGGTCGGCCCATCCCTGCACTATGCTGCTCCGGCCGCCCTCCCCCGCGCTGGGCCTCCCTCTCCGTCTCGGCCCGCCCCGCCCATCGTTTGCACCTCTCTCTCCTCTCAATTAATGTTTTTGAATGAATGGATGAATTAGCACTAGGATCTGAATTCTGAAACCCACCATGTTCATGTTAATTCATAGCATACAAATTAGCTAGGGTTGGTTACTGATGCATCTCCAACGTATGTATAATTTTCGATTGTTCCATGTTGTTATATTATCAGTCTTGGATATTTTATAAGATTTACTAGCAACTTTATATCATTTTTTGGGACTAACCGATTGACACGGTGCCCAGTGTCGGTTGCTGTTTTTTGCTTGTTTTTTTATTTCGTAGAATATCAATACCAAACGAAGTCCAAATGCCACGAAACTTTTTGGAAACTTTTTCTGGCAAAAATACACCTAGGTAGCTTCTGGAGCACATGAGGGGACGCTCATGGGGCCCACTAGGCACCAGGGCACGCTAGGGGCCTCAGACGCGCCCTGGTTAGTAGTGGGGGCCATGGGCACCCCCTTGACCTACCTTCGCCTCTATAAATACTCTACAATACAAAAAAACCTAGGGGAGTCGACGAAATTATTTTTCCGCCACCGCAAGTTCCAGAACCTTGAGATCCAATCTAGAGGCCTTTTTCAACACTCTCCCGGAGGGGGCAACGATCAGGAAGGTGTTCTTCATCATCCTTGTTGCCCCTTCCAATGTGGCGTGAGTAGTTTATCACATACCTACGGGTCCGTAGTTAGTAGCTAGATGTATTCTTCTCTCTTTTTGATCTTCAATACAATGTTCTCCTCTATGTTCTCAGAGATCTATTTGATGTAACTCTTTTTTTTGCGGCATGTTTGTTGGGATCCGATGAATTTTGAGTTTAAGAACATATCTATCCATGAATATAATTTGAGTCTTCTCCGAATCTTTTATGCATGATTGTTATAGCCTTGTATTTCTTCTCTGATTTATTGGTTTGGTTTGGCAACTAGATTGATTTATCTTTCCATGGGAAGAGGTGCTTTGTGATGGGTTCGATCTTGCGGTGCTCAATCTCAGTGACAGAAAGAGACATGACACGCATGTACCATTGCTATTAAGGGTAACAAGATGGGGTTTATTCATATATGAGTTTATCTTATCTACATCATGTCATCGTTCTTATTACATTACTCCATTTTTCCACGAACTTAATACACTAGATGCATGTTGCATAGCGGTCAATGTGTGGAGTAATAGGAGTAGATGCATAATCGTTTCGATCTACTAATCTTGGACTTGATGTCTATATATATGATCATTGCCTTGGATATCGTCATAATTATTTTCTTTGGTATCTATTGCCCAACAGTAATTTGTTTACCCACCGCATGCTATTTTCGTCAGGGAAACCTCGAGTGAAATCTACGGCCCTCGGTTTATTTCATATCATATTATTTTCAGATCTATTAAATCAAAAATACAAAAATACTTTGCTCACTTTATTTACTTTTTTTTTATTTGCATCTATCAATTTATCTATTTATTAAATCTCAATACCGTTGACGGATTGACAACCCTTTACGCGTTGGGTTCCAAATATTTGTTGTTTGTGTGCAGGTGCTATTTACATAGTGTTGCTTGGTTCTTCTACTGGATTAATAACCTTGGTTTCATAACTGATGGAAATAGTTACCTCTGTTGTGTTGCATCATCCCCTCCTCTTCGGGAAAATACCAACACGGATTACAAGTAGCAGGAAGAATTTCTAGAGCCGTTGTTGGGGAGACATCATCAACATCTATGAAGTACCTATGCATAAACTGGCATCTCCTTGCAATTTACTTTATTTACCTATTGCATCTCGTTTTCATCTCCCCCACTTCTAAAATGTTTTATAAATCACAAAAATGATTTACTTTGTTTATTTGCTTGTTTGGTTGGCATAATTGTGTGTTTATTGGAAATCAGAAAGAAAAGACTAATGGATCCTCATCCCTTGCTAATATTTTTAAAAGATTGAATTATGATGAACCAATCACTAGTGAATTGAGTTCAGTAGATTATCTTTATGAAGTTTTGCTTGAGATTCGTGAATCTGAAAATTGTGATGAAGTGTTAAAACAAGAAATAAATAAAGTGATTCACGATAGCTCCTTGAATGAAAAGCATGATTGCAATGATGTTATTATAAATTCTCTTAATGTCAATTGTGTTAATAATATGCAAAACCCCAAGCTTGGAGACGCTAATTTTGCTATGTCCACTACTTATTGCAATGATCATGATTGGGGTGATTCTTCTTATGGTCTTGAAAATTTGTTTTAGCCTCATGATGAATATGGTATTAACAATAGTATTTGCAAAAATATTGAAAGTGGGTTTGGAAGATTTCCAAATTTAGGTAATAATGATCCCACTACATTCGAGAATGATCAATATTACATTTTTTTGATAAAAGTGTGCTTGGGGAGGTCATGACTTTATTTGATGATAATCCCACTATTTTGGAAGAGTTTTAACTTTGCATGCATGTCGATCATGTAGAGAATATGTTATGCGATAACTATATTGTTGAATTTGAATACGATCCCACATGCAATTATTTTGAGAGAGGAAAATATGGTTGTATAAATTTTCATGATAATAAATTACCTCTATTCATGTTGAGTTGTCAATGTTTTATTGTTCTTCCTTGCATATGCTTGTTTTTGCTTGCCTTGATAATTTGTTTGCTTATAAAATACTTATGCATTGGAATTATGTTAGACTTAAATGTGATTTTCACATGCTATATGATATTCTCTTTAAGCTTCAATTCTTGTCTTTCATGCTATCATCATTAAAATTATCAGCACCTACCTAAAAGGCTTTAAAGAAAGTTGCTTGTTGGGAGACAACCCAATATTATTATTTTCTATTTTGATATGTATACAAAATTATGCCTTTGTTTTGATTTTGTTTTAGTGCTTTAATTAGTGTTTGTGCCAAGCAAAGCGTTTGGTATGATTTGGTTGATAGTTGATTTGGTTTCGTTGGAAAACAGAAACTTTCGTGTCCAGTAGTAGAATTATCTATGATTACTGGAGTGTGATGAAATTCTCAATGTTTTACACTTATTGATATACAATTTACCCACATTGTCCTAATTTTTCAAATTTTTAGAGTTACATAAGTATGACTATAATTCGCATCTTTACAGACTGTTGTGTTTTTGACAGATTCCGTTTTCGTTGCATTGTGTGCTTATTTTGATTAATGTATGGATTGTATCGGGGGGTATAAGGCATGGTAAAGTTAGAATATAGTAGATATAATGCAATAATAAAATATGAATGAGTTTGCAACAGTACTTAAAGTAAGGATTAGTTTTGTTATACTAACGGATCTCAGGAAGTTTTGTTGAGTTTTGTGTGATTGAAGTTTTCAAGTTTTGGGTCAGATCACGAAGGATGAAGGAATAAGGAGTGAAAAGAACCTAAGCTTGCGGATACCCATGGCGCCCCAAGGTAATATTCAAGGAGTACCAAGTGATACGTCCATTTTGCATCATGTTTTCCTATTGTTATTTATAATGTTTATATGATAATAATGCCTTTTGGAGTAATTCTAATGCCTTTTGTCTTATAATATGCAAGGTTTACATCAAGAGGGAGAATACCGGCAGCTGGAATTCTAGACCTAAAAAAGCAACGTCAGGCCACCTATTCTGCACAACTCCAAATGAGCTGAAACTCCACGGAGAATTCTAATGGATCATTTAATACATATTGGAGCAAATAAGAATCAAAGGGGGGCCACCAGGTGGGCACAACCGACCTGGGCGCAGCTGGGCCCTCAGGCGCGCCCTAGTGGATTGTGCCCTCCTCGGTCCACCTCTGGTGCCCATCTTACGGTATATAAGTCATTTTGACCTAAAATAATCAAGGAGAGGACTTTCGGGACGGAGCACCGCCGTCTCGCGCCGGAACTTGGGCAGGAGCACTTTTGCCCTCCGGCGGAGCGATTCCACCGGGGGAACTTCCCTCCCGGAGGGGGAAATCGAAGCTATCGTCATCACCAACAACCCTCTCATCTTGGAGAGGCCAATCTTTATCAACATATTCACCAGCACCATCTCCTCTCAAAGCTTAGTTCATCTCTTGTGTTCAATCTTGGTACTGGAACCTCATATTGGTACCTGTGGGTGACTAGTAGTGCTGATTACATCTTGGAGTTGATTACTATATTGTTTATTTGGTGGAAGATTATCTGTTCAGATCCGTTATGCTATTCAATACCCCACTGATCATGAGCATGTTTATCACATGTGAGTATTGATACGTCCAAAATGCATCACTATTTTATATCGTAATTCATCCTTGTTCATTGATATATTTCACATTACAATGATGTTCTTATGTTGTTTTGGCCTATTTTACATAGTTTGCAACTTTCCGGTGCCGAAGCAGCAGACGCAGGATTCAGCGGTAAAAAGTGGACGCTGAGTTGCTGAAGAAGAATACCTCCAAATTAGCTGAAAATCGACGGAGGGTATTTTCCAGAAGGATGACGAAGATACGCAAAAGAGCAGCCAGAGGTGGGCCACAGGGTGCCCAGGCGGCCACCTGGCGCGGCCCCCACCCTGGCCGCGCCGGGAGGGCGCCTGGAGCCCCTGGCCCACTCCAGGTTTCCCCCTTTGGCATATATACTCCTCGTCATCCAGAAAACCTAAAAAAGGAGAGAGTTTACGGAGTTCCGCCGCCGCTCCGTGGCGGAAACCTATAGAGAAGAAAAGCCATCTCCGACGGGCAGATTCCGCCGGGGAGATCACCTCCCGGAAGGGGAGATCATCACCATCGTCATCACCATCGTCACGGGCATCATCGAGATCATCATCAACATCATCCCCAACATCAGCACCATCTCCATCTTCATCCAAACTCATCTCACAATTGCAACTTGTGTTGTAATCCGTACTATCTATCCTCTCTACCCTATCGGTGTTGATTACTACTTTGTGGTGAATGTTATTGAGTTTTGTTTGAGAAATATCATTATGTCCAGATTGTTTATCACCCATCTATCTCCACTAATCATGATCTCTTTTATGTCTTGTGAGTAGTTACTTTAGTTCTTGAGGACATGGGAGAAGTCTTGTTGTTAGTAGTCATATGATGTTGAAGTAATATGTGTTGTTTGATACTTAAGTTGTGTTGTTATTTTCCAAGTGGTGTTGTGTGAGTCGAACACTCAACACTTCGCCTTATTAAGGACCTAGGGGAATACATTGTGTACAAAGAATGCTTACGGTGGGTTGCCGGAGTGACAGAAACCTGAACCCCAGTTCGCACACTTTTGCACAAGGGAACAATGGATCATCGATCGTATTGCTATGGTTAGGCTTTTGCCTTAAATACTATCTTGTATTTGCGGATGCTTGCAAGGTGTTTAATCATAAGAGTGCACTCATCTTAGTCTAGAGGGTGTACTAGCATAGATCCACCCACTCAACACTTATCAACACATCACATAGTACCGATACAGAATATGGCGAAAGCACATGACTACCTCTTCCGTGTGCCCTCAAGAACACTTTAGCCTTTATAAGTTCAGTTGCTAGGCCTCTCCTTTGCTCAGAGAGGATTGGGCCACTTGTTACTCTCCAGTGCCTTTTACTTTGCTCGTTTTTACTTTCCTGTTGCTTATATCAAGAAAACCCCTACAAAGTTATCTTTCAGTGCTTGCAGTTATTCCTTGCTCAGAATCACTTATCAATACCTTCTGCTCCTCGTTGGGTTCGACACTCTTACTTATCGAAAACGCTGTAATAGATCCCTTACGGTTGTGGGTCATCAAGTACCGTTTTCTGGCGCCGTTGCCGGGGAGTGTAGCGCTATTGGTAAGTGAAGCTGGTAAGGAAGTTTTTATATTTCTGTTTTTATTTTGCTGTTGCTCCTCTTTGTCCTTATGGACAACCTTGCTATTGGATCGTTGCTTGTGGGAAGACGCCCCACATCTGTGGTGGTTGCTCCTCCCCCTACTGAAATTGTGCCCTATAAAATACCAACTGGTATTATCGATTATGTTTTGGCTAATCGTTATGCAGGAGACAGACATCCCGGTGAACACTTGCTATATCTGTCACAACTATGTCCATTATTTAAGCTTGCAGGTGTATCAATGGAGTTTGTCATGAGGAAATTGTTCTCCGTATCGCTTATAGATAAAGCTTCAGATTGGTATAAGCTTCTCGATAACTCACACTTGCTTGATTGGCAAGAGCTTATGTCTCTCTTTTATACCAAGTTTTATCCTCTTCATGAAATTCATCGAGACAGGAACTATATCTATAACTTTAGGTCTCGTGACGGAGAAAGCATTGCTCAAGCTTGGGGGAGATTGAAGTCCCTAATGCTCAAATGTCCTATTCATGAGCTCCCCAAGAAAATTATACTTACAAATTTTTATGCCAGGCTTTCTCGTCAGGATAAGGAGATGCTGGATGCCTCCTCTAGTGGGGTATTTCATACGAAGAGTGTTGAAGAAAGGTGGGATCTCATTGAAAGGATCCAGAGGAATACCGAAGATTGGGAAATCGATAAAGGTATTGAACCCGCTATAAATTATGAGCATGATTATATTGAGAGCTATGTGAAAACTGATTACTTCAATACCTTTTGCTCTAAGATTGGTCTTGATTCCCATCTAATGATTGATTTCTGTAAGGATTTTGCCTCTCACGTTGATTCTTTTAAAAAGAAGAGAGATCAGCATCATGAACCTTTCAAAGAGTTACCTGTTGATATTCATGTTGCTGACCCTATTTTGCCTGTAGTTATATATGAAAAGCCTCCTTTTCCCGAAAGGATAAGGGAGCACTCTCTTGTGACAGGCATAATAAATAAAAGTGAGAGAAGAATTGATGAGCCTGAGGACCAGATCAAGGTCGATCCTCAAGTTGCATTGGTTAAAGACCTTGTTACTAATGATGTTTTGGATTCCAATGTAAATTTTTGTGCTGTTTCCACTAACCTTGTCACAGCCAAGAATAAACGCCCAATTTCAGGTACTCCAGTAGTATTTGTTAAAATAGGAGATCACTATTATTATGGGCTATGCGATTTGGGATCGAGTGCTAGTGCTATCCCCTATTCACTTTATCAAGAGATCATCGGTGAGATTTCACCTTGTGAACTTGAAGAAGTTGATGTTACCATTCATCTTGCAAACAGAGCAACTATCTCTCCTATCGGAATTGTGAGAGACGTTGAAGTCCTATGTGGAAAGGTAAAATACCCTACCGACTTTCTAGTACTTGGTTCAGTGAGGGACAATTTTTGTCCTATTATTTTTGGTAGACCTTTTCTCAGAACTGGTGGAGCTATAATAGATTGCAAGAAAGGTAAAGTTTCTGTTGAATTCAATGGTGAGCCATATGAATTTAACTTTTCTAAGTTCTCTAAGCAGCCTCGTGGTACCGATTTACCTATTGATGATAAAATTATTGAAAGTATTGCTTCTATTGCTATTCCCCCTAATGATCCTTTGCAGCAATATATGGAGGACCACGAGAATGATTTGCATATACAGGAAAGAAATGAACTAGATGAAATATTCTTGAGACAATCTGCTATCCTGAAGCACAACCTTCCGGTTGAACCTTTGGGAATTTTATCAAAACCAAAAGAAGACCCGGTGTTCGATCTTAAACCTCTTCCCGATACGCTCAAGTATGCTTATTTAGATGAAAAGAAAGTATATCCTGTTATTATCAACTCTAACCTTTCAGGATATGAAGAAGAGCGACTATTGGAAGTACTTCGTAAACACCGAGGTGCAATTGGCTATACCCTTGATGACCTTAAGGGGATTAGTCCATCTATCTGTCAACATACTATCAACCTTGAGCCCGATGCTAAACCAGTTGTTGATCATCAACGACGGTTGAACCCGAAGATGATGGATGTTGTAAGAACTGAGATTCTCAAGCTTCTAGCCGTAGGTATTATCTACCCTATAGCTGATAGTAAGTGGGTAAGCCCGGTACATTGTGTTCCTAAGAAAGGAGGTACAACTGTGGTTCCTAATGATAAGAATGAATTAATACCTCAGAGAATTATTATTAGATATAGAATGTGTATTGATTACAGGAAGCTGAACAAGGCAACCAGGAAGGATCACTACCTGTTGCCATTCATCGACCAAATGGTTGAAAGGTTATCCAAAAATACCCACTTTTGTTACCTCGATGGTTATTCTGGCTTCCCTCAAATTCATGTTAACACTGCTGATCAAGAGAAGACCACTTTTACTTGTCCCTATGGTACTTATGCTTACAGGCGTATGCCTTTTGGTTTATGTAATGCCCCTGCTACTTTTCAAAGGTGTATGTCTGCTATCTTTCATGGTTTCTGTGAGGAGATTGTGGAAGTCTTCATGGATGATTTCTCCGTCTATGGAACTTCCTTTGACCATTGTCTCCACAACCTTAATAAAGTTTTGCAGAGATGTGAGGAGACAAATCTGGTACCCAACTGGGAGAAGTGCCACTTCATGGTTAACGAAGGAATTGTTCTTGGTCACAAGATTTCCGAAAGGGGAATTGAGGTGGACAAGGCCAAGATCGAAGCAATTGAGAGGATGCCCTATCCAAGGGACATCAAAGGTATTCGCAGTTTTCTCGGTCATGCTGGTTTCTATAGAAGATTTATTAAAGACTTTTCTAAGACTTCGAGACCCCTCACTAATCTTCTCCAGAAGGACGTTCCTTTTGTATTTGATGAAGATTGTAAGGAGGCTTTTGAAGTTCTTAAGAAAGCTTTAATAACCGCTCCTATAGTACAACCACCTGACTGGAATTTACCTTTTGAGATTATGTGTGATGCTAGTGATTTTGATGTTGGAGCTGTTTTAGGACAAAGGGTTGATTAGAAATTGAATGTTATACATTATGCTAGTAAAACCCTTGATAGTGCTCAAAAGAATTATGCTACTACTAAGAAGGAATTCTTAGCTGTTGTGTTTGCTTGTGATAAGTTTAGGCAGTATATTGTTGATTCCAAAGTTATTATTCATACTGACCATGCTGCCATTAAGTACCTTATGACAAAGAAGGATGCCAAGCCAAGACTTATCAGATCGGTACTCCTTCTTCAAGAATTTTATTTGCAGATTGTTGATAGGAAAGGAGAAGACAATCCGGTGGCGGACAATCTTTCAAGGATGGAAGATGTACCGCATGATCCCATCCCAGTCAACGACAGTTTTCCAGACGAGCAACTTGCCATTGTAAAAGTACAATCTCTTTCCGATCCTTGGTTTGCAGATTATGCTAATTTTATCATTGCGAAGTATTTGCCTCCAGGTTTAACATTTCAGCAAAGGAAGAAGTTCTTTCATGATTTGAGGCACTACTTTTGGGATGACCCACATCTTTTCAAAGAAGGTCCAGACGGGATCGTGAGAAGATGCATACCGGAACATGAGCAGAAGGACATTCTCAGACAATGTCATGATAGTCCCTATGGAGGACATCATGCCGGTGAGAGGACCGCACATAAGGTTCTTCAATTAGGTTTTTATTGGCCCACTCTCTTTAAGGATGCTGGAAATTATGTTTTAGCCTGTGATAAATGTCAGAGAGTTGGTAACATTAGTAGAAGGAATGAGATGCCTATGAATTACTCACTAGTGATTGAACCTTTTGATTGCTGGGGTTTTGATTTTATGGGTCCTTTTCCTTCTTCGCACAAGTACACTCACATTTTAGTAGCTGTTGATTATGTGACCAAGTGGGTTGAAGCAATCCCCACTGAAAGATGTGATTTTCCCTAGGTTTGGTGTACCTAGGTATCTCATGACTGATGGAGGATCACACTTCACGCATGGAGCTTTTAGAAAAGCTTTAGCCAAGTACGATGTCAATCATAGAATTGCTTCACCGTACCATCCTCAAACTAGTGGGCAAGTTGAGCTCACCAATAGAGAGATCAAGTTGATCTTACAGAAGACAGTAAATAGAAATAGAAAGGATTGGTCAAATAAGTTAGGAGATGCTTTGTGGGCGTATAGAACTGCTTACAAAAACCCCATGGGCATGTCCCCCTATAAGATGGTTTATGGCAAGGCTTGCCATTTGCCATTAGAATTAGAGCACAAAGCTTTCTGGGCTTTTAGAGAGCTTAATGCTGACCCAATGTTAGCTGGTGAGAAGCGTCTCATGAACTTGACTTCTCTAGATGAGTGGAGAAGTGAAGCTTACGAGAGCGCTAAAATGTTCAAGGAAAAGGTAAAGAAGTGGAATGATAGGAGGATTCTGAAACGTGAATTTAATGTTGGTGATAAAGTTTTGTTGTTTAGATCCCGTTTCAGGTTTTCTCCAGGCAAACTACTTTCCAGGTGGGAAGGGCCATTTCATATTGAATAAGTCTATCGGTCTGGTGCAATCAAGATTAACAATTTTGAAGGCACCAAACCTCAAGTTGTGAATGGGCAAAGACTTAAGCATTACATAGCAGGAGACCCTCTCAATGTTGATGTGAATATGATATACACAACAACTCACGAAGAACATGTTGCAGCCCTGTTTCAGACACAAGCAGAAACAGAATAAGAAAAGGTATGTATTACGGTAAGGAAACATCGCGAACCATCATAAAAGTTCTATATTATGAGTTTTTACAAAATTAGGAAAATTCTAAGCCTAAGTGGAGCCTGGAGACAAGCTCCAGGGGGCCCAGGCACCCCCCTGGCGCGGCCTACCTCCTGGCTGCGCCTGGAGGCCGCCTGGGCACCCACGAGTCCGTCTCCGACCCCACTTTAGCTTGTTACCTTCCTTTCTGTGTAGAAATTTTTGCTATATATTTACCCGGGTTGTTCCGGCAACGTATCTCGCAATTTCGTGTGTTTTCTTTTCGATCTGTTTCTGCCAGGAAATCTTTTAGCTAGACCTAGGTGCCATGCCTTCCCCAAGTTCCCCCAAGGACAAGTTCGTCGTCAACGTCATCAACCCTTACCTCGCTGAGATGAAGAAGCACCCTCAGGTTGTTCGGATGGAGGACGGTGTCCTCCATCAAGAAGATCTGAAGGGACCTATAAAGGAGGGGAGCATCCAGGCCAGGCTAGAAGAAGTGGAGCAAGAAGTCTTCAAGTACAAGAAGATGATTGACCGTGGTGTTGAAGCTAACTTTGACATCATCAACGAGCTGAAGACCTACATCCTGAAGAAGATGCAGGAGATGTGGAAAAGCATCACCGCATCTGAAGAAAGAATTGAAGAGCTCCAAGGGCAAATTTTGATCTACATCACCGGAACTGTGAGTATGAACTAAGGTTTATGCGCATGGGTATGGGTGCTGCATGCAGGATTCAGGAGACAAACTTCTCATATGAGACTGGAGAACCCCTTCGATGGAAGCGCTTCGCCGAGGACTACGTGATCAACGGCAACAAGAATGAGGAGTGAAATCTCCTTGGGTAATGGCATCCCCTTGGCTTGTTCCAAGCTTGGGGGAGTGCCCGGTATCTTTATCTTTATCTTTTGTCTTTCAGAGTAAAGTAGAGTCGTATCATGTCTAGGGAGGTTATTATATGAAATAGGTGTGTGCATTGAGGTCTATCACTCCTTCTATGGAGAGATTGTATCCGTGAGTGTGGAGTCATCTATGATGGAATATTAATGAGAAGTCTATTGGTTCCTTTGCTGCACTCGGTATTCTCTTCACGCAATCGACCTTATATGATGATTCCTATGGGGAGTGTTGACCTTATATCAGGTATGGCTTTGAAAACTTTATTTAATCTTGGAAAACATAGCTTTGGTCATAACAACAAGCATGATTTTCTTAAAGTAGCGACATAGCCAAAACCTTTATGTTATTATGCTTGAAGTGTTATGCTGACAACGAAAGACAACTTGATGTGTTATGCTTAATTTAATGTTTATGCTTTATATTGCTTTGCATCTTAGTCATCATCAATTGTCTGTTCTCTCAAAGCCTTTGCTAGCCTAAACTCTGTACTAAGCGGAATTCTGCTTGTGCATCCATACCCTTAAACCAATACCTTCCATATGAGTCCACCATACCTTCCTATTCGTGGTATTCCACTACCACCTCCTAAAGTATAGAATTTATGTGTTATCCTTAAATGTTCAAAATATTCTATTTTGTGCCCCTGTTTTAGCTCATGAGGAAGTAGTAGTTAATTCATGATCTTTTTAAGATTGGACAAGTTTTACCCCGGGATTGCATGTCTAATCTGCAAACCCCTAATACGAGGAGGAACTGGCATGAGTGCGCCCGGCTCATAAAAGATAATACAACAAACAAACCCTCCTTCACGCTTTATTCATAAGAAATCAGAAAACTTTGGCAGTGATAAACAAAGGAGATTAAGGGGATGTGATCATCCCCGTGCGGGAGCCGTTCCTCGAAACTTTTCCAGTTTGAGAAGTAATTGAGTTATCTATTAGCATTCGTTGACAAATCATGCATCTCTCAAAACTTGTTTTCATTCTGTTTGATTTAAGGATAGCACATGAGTTTTCCCTACTTCCCTAGAGCAGGGCCTATCTCTTATTTTTAGGTTGAGTCAGTTATTCCTACTTCCTTCTATTCCTAAAGAGAGCAGACATTTGATGTTGACGAGGATTCATTCATATAAAGTTGCATTAAGATTTTTCATATTATATCCTTGTTAACATTATCATTTGATAATTTAGTTGTTTGTCAAGCCCAGCTAAAGCAAACATCTTCCTTTGTGTTAACACTTTCACTTCTTGCCTAATAACATGTTCTTTCAAAAGCTTCAATTAATCTCATCAAAACATAAAGAGAAAGAGCAAAAGTAAAAGCTATTAGTTGTTCTTTGACCTATTTTACACAGTTTGCAAAAGTAAAAGAGCAAAAGTAAAAGCCATGATTTGTGAGTTTCATTAGCCCTACTTTCGATTATAAGTGTTACCACTCTTTTATAAGGGCCTTATGAGTTGAAGATTGCTGTTGAGGATATTTGAGTTTGGTGAAGAAACTGTGATGCTTCTTGTCCGTATTCTATTTATCGACACTTCACTCTCTAAACTTGTGGACAGGTTTACCGAGCTCAGTATTCGCTTGGGGACAAGCGAGGTCTAAGCTTAGGGGTGTTGATACGTCCAAAATGCATCACTATTTTATATCGTAATTCATCCTTATTCATTGATATATTTCACATTACAATGATGTTCTTATGTTGTTTTGGCCTATTTTACACAGTTTGCAACTTTCCGGTGCCGAAGCAGCAGACGCAGGATTCAGCGGTAAAAAGTGGACGCTGAGTTGCTGAAGAAGAATACCTCCAATTTACATGAAAATCGACGGAGGGTATTTTCCAGAAGGATGACGAAGATACGCAAAAGAGCAACCAGAGGGGGGCCACAGGGTGCCCAGGCGGCCACCTGGCGCGGCCCCCACCCTGGCCGCGCCGGGAGGGCGCCTGGAGCCCCTAGCCCACTCCAGGTTTCCCCCTTTGGCATATATACTCCTCGTCATCCAGAAACCCTAAAAAGGAGAGAGTTTACGGAGTTCCGCCGCCGCTCCATGGCGGAAACCTACAGAGAAGAAAAGCCATCTCCGGCGGGCAGATTCCGCCGTGGAGATCACCTCCCGGAAGGGGAGATCATCACCATCGTCATCACCATCGTCATGGGCATCATCGAGATCATCATCAACATCATCCCCAACATCAGCACCATCTCCATCTTCATCCAAACTCATCTCACAATTGCAACTTGTGTTGTAATCCGTACTATCTATCCTCTCTACCCTATCGGTGTTGATTACTACTTTGTGGTGAATGTTATTGAGTTTTGTTGGAGAAATATCCTTATGTCCAGATTGTTTATCACCCATCTATCTCCACTGATCATGATCTCTTTTATGTCTTGTGAGTAGTTACTTTAGTTCTTGAGGACATGGGAGAAGTCTTGTTGTTAGTAGTCATATGATGTTGAAGTAATATGTGTTGTTTGATACTTAAGTTGTGTTGTTATTTTCCTAGTGGTGTTGTGTGAGTCGAACACTCAACACTTCGCCTTATTAAGGACCTAGGGGAATACATTGTGTACAAAGAATGCTTAGGTGGGTTGCCGGAGTGACAGAAACCTGAACCCCAGTTCGCATGCTTTTGCACAAGGGAACAATGGATCATCGATCGTATTGCTATGGTTAGGCTTTTGCCTTAAATACTATCTTGTATTTGCGGATGCTTGCAAGGTGTTTAATCATAAGAGTGCACTCATCTTAGTCTAGAGGGTGTAGTAGCATAGATCCACCCACTCAACACTTATCAACACATCACATAGTACCGATACGGAATATGGCGAAAGCACATGACTACCTCTCCCGTGTGCTCTCAAGAACACTTTAGCCTTTATATGTTCAGTTGCTAGGCCTCTCCTTTGCTCAGAAAGGATTGGGCCACTTGTTACTCTCCAGTGCCTTTTACTTTGCTCGCTTTTACTTTCCTGTTGCTTATATCAAGGAAACCCCTAAAAAGTTATCTTTCAGTGCTTGCAGTTATTCCTTGCTCAGAATCACTTATCAATACCTTCTACTCCTCGCTGGGTTCGACACTCTTACTTATCGAAAACGCTGCAATAGATCCCTTACGGTTGTGGGTCATCAAGTATTTACTTTAGTTATTGAGGTCACGGGAGAAATCATGTTGGAAGTAATCCTGTGAATTTGATATGTGTTCGATATTTCGATGATATGTATGTTGTGATTCCCTTAGTGGTGTCATGTGAACGTCGACTACATTACACTCCACCACATTTGGGCCTAAGTGAATGCATTGTGGAGTAGTTATTAGATGATGGGTTGCTAGAGTGACAGAAGCTTAAACCCTAGTTTATGCACTACTTCGTAAGGGACCGATTTGGACCCAAATATTTAATGCTATGGTTAGATTTTATCTTCTTACTTTTCACATAGTTGCGGATGCTTGCGAGTGGGTTAATAATAACTAGGAGGTTTGTTCAAGTACGAACAACACCTAAGCACCAGTCCCCCCACATATCAGATTATCGAAGTAACGAACACAAATCAAACCAATATGGTGAAAGTGACTAGATGAAATTCCCGTGTGCCCTCTAGTACACTTTTCTCATTATAAGAAAACATTTTGGCATGTTCTTTGCCATAAAACGATTGGGCTACCTTGTTGCTTACTATTTACCATTACCATTACTCGCTCGTTAAAAATTATCTTGTTATCAAACTATCGGTTACCGAAAATTTCAGTGCTTGCAGACATTACCTTGCTAACGACTTGCCATTTCCTACTGCTCCTCATTGGGTTCGACACTCTTACTTATCGAAAGGACTACAATTGATCCCCTATACTTGTGGGTCATCAAGACTCTTTTCTGACGCCGTTGCCGGGGAGTGAAGCGCTCTTGGTAAGTCAAAATTGGTAAGGAAAAATGATTACTACATGCTGAAATTTACTGTCACTTGTTACTAAGGAAAACAATCATTTGAGGGTTTTTTCGGGGTATCTTCACCTCGAGCTGAAGCACAATTAGTACTCCGAAGAGTTTGTACTCCTACTCACGTGTCGCTTGTTTTGTTATTTTCTTTGCCGGATTCCATCACTCACCGCAGCCCTTTATTGTGCTTTTTAACTAAAATAATAATACATTAAAATACTCCAACAAAACAAGGTCATCGCTGAGATTTTCTGGACGTTTATTGTTTAGCTGGCGACCTTATCCATTTGGGCACATATCGATCTCTCCTCGCGTGTCATTAGCCCGGCGGCGGCGGCTTGCACCTCGGTGGGGGCACAATACTGGCCGCAAAGAGAAAAGCTCGCTCGACGGCGTCCTCTACTGTGGCTCCTCTTCTCACCGGCCAACGGCGACAACTTCAATGACCAGGTTCATTTCTGTCGCGCGGAGGCCATACTCGAAATCTAATCTACTGTCCGCTCATATGCCCTCTTTTTCTAGCATCCAGGTAATTGGCATCGCCTGCAGCACCGCTAGTTGAAGAGCGCCATTCGAGAGAACAACAGCGCCCAGTTCTTCCCAATCGATGTTGGAGCCTAGTCTGAGTGTTCAATCCGTAAGCGTCTTGTTTGGGAGCCCACTAATCAAGTGCTAGACACCGTTTTTATTTGTCCGATTACCATCTGCATACATAAATTGATCGTGGAAGCAATTTAATCCCGTTGAGCGGCACTGATTCTGGCGGCTCTCCTTCTTCTGACTTCTTTCGGGTAAACAGTGCAGAAACCACCACGGATCCGATGCGACATATTTGCGCAGGCAATATTTTATGTATTATTTCCTTCAGATAATGGTGTGGTCATTGTATTAGGATACCAAAATATTTGGTATATTCATCTCACGTTTTGTGAGAATATGAGACAAATCCATCACGCCGTGAGTGCAGTTCTAGTAAACTAGATGATGAGTATATTCATCAATGTATCAGTATATACATCCACCTTTGTTTAATTGCCGTGGCCACTGTCCAATTGATGGGAGAACCAGAGGAGACTCATCTTCTCTTACCCCAACTAGCTAATTAAACTTTTATTCTTCAAGATCTACACAATTTTTCATTGATCAACTACTGTCCTTCCTCGTGTAAACAAACTTTCAAGCTCTTTTTACTGTGTTTCTTTGTGGATGCTTGGTACACCTAGTTCAGATTTTTTTTGTATATATAGCCAGAGACTTGGATATATTGTGCAATTATACAAAGGTTTTTCAAGCAAATCTAACTTATGTTCCAATTTTTTTCCATTGACTATCCATGGAAGCAATGGATGTAGGTTTGTGTGACTGAGGAGCACCTCCATGCGATCTACACACAAGCATATCTGCAGTTTTCTGGAAGACAGAATCCTTCTTTTCTCCATTTTTTGTAGCATTTAATACTTTTTGAAGATGTAAAAATAGTTGCATAGTTCAGTTTACTTGGTCGGTATACATGTTTCTGCTAATAGGAAAAAATTTGTACGTCATATAATGAGTGCATATTATTAAGCGTGTTCTACTGCATAGACCAATACTTCATCTGAAGTAGTATACACTTCTTTACAATATTCATATGTATTTCTTTGATTACAAGTAGTATATAATTCTTCCGTTGATATGCTTTTTCAATGATACTAACAATATACTTCTCTGAAGAGAAGAGATCATTCTGAAGAATATATTGTTCTCAATCCGTGAAGTATATACGTTAAATCTAGTGAAGTTGCTTTAATCCCATGAAGTATATATTCCATTAAATCCAGTGAAGTATACTGCTTTAAATTCGACGAAGTATATAGTGTTCTTTTAAACAAGGAGTATATACTTCTTAAGTATCATCCACTGGAGTATATACCACCTAAATAAGGAGTATATAACACATACTCCTTTTAATTCCATCATATACCCGTAGAAGTTAATATACATATTCCATAAAACAATATATGCTCATCTATAGTCTTTATAAAAATACGTGCATACCTCCTTCTAATTTTTTTAAGCATATACTCCTTTTGAAATAATTGAGGTACATCCTCCTTCGATAGTGAGACTACAGTACTGAATATTCTACAATACATAGATGGAGACGAACAGACCCATGCAATCTTCCAAGTTGCTACGTATGTGATCAATTTCATCGGCACCAATGCTCTGTAGTTCTCCTTCCAAACGTAAGCACTTTATTTAAAATGTGATATACTCCTAAGAAAAGGTGATATACTTTCTTCCAGAATAACAACTCTTAAATAGATTCCTATTTTCTAGTGGGTAAAGATGGTCGTTCCTTCCTTCCAGGTCACCCATGGACCCACCTTATATACCGATTATTTCTTCTACCCATTTTTACGTTGGTTCCCAGCTATTTACCTTATCCATCTAGGGTGGGAGTACATACTCGCGGGTATATATATTGGCCTCGTGAAGGACAAATTATCACTCAAGCTTGGGGTAGGCTTAAGTCAATGTTATATTCATG
>LR738710.1:874356499-874399574 GCA_902687465.1 Secale cereale
GGGTGTAAAAGTGGTTCAACAATAATTCTATCTTTGATTATTCCGCCAAAATCAACATGTTTGTACCTATTCCCCATATGTCTCTTTGGTGAATCTTGTGCTACCCACTAGCTTTCTTTCATCCCTGTTCCCACCACATATGTATATGTGATGTCTTCTTGAACTTTGACGGCTTTACCACATGATCTCCTTGAACACTTTAATATTAATAAGGTCATGTTTCCTGGGGAAGATGATATATACCATATACACAAATGCATGCATTAGATGAAAGATACAAGAAATAAATGGAAAGGTGGGAAATAACAACCACACATGTGGTAGATATGTCGACTTTATCCAATCAAGAAACAAATTTTATTTAAATACCACTTGACAACTATTGTTTCTCTGACTAAACATGCTACAACATCGGTGGGCCTGCACTATCCTTACACACACATCTTCAATTCCTTTTTGGATTTTTGGATCCCCTCTTCTCGAAGTGTTGGCCATTTTTCCTTGTAGACCCTAGCATAGATAAGGAAACAGTCAAATATTTTCCCACTAAGTTGTTTATGTCTTGGCTTTGGCCCACCTTAGGTTCATGTCTAGCTCCGCCACAGGGAAGCTACTCTCGCTACATGGGTATAAAATCCAAACCAAGCCACGATTAGGAGGGCAAATAATTAGTTTAAGCTCCAAATGAGTACATGCAGTTCTCACTTCATCTATCGAATACTTATAAGTTATAACAGTGCGCCAAATAAATTAACTTGAATAGGGATGTAAAGAAAGCATGTTATATTTGTCATAAGGCTGCAAAATCATATTTATCAACCTGTTTATATTAAGATAAAGGTAACACGAGGAGAAAGAAACCATCCTGCATCATGCTCGTAATATTGTTGTAAGAGGATGGCACATCTTCAAACAAAGAAATAATAATAATTTATCATGCTCATAAATATGTTATCCTCTTCTTGGTTCCCAAAAATAGACTCACTTGAGAACTGAACTACTGAACCATGTCCCTAGAAGTAAAAGAAAAAAACTTGATGTACATGTTAATATCAAGTGAGAGCAGCTCAATTAAACATAAGAAATGGTCTGGCAAATACAAATTGTCAGGGATGAGTCATCATGCATCAAAATAGCTAGATCACATGAAAACACATGCGCCAAAGCAAAGACTGCGAACGACAAATGAGCACACAGAGGAAGGGGAGACGAGTCAGTTATGCAGGGGAAGGCATGGTCTCAGTACCAAAGGAGAGGCTCTCCCTCTCGCTGCACCCATTGAGAATGGCCCAGCTCCACCTACCTCGCCACAAACTCCTTGTGTTTCCTCCGGAATCAGATCTTGCGGCCTACGCCCCAGCACACCACAAAACACAGTCGGGAGACGGACGCTTAAGTTTCTTTTCGATAGTAAAGACATCAATTGTGTTGGTTCATACATGAATGGTCTAAATATTTTTTTTGGTTCATGTATAGATGGCCAAAACGGTATGGTCAATGTATTATGTTGGATCATATATATATGTTATCTGTAACTTTGTTTTGTTGGTGAATAGGTGAGTTATATGGATGTAATACATGTGGAAATGAATGTGTGTGTGTGATATATGGATGTAACATATGTGAATGTGAATTGGATGGTTGAAAAAGCTGGTCGTGATCGTTTGCGATGAGATCCAAATCATGGACGGTTGTTCAACAATTCTCATTTGTGATTTGTCTAGCATGGTGTATCCTGTTTGCAATGATATTCTCACATTAGTGATGTGCCATTAGCAATGAAGTTATTTAACTGTTTAAGGTTTGTGTTGGTACTATAGTTGTATTTCTAACAGTTGATGATAGAACGGTTGGGTATATGTTGCCGAAATGTTTGGGCTAGATCTGGCGGACCAGGTTTCAGTGACATGTAACATAGTGACATGTAACATACTAGTGGGTCATGAAGTCCTCTTTACATAATAGTTCAGTTTCAGCACAAATCAAAGCGACGCTCAGTGAAACCCTATGACTATACTTGGAATGTTAGATGATGGTGTGTGTAGCAACAGATTGGTTGCAACGCAATTGTATTCATGGCATATGGTGCCCATATATAGCACATACAAGAGTCATATCATCCACATCTATCATCCTCACTACAAGGCATATAATGGGTGGATAAGTTGGATGTTTACAAAATATAGGAAAGTCCTACATGCATGGGCCATGCACAAGCGTCGCTCAACACCCCCCCCCCACCCGCACACACATCGTCAAAGGTAGATTCCAACGATGCAAATTCTGGATTAGAACTTCTCGAATATGGACATCTGCAAGCCTTTCATCATGATATCCGCAAATTGTTGAGTTGTGGGAATGTGAAGAAATCAAAAATTCCCCAGAGCCACCTGGTATAAAATAGTAAGGGCATCAAGCTCTATATTCTTGGTGCGGTGGTGATAAACCGGATTCGCGGAGAGGTAAATGGCAGAGAAATTGACACAATACACAACAATGGCCTTGTTAACGGGGCAACATAGCTCGTGAGGGAGTTTGCATAACTGCGTGCACTCGGCGATGCCATTAGCCACCGCACGACGACTCTGCCTCGACACTCAAACTGGAGACTGTGGGCTGCCGCTTGACAACCATAAGATGAGTGGCAGCCCAAGGACGACATAGTGTCCATAGGTGGAAGTGGCAGTGTCGGGATAGCCAGCCGAATCAACATCAGAGTATGCAACGATGTTGGTGGAGGGCAGGGCTAGCAGGTTGATGTCGATCCATGTGGTTATAGATGTAGTGCAAGACCCTCTTCACCAAGGACAAATGAGCGTCAGGAAGGAAGTGCATGTGAAGGCACATCTGCTGAAGAATGTACTACAACTATGTATGATTAAGCATCAAGTAATGTAAGGCACCAACGATGGACCGGTAGAAGGAGAGAACCATCAGTGAAGGAGATCTTGGCCTTCGTGTACACTGGTGTATCTGCGGGTTGGCAATTAAGCCTTCCGGCACAGTCAAGTAGCTCGTGGGCATACTTCCGCTCGTGGAGGAATAAATCGTATGCATGCTACACCACTTTAATCCCAAATATGGTAAGGCAGGGGACCTTAGTTCTGGTCGCCGAACTCGGCATGGAGATGACCAGTGAACCATCGGAGGAGATCACTTGTGTAGGCCATCAAGATGATGCCATCTACATAGAGGAGCAGGTAAGCATTAGTATCACCCTAGGGGTAAATGAACAACGGGGCGTCTGAATAAGTGGAGCGGAAGCTGAGCTAATTAAGAAACGTTGGGATGTGCAGTGCAGTTGGTGCGCACCTGGGAGTTTTCATCCACCGTTCTTCGACATGAAGGTAGGACACCACCGTATGGTAGGTGGGGTGGTGAGGAGGTGAGGTTGGACGTGGAATTACCAAAGTCATTGGTGAGGCCTATTTTGAGCATGAAGAGGAGGAGATCATCCGATATCAAAAATCCTATGTCATGCATCTAGTCCGCGAGGAATTTGAGGCACATGCAATAATCGTCGATGGAAGAGTTGTTTTGGTGAAGACCAAAATACTCTTGCTGAAGGAATACGATCCAATGCATCCAGTTATCGGTGAAGATGCCGATGATCCTCGTCCACGCCACAAAGGCGTTATCACCATCACGCAAGATGATGTGGAATTTTTCCTTAGACACACCGAGGAAGAACTACTAAATGACGGTGGCGTTGATGGCCATCCACTCATTATTGCCACACATGTGTAGGAGGTGGAAGGTTCCATCAATGTGGTTACATAGGTTGTACTCGCAGAACAGGAGGTTGAAGTAGGTCTTCCACATGTAGAAGTTGGCATCACCGTGATAGATCTTCATGGGATGTGGTTGAAGATTGGCAGCATGCCACAGATGGAGCCCCCGGGCTGGCGCATGATTGCTGCCACCAGAGAGGGAGAAGTTGGAAGAGTCCATGTAGTTCATGGGGTTGGAGCGGAAGCAAGGGAGAGGGGCGATCTTGTGCGGCGACCGGCGGATGGAGAGACTGTAACAGCGAGGGTAGATGGGAATTAGCATCGGGAAGGACCAGTAGCAGTAGGTAGGTTAGGGGGGAGGTGGTCGGCGGGAGAATCGGCAGAGGGAGGTAGGATAAGTAGCGGAGTCAACTAGGGCTAGCGAGGGCGGCGGTCGATGGGAGAAGGGGTGGCGGCTACGAAGGCTAGCTAGAGTGGTGACGGCTAGGGTTAGGATTGATTTCTGATACCATGTAGAGTGGGATTTGTTGCAATGCAACTATATTCATGGCATATGTTGCCCATATATAGCACGTATAGGTATCATATCGTCCACATCTATGATCCTAATTACAAGGGATTTATTTGGAGATCAATTGGGACGTTTACAAAAAATAGGCCTACCTGCATGGGACATGCACAAGTGTCGCTCATCAATGTGAATGTCATGTTGAACATTGACATGTCGGCTATGTGCATAATTTAGGACAAAAGGGTGTCGGCATTGCACCATTACTATTTTGTTTTGGGTGAGGGCCCAAAGAAAAAACTTGCACTTATTCAGATGTTACTAAACAAATCATGCATTCACTAAATTTTGTGAGTTGTGAAAATTGGACAATGGAGTTGGCCCTCAAAGATGCAGATTGTGTAGACAGAAGGAAGGAAATATCATTTCCTTATCAACTTTATTACAATAACTAAAATACCGCCGCAAGAACACACATGCTCAAAGATCTCTTGCTTGATCTTCACGGCGATATGGGTGTTGACAATTCATGGACGATAATATTGCTATACATTGGATAAGGCAACGTGATGATGTGTCCAGGTAGTTTGAGGATGGACCATGACGGTGGACGGATACACAATGGTGACCACTATAACCATGCACCTCTATACTTTCACCCTTTTATGTATCAGTAATGGCGAAGGGAGCAAAGAGTTCCATTCCATATTATTTTGAGATATTTTGGTTTGAATGAAAGGTATGGTGGTACTAATCTTGTCATTTAACAAAAAAGGGGAAAAACTGCTTGATGTGTCTATGTCCAAGGTGGTAAATTTATTTAGTCTACAAAACATTTGTTAACTTTGATAGAAACGAAACCCATCAGTGTAAAGCGTTCGCCGCAATTAGAATTAGCTCCCAATACGACACGTCTTGTTGTTCCCTAATAAGGCAAGAAGTGGACTAGTGAGCTATGTTCGAAGATGTAACAAATGAGGATGAACCTTGCTACAGCAGAGAGAAACTTGTTTCCCCTTTTGATAAAAAAATCCATTTTTCAACCATTGGCTAGATATGAACTTTTGACAACCATCAAATATGCAACCATTAGCTGAAACACATGGACAATATATCAACCAGGAACCATCCACCGTAATATCTCCATGCTTAGCCAAATTAAATGTTATGTTATTATTTTATATGAGAACAAGTATTTACCCTAAATCACGACTATTGTTGCTAAGATTCTAAATCAAGCTGTATGTAGTGAAACATAAAAGATATTGTTAATTTTAAGTCCTCCTTTCTCATTTGGAAGGTGCTCCTTGAGGTTGCACTACGAGGTGTATATCACAAACTGTCTTGGAGAAAGCCAATTATGCCCCAATTCCCTCAAGGCATTAAATAAAAAATCACATGCATACATCCAGACGTCTTAGCATGCTACCCGTCAACTATAGAATGCTCTTTGGTTCTTATACCATACTCTCAAGACAGTAAAGTATCCAACAAGGGTCCTTTTAGGTGAACCAGGTGAATAATAGTTCCTTGATGGTGCCCGGTTTTTTATAATGATTGCTCTTGACTACTTATGTGGTAGCACAATGAAGGCATGGTAGACTGCCCATGAGCTGTATGGACCATTTTATGTCCACTTCAGTATTATCACATATTCCACTTCCACTTCAAGAAGCCAATTCTACAATGAGGTCTAAGGAAGCGACAAATGTATGATTGTTTGGATGGAGAACATGCCCAAGGATCACTAATGTGTGTGTTACTCTACAAGGTAGTATTGATCGACCACAATATGGACAGATTGGACACAACACATCTGTGGCATCAAGCCAACAATCATCCATAGTAGAATTAGGTCTCCTTTTCCTAAGAACTTAACAAGTGTGCAAAATACCTTACAATCCCAAACTGAAACCTTGATTGCCTTTTCTCGCTTGAGCATTGTTGCTAAAGGCACTTGGTCCTCTTCGAATTATTGTGACGGGCCTGGTTGTGGAGGCCAAGCTGTATCCAAGGTAACTCGACATCACCCTCCCTTGTGATCATACCCTCTTTTGCACTAAATTACCTATGAGAGGTGTCAATAGTACTTAATTTACCAAAGAGACATATTCACCGAGATCATATATAGGCTATGGTTGAGAACATGAGTGGTTCCTCAAAATCAACTTCTTGGCATTGGAGAGAATCACTGCTTTCTAACTAGTCGATCAATGTTTGATCTTGTCCAACATCATACATATGTTCAGATGGAAAACGAGGGGCATTGTAATAGTGATGTCAATCTTTATTGAAGACATATGGATGGCATACTCAAGTATTAATAAGTGACTAATAACTACAAAGGGGGTAACATTTATGAGCTTATCAGGATCATAATATAGGAACTGCTAGGATCTCTCAGGATCTCAAGTAGTCACGCTAGGTAGGCACTCAGAGGAAATAAGGATGAATGTGTAGGGAATCCATTATCCTAACTTATCTTAGAGATTTTTCGTAATTAGTGACCATAATGATACCACGCCATATTCAAGATTGAATACTTAACAGTGAGGAAGGTGTCACTATATAAGGACCTAGAACCCCATGCCGAAAGGAGAGACCATTCCCATTACTCAACCATGCAATTTGTAGTTTATAGTTCAAAAATAGCCCATGCACTTCTTTTGATCACATCTAGATATTAGTATACACTAGCAAGACATAGCACCACCCCTTCTCTTACCAGGATCACATCTCTACTCACACATTCTCCATATCTAAATGGTGTCTCCCTGTGTAAGATGGCAATAAAATTAATTGTGTCATCATACTAGCCATAACAAAGCCAATAGCAAAGTAATCTACAATGGAACAATTATGGATTGAACGACGGGCACATTTGGGTAATAGTGCACTTGTCGTTTAATAATTGCCTCAATTCTCAGTCCTCGCTAAATTTAAAATGAAATAAGTATTTCTTGGAATACCCATGTATCTGCTCAGATGAATAGCCACTAAGACATCAGGCAGAGTGAGGCATAACCTAGTGGTGTAAAGGGGTTGATGACTTCCAACCCACCCAGGTTCAAGGCATGGTACTTACAATTTGAGTTAGTTCCGCCAATTATACCGTAGGGGTCTCCCTTACAGTATTACTCTCACAAAAAAACTAATTCACATCAGCAAGACTAGGTTGTATAATCTTCAAGAGAGTCCATGAGATGCTTACTCTAAAATCTAACAGTTCTTTAGGATGATAACATAGCAACTAGGAATAGTCAACTACAATCCTGTTCCAAATGTACAAGGCACCCACTTATGTCTAGATACATAATAGCATATGTAAATATAGTGCTAGGGATACATGATACTAATCATATGGGTTAATGTTAGTTTCATGCCCCAAATGGAATACAAAAATTAAAATATTAATATTAATAGAAACAAGGAATTATAGGCGTGTTCATGAATTTCTGTAAGGCATATTATCACTAGCAAAATACTATCTCAACTTCCAAAGTGTCGAAGGGAAACTATCGGGTTTGAAGCTAAACTCAACTTTTTCATCATTTTACCTTATAACCTTTTTCTATTTTCAATATACACAATTGCAAGTTCCTTGCTAAATTTTGGGATTATTATGAGTTTATATGATATAGTTAGGACATGAAAATCATGTCTTGTTTATTTAATGGAGATAAATAAACTTTGAACTGCATGCCCATGAAAGCCGCCCAAATGTTGGTGAAACATACTATTGTTTTGTCATACGTAAATATCTTTGTTCAAATTAGCAGAGCGCCCCTGAAAAATGTGAGGGCATCTTCTTTAAGGCCTCTTTGGTATTTACATGCATATCTCCTTCACGACATATTTAGTTCAACAACTTCTAAAAATATAATAAACATGGTAAAATCAAACTGAAACCATATGAAAAGGTGTAAGTCAGATGTTACTGTGTCACTTGAAATCATTGTCTCATTCTTCTTGGTAGGAATTTTTGAAAAAAAAATTGTCTAAGAGGATAGTATATTTCATTTATTTGTCCTATATAATTGGGATAAAGGATTGTTTTCCTCTAATTACGTGCACTTTCTCCTTTAAACAAAAAAGGATAGAGAATGCCGCAAAAAGGAATTTTATATTCTTCTATTGCGAGGGTTATATATATTTGTTGCTTATATGTTTTTTTCCTAAATTATTATCTAGTCAGCCTCGTTTATATAGAAATTTCACCTCAGAAAGAACCATGTATGCATTTCTATTACATATTTAACATGATGCATGTGATTTTTTGAACTAAAATAATAATTTATTTATTGCAAAGATGGAAACATATTATATGGAACATAATTTTGTGGCACAACATAATTTTTTCAGTATAACTTTTTTCGAGCATATTTGCATGCGAGTATCAAATCACAGCATAGTTTATTAATAAATTTAATAGAGAGCTATTTATCTAAAATTAAAAAGTGACCAACAAAATTGGTTGAAGTACTACATATATCCAAAAATAATAAGCTAAATCATTTAGGCGCCAACGAATAAGTAGTCATGGATCGCGTGGCTACAGTGTTGCGCCGGACAGGGGGAGTCCGCATGGTACACCCGCACTGTGGCCAAGCTCTGCCCAAGATTCGGGGGTGATATGTCGCACTGTAGCCATGCCCCGTCTTGTCATGGTTGAATGGGTGCAAACTTTGAGGAAGCCTTGGGCCGCCTGCTAGGTGTCGGCTTCCTGGATCCACCTGCTGGGCGCGCGCCTTCTCCTCGTAGCCAGCCGTCGGACCAGGCGGCCCAAAGAGCCGGCCTCGAGGCCGGATAGCTTCAGGGGCGCAGCTAGCTCTGATGTATTGAAATATTATAGGGCATGGATGAGGATACCCATGGTCAATATCTCCGAAAGTAGTCCCCGAAGCTGGTGGGGTGCCGCGTTTGAAAGAAGACCGAGGGACCTCAGCAGCATCCTATTCCATGTGAACTGGTGACATTTCTTCGCCCGTCTTCTTGTGAGGCCGACTGTCAAGAGCTGGCCGCGGTGGGGCCGGCCGACCGGTGAATTTGAAATGTCGGGGAAGACGTCGGGTGGTGAGCCGGCTGGATGGCCGGCGTGCCTCCCGCGGCTCGTGTGCCACGCGGCGCCAGCAGAGCATGCCGGCTTGCCATCCCAAACGGGCGATGGGACGGTGCCGCAGGTCCAGGCCCGCCACTACAGGGCCTCGGCACACGCGTGGATCCGCTACGACCGAGGCGATCGGTTGCGCTTTGTAGGCGCATTGAATGTGCGCTGTTACAGTGCGGAAAACGTGGGGGCTTGCGGGGCGTGGGCGCAGTTAATCCCACGCTTCCGCCCACGTCCTGCCTCCTCGTCTCCGCTGCCTGGCCTATAAGTAGCGGGGAGGGGGCGGAAGAGCGCACGCACGCCCTCCTCGCCCATCTCCTTCTTCTTTCTTGCTCCTTCTTGCCTCCTCGCCAGCGCCGTGCCTACTGCCCCCGCCAAAGCGCGTATCAGCCCATCGTCACGAAGGCGCACGAAGCTGTAGCCATCTCGTCCTCGTGCTGCCGCTCCATGCCTCCGCCGAGCCATTGCTTCCATGGCGCACAACATTCGCTCCGACGATTGGGTTGGCTCCAACGTCCACGAGGACCACCTCGAATTCCTCCTCTAGACGCGGCGGCTCCCTCACGTAGTGAACGTGATGGTGCGCATCCCTCCTTAGGGAGAAATCTCGCCGGCACCGGAGGATGGCGAGTGCGTCATCTTCCGGTCACACTTCATCCGCGGCTTCGGCCTGCCAGCCAGCGGTTTCTTTCGCACCTTCCTCGTCTTCTACCGACTTCAACCCCACCATATCACGCCGAACACGGTGTTGCTGATTTCGGCCTTCGTCACCCTCAGCGAGGGATACCTTAGCACCTTGCCTTCTCTCGAGCGATGGGGAGAACTTTTCTACCTCAATCTCGGCACTGCCATCAAGGGTTAGTCAGCCCAATGCGGGGTATGTGTCGCGGTGCGGTGCACCGGCTCTGGGGCCCGCTTCCCCGCCCTCGCTCTGCTAGAGTCTGCCAAACTCTGGCAGAAATCTTACTTCTACGTCCGGAACACCCACGCCACCATGGACTACGTCAACCTGTCAACTTACGCAGTCGGCCCGCCTGCCGAGCAGCGTACCAACTGGAAGTACCGGTCGAAGAACCTGTCGGCCGCCTGCTCCGCCGCCCTCTTCCGACTCCAAGAGATGATAGAGCCGGAAGGCCTCAATTCGTCGGACTTGCTGGCCGCCTTTGCGAAACACCGGGTGCTGCCTCTCAAGGCCTGGCCCCACCTGATTAGCAATATGAGTGGGCGCCGGGACCCATGCCGGATGTCCACCAAGCCGGACGTGGAGGTGGTCTGGCTAATCAACTTCGTCTCCGCCTGCAAGCTTGTCGAGGGGAAGTGGATGTTCGGCAACGAGCCGTACACCCGGGCTAATCCACCTCCGCCAGTAAGTTCTTTGTTATTTTTTTCTTTGGTTGTTTCGAGCTTTTCTTGCCGTAGGACCACTCGTCCGTGATGCAGCGCCTCCCAGGCCAGGCGGCGAATAGCGCGTCGGCCCCGGGCCATCAGTTCATGGCCGACCGCATGGTGAGCAAGGTGGACGCCCCCGATCTGGGGGCGGACGCCATGGAGGAGGACGACGCATTGGGAGGCGGCAGCGGTGGAGCAGGCGGCTCCTCGGGAGGCGGCCTCAGCGAATGGCCGGATGATGATGAGGAGGAAGACGAGTCGCGCCGCGTTCTAGGCGCCGACAGGGCGGGTTCCGGCTCCTCAGCGGCGCCGACTGGAGCAGGCGGCGCAGCGAAGCGCCGGGCCAAGGCCGTCTTGTACGGTAGTGATGTCTCTTAAAGCTATGTCGATTTTTCTCAAAGAGGAAGGGATGATGCAGCACAACGACGGTAGGTATTTCCCTCCGATGTGAAACCAAGATTATCGAACCAGTAGGAGAACCAAGCAACACAACGTAAACATCATAGACAGAAACTTGTTTCCCCTTTTGAGCAAAAAATACAATTTTTGTTGATGATTGGCTACATATGAACTTTGGACAACCATCAAATATGCAACCAGTAGATGAAATATATGCACAATATATCAATGTGGAACCATCTACCATAGTATCTTCGTGCTTAGCCAAATTAGATGCTATGTTATAATTTTACTTTTTGTACGTGAACAAGTATTGGCCCTAAATCTCGACTAGTGTTTCTAAGATTCTATATCAAGCCATATGTAGTGAGTCGTAAAGGATATTCTATATTTGAAGTCGGTCAGCGCGTGGTCTTGTCCAACATTGTACGAACGTTCAGATGAAAAAAAAGGGACATTGAAATGGGTATGTCAATATTTTTCAAAGAAATATTGATGGCATACTCGTGAATTAATAAGTGGCTAATTACTATTAAGGAGGTATAATATATGAGAATATCAAGATCATAACTTACGGACTCCTAGGATCTCGCTGGATTGCAAGTAGTTATGCTAGGTTGGAACTCGGATAAAATAAGGATGAAGCTGTAGGGAATCCATTATCCTAACTTATCTTGGAGATTTTCCGTAGTTAGTGATCATAATGATACCATATCATATTGGAGATTGAATACGTACCAGCGGAGAAGGTGTCACTATATAAGGATCTAGAGCCCTATGACGAAAGGAGAGACCATCCCGTTACTCAACCATGCGAGACCTTGTTTGTAGTTCAGATCTAGCCCATGCACTTCTTTTTAAACACATCTAGATATACACTAGTAAGACATATCACCACCCCTTCTCTTACTAGGCACACATTTCTAGTCTCACATTCTCCATATGTAAAAGGTGTCTTCCTGTGTAAGATAGCAAACAAATTTATTATGTCGTTGCACTAGCCATGATGAAGCTAATAACAAAGTAAAGTAAGATGGACCGACTATGGATTGTATGAGGGGCACATTTGGGTAAGAGGATACTTGGTGTAGAATATTTGTTGATAAATTCTCTGTCCTCATTGACTTGAGAATGAAATCATCGTTTCTTGGAATACCCATGCATGCGCTCAGATGATTAGCCACTAAGTGACATCTGCAAGACTAGGTTGCATAATATCAAGAGAGTCCATGAGATGTTTCCCCTAAAATCTAACATTTCTTTAGGATGATAATATGACAATTAGGAATAAGTTCACTACAATCTCATTCCAAATGCACAAGGCACCCACTTAAGTCTAGATACATAATAGCATACGTAAATATAGTGCTAGGGATACATGCGACTAATTGTTGGAAATATGCCCTAGAGGCAATAATAAAAGAGTTATTATTATATTTCCTTGTTCATGATAATCGTTTATTATCCATGCTATAACTGTATTGATTGGAAACTCAAGTACATGTGTGGATAAATAGACAAACTTTGTGTCCCTAGTAAGCCTCTTAAGGACTAGCTCGTTGATCAAAGATGACCGCGGTTTCCAGGTCATAGACATGAGTTGTCATTTGATAACGGGATCACATCATTAGGAGAATGATGTGATGGACGAGACCCAAACGTTAAACATAGCTTTTTGATCGTATCAGTTATCGCTATAGTTTTCTGCATGTCAAGTATAAGTTCCTATGACCATGAGATCATGTAACTCACTAACACCGTAGGAGTGCTTTGTGTGTGCCAAACGTCGCAACGTAACTGGGTGACTATAAAGGTACTCTACAGGTATCTCCGAAGGTGTCTGTTGAGTTGACATGGATCAAGACTGGGATTTGTCACTCCGTGTGACGGAGAGGTATCTCCGGGCCCACTCGGTAATACGTCATCTCAATGAGCTCAAAGTGACTAAGTAGTTAGTCACGGGATTATGTATTACGGTAACGAGTAAAGAGACTTGCCGGTAACGAGATTGAACTAGGTATAGAGATACCGACGATCGAATCTCGGGCAAGTAACATACCGACGAGACAAAGGGAACTGTATACGGGATTGCCTGAATCCTTGACATCGTGGTTCATCCGATGAGATCATCGAGGAACGTGTGGGAACCAATATGGGTATCCAGATCCCGCTATTGGTTATTGACCTGGGAGTGTCTCGGTCATGTCTGCACAGTTTCCGAACCCGCAGGGTCTACACACTTAAGGTTTAGTGACGCTAGGGTTGTTAGTGAGAACAGTGCATGGTTACCGAAGGTTGTTCGGAGTCCCGGATGAGATCCCGGACGTGACGGGGGTCTCCGAAATAGTCCGGGGACGAAGATTGATATATAGGATGACGGGAATCGGAGTCCGGAAGTGTTCCGGGGAGTATCGGAGAGACGGCGGATGACTGAAAGGGGTTTCGGGGGTCCCGGAAGGAGTTTCGGGCCTAATGGGCCACAAAGGGGGAACACAACAGCCCTCATAGGGCTGTGCGCCCCCCCTGGGCCCTCTCCTCATGCGCAAGGGGGGCTGGCCCCTCCTAGGGCTGCCGCACCCCCTAGCTTGGGGGGCAAGGCACCTGGGGGGGGAGCCCTAACCCTGGCGCAGCCCTGGCCGCCGCCCCCCCCATCTCCACTTGGCCGCCGCCCCTAGGGGTAAACCCTAGGGCGCCCCCTCCCCTCTACTCCCTCTATATAAAGAGAGGCAGAGGGAGGGCAGCCACACACGTTCGTGCCTCGGCGCTGCCCTCCCTCTCCCACATCCATCTTCGCGAACTCCGCAGTGCTTGGCGAAGCCCTGCAGGAATCCTCCACCACCATCTCCACCACGCCGTCGTGCTGCCGGTGTCTCCATCAACCTCTCCTTCCCCCTTGCTGGATCAAGAAGGAGGAGACGTCCCCGAGCTGTACGTGTGAAGAACGCGGAGGCACCGTTGCTTCGGTGCTAGGATCTTCGGCGATCTGAATCGCGACGAGTACGACTCCATCAACCGCGTTCTTGAACGCTTCCGCTTAGCGATCTACAAGGGTATGTGGATCCAACTCTCCCCTCGTAGATGCATCTCCTAGATTGATCTTGGTGAACGTAGGAAAATTTTTTGTTTCCCATGCAACGTTCCCTAACAGTGGCATCATGAGCTAGGATCTTGCGTAGATGCTTTCACGAGTAGAACACAAAAGGGTTTGTGGACGTTGATGTTTAGATTGCTTCCCTCCTTAGTCTTTCTTGATTCAGCGGTATTATGGGATGAAGCGGCCCGGACCAACTTTACATGTCCACGTACATGAGACCGGTTCCATCGACAGACATGTGACTTTTGTTGCATAAGATGGCTGGCGGGTGTCTGTCTCTCCTATCTTAGTTGAATCGGAATAGAACAAGGCGGTCCTTGTAGAAGGTTAAATAGCAACTTGAATATCACCGTTGTGGCTTTGCGTAGGTAAGAAGCGTTCTTGCTAGATACCCATAGCAGCCACGTAAAACATGCAACAACAATTTAGAGGACGTCTAACTTGTTTTTGCAGGGTATGTATGTGATATGATATGGCCAATGACATGATGAAATATATTTGATGTATGAGATGATCATGTTGTAATAGTTAATATCGACTTGCATGTCGATGCATACGGCAACCGGCAGGAGCCATAGGGTTGTCTTTAATTTTTGTATGACCTGCGTGTCAATCATTAAGCGCTTTGTAATGCTTTACTTTATCGCTAAACGGTAGCAATAGTAGTAAGAGCATGGTTGGCGCCGACAACCCCGATGGCGACACGATGATGGAGATCATGATGATGGGGATCATGGTGTGGCGCCGGTGACGATGGAGATCATGCCGGTGCTTTGGAGATGGAGATCAAAAGCACGAGTTGATGGCCATATCATGTCACTTATGATTTGCATGTGATGTTAATCCTTTTATGCATCTTATTTTGCTTAGGACGACGGTAGCATTATAAGATGATCCTTCAATAAAATTTCAAGATAAAATTGTGTTCCCCCCGAGTGTGCGCCGTTGCGAAGGTTCGTCGTTTCGAAGCACCACGTGATGATCGGGTGTGATAGACTCTACGTTCGCATACAACGGGTGCAAGCCAGTTTTGCACATGCAGAACACTCGGGTTAGACTTGACGAGCCTAGCATGTACAGACATGGCCTCGGAACACGGAAGATCGAAAGGTCGAGCATGAGTCATATAGTAGATATGATCAACATGTAGATGTTCACCATTGACACCACCTCATCTCACGTGATGATCGGACTTGGGTTGGTGAATCTGGATCATGTCACGCTCGAATGACCAGAGGGATGTCAATTTGAGTGGGAGTTATAAATAATTTAATTAGGTAATAACTCACTTATCATGAACAATAGTCTAAAATGTCTTTGCAAATCTTTTGTTGTAGATGGCTCGCGCAGTAGCTCCCCTGAATTTTAATGCGTTCCTAGAGAAAGCTAAACTGAAAGATGATGGGAGCAACTTTGCGGACTGGCTCCGCAATCTGAGGATCATCCTCACAGCTACCCAAAAGGTTTATGTCTTAAATGCACCGCTAGGTGAACCCCCCGCTCCTCAGGCCTCTGCGGACGTTATGAACGCCTGGCAGTCGCGTTCGGATGACTACTCAGTAGTGCAGTGTGCCATATTGTATAGCTTGGAAGGAGGACTTCAAAGGCGTTTTGAACGTCATGGAGCATATGAGATGTTCCAGGAGTTGAAGTTCATCTTTGAAAAGAATGCCAAGATCGAGAGGTATGAGACCACCGATAAATTCTTTGCTTGCAAGATGGAGGAGAATTCGTCTGTCAGTGAGCACTTACTGAAGATGTCTGGGTACTATACCCGCATAGCTGATCTGGGACTTGTGTTCCCGGACGAGGCTATCATTGACAGAATTCTCCAGTCACTCCCGCCTAGCTACAAGAGCTTCGTACAGCAGTATAACATGCAAGGGATGAACAAAACCATCGCCGAGCTGTTTTCGATGCTGAAAGTCGCTGAGGCAGACATCCAGAAGGAGTATCAAGTGTTGATGGTCAATAAAACCACCAGTTTCAAGAAGAATGGCAAGGGCAAGAAGGGTAACTCTAAGAAGGGTGGCAAGGCAGTTGCTCATCCAGTGAAGAAACCCAAGGCTGGGCCCAAGCCAGAGACTGAGTGTTTCTATTGCAAGGGGAACGGCCACTGGAAGCGGAACTGCCCCAAGTATCTGGCAGACAAGAAGGGGGCCAACAACAACAACAAGCAAGGTATATGTGATATACATGTTATTGAAGTGTACCTTACCAACTCTCGTTGTAGTGCCTGGGTATTTGATACCGGTTCGGTTGCTCACATTTGCAACTCTAAACAGGAACTGCGGAATAAACGGAGGCTGGCGAAGGACGAAGTGACGATGCGCGTGGGAAATGGTTCCAAGGTTGATGTGATCGCCGTCGGCACGCTCGCTCTTCGATTACCATCGGGATTAGTTATGAACCTGAATAATTGTTATTTAGTGCCTGCGTTAAGCATGAACATTATATCTGGATCTTGTTTGATGAGAGACGGTTACTCATTTAAATCAGAGAATAAAGGTTGTTCTATTTATATGGGTAATATCTTTTATGGTCATGCACCCGAAGTTAGGGGTTTATTCTTATTGAATCTCGATGTTGATGATACACATGTTCATAACATTGATGCCAAAAGATGTAGAGTAGACAACGATAGTACCACTTTCTTGTGGCACTGCCGTCTGGGTCATATCGGCGTGAAACGCATGAGGAAGCTCCATGCTGATGGACTTTTGGAGTCTCTTGATTTTGAATCACTTGACACATGCGAGCCGTGCCTCATGGGCAAGATGACGAGGACCCCGTTTTCAGGGACAATGGAACGGGCAAGTGACTTATTGGAAATCATACATACTGATGTGTGTGGTCCGATGAGTGTCACGGCGCGCGGTGGATATCGTTATTTTCTCACCTTCACTGACGACTTAAGTAGATATGGGTATATTTACTTAATGAAGCATAAGTCTGAAACTTTTGAAAAGTTCAAGCAATTTCAGAGTGAAGTTGAAAATCATCGTAACAGGAAGATCAAGTTCCTACGATCTGATCGAGGGGGAGAATATCTGAGTTATGAGTTTGGCAATCACTTAAGAAAATGTGGAATTGTTTCACAGTTGACGCCACCTGGAACACCACAGCGTAATGGTGTGTCCGAACGTCGTAATCGAACCCTATTAGATATGGTGCGTTCTATGATGTCTCTTGCCGATTTGCCACTATCGTTTTGGGGATATGCGTTAGAGACAGCTGCATTCACTTTAAATAGGGCTCCATCCAAGTCCGTTGAGACAACACCGTATGAACTATGGTTTGGTAAGAAACCTAAGTTGTCTTTTCTCAAGGTTTGGGGTTGCGATGCTTATGTCAAAAGGCTTCAGCCAGAAAAGCTCGAACCCAAAGCGGACAAATGTGTCTTCATAGGATACCCAAAAGAAACTGTTGGGTACGCCTTCTATCTCAGATCCGAAGGCAAAGTGTTTGTCGCTAAGAACGGGTCCTTTCTCGAGAAAGAGTTTCTCTCGAAAGAACTGAGTGGGAGGAAGGTAGAACTTGATGAGGTTATTGAACCTCTGCTTCAACCAGAGAGTTGCGCAGCACAGAAAGATGTTTTTGTGGAGCCTGCAGCGGTTGAAGAGGAAGCCAATGATGATGATCAAGAAGCTTCTGATCAAGTTACTACCGAACCTCGTAGGTCGACAAGGGTACGCACTGCACCTGAGTGGTATGGTAACCCTGTCTTGGAGGTCATGTTGTTAGACAACGGTGAACCTACGAGCTATGGAGAAGCGATGGTGGGCCCGGATTCCGACAAATGGTTAGAGGCCATGAAATCCGAGATGGGATCCATGTATGAAAACAAAGTATGGACTTTGGAAGTATTACCTGAAGGGCGGAAGGCCATTCAGAATAAATGTATTTTTAAGAGGAAGACGGACGCTGACGGTAATGTCACCGTGTATAAAGCTCGACTTGTGGCAAAGGGTTTTTCACAAGTTCAAGGAATTGACTACGATGAGACTTTCTCACCCGTAGCGATGCTTAAATCCGTCCGAATCATGTTAGCGATAGCTGCATATTTCGATTATGAAATTTGGCAGATGGATGTCAAAACAGCGTTCCTTAACGGTTTTCTTAAGGAAGAGTTGTATATGATGCAACCGGAAGGTTTTGTCGATCCAGAGAATGCTGACAAAGTATGCAAGCTCCAGCGTTCCATTTATGGGCTGGTGCAAGCATCTCGGAGTTGGAATCTTCGCTTTGATGAGGTGATCAAAGCGTTTGGGTTTGTACAAGTTTATAATGAAGCTTGTATTTACAAGAAAGTGAGTGGGAGCTCTATAGCGTTTCTAATATTATATGTGGATGACATATTGCTGATTGGAAACAATATAGAATTTTTGGATAGCGTGAAGGGGTATTTGAACAAGAGTTTTTCGATGAAGGATCTCGGTGAAGCTGCTTTCATATTGGGCATCAAGATCTATAGAGATAGATCAAGACGCTTAATAGGGCTTTCACAAAGTACATTCCTTGATAAAGTTTTGAAGAAGTTCAAAATGGATCAATCCAAGAAGGGGTTCTTGCCGGTATTGCAAGGTACAAAGTTGAGTAAGACTCAATGCCCAGTGACTACGGAAGATAGAGAAAAGATGAGTGTCGTCCCCTATGCTTCAGCCATAGGCTCTATCATGTATGCAATGCTGTGCACAAGACCAGATGTCAGCCTTGCCATAAGTATGGCCGGAAGGTTTCAAAGTAATCCTCGTATGGATCACTGGACAGCGGTCAAGAATATCCTAAAGTACCTGAAAAGGACTAAGGAGATGTTTCTCGTTTATGGAGGTGATCAAGAGCTCGTCGTAAAGGGTTACGTCGATGCAAGCTTTGACACTGATCCGGATGACTCTAAGTCTCAAACCGGATACGTATATATTCTCAACGGGGGAGCGGTAAGCTGGTGCAGTTCCAAGCAAAGCGTGGTAGCCGATTCTACATGCGAAGCGGAGTACATAGCTGCCTTGGAGGCGGCAAAGGAAGGTGTCTGGATGAAGGAGTTCATGACAGATCTTGGAGTTGTGCCTAGTGCACTAAACCCAATGACTCTGTTCTGTGACAACACTGGTGCCATTGCTCTAGCCAAGGAACCAAGGTTTCACAAGAGGACCAGACACATAAAGCGACGCTTCAATTCCATCCGCGATTCAGTCAAGGAGGAGGACATAAGCATTTGCAAAGTACACACGGATTTGAATGTTGCAGATCCGTTGACTAAGCCTCTTCCACGGGCTAAGCATGATCAACACCAAGACTCTATGGGTGTTAGATTCATTACCTTGTAATGCTAGATTATTGACTCTAGTGCAAGTGGGAGACTGTTGGAAATATGCCCTAGAGGCAATAATAAAAGAGTTATTATTATATTTCCTTGTTCATGATAATCGTTTATTATCCATGCTATAACTGTATTGATTGGAAACTCAAGTACATGTGTGGATAAATAGACAAACTTTGTGTCCCTAGTAAGCCTCTTAAGGACTAGCTCGTTGATCAAAGATGACCGCGGTTTCCAGGTCATAGACATGAGTTGTCATTTGATAACGGGATCACATCATTAGGAGAATGATGTGATGGACGAGACCCAAACGTTAAACATAGCTTTTTGATCGTATCAGTTATCGCTATAGTTTTCTGCATGTCAAGTATAAGTTCCTATGACCATGAGATCATGTAACTCACTAACACCGTAGCAGTGCTTTGTGTGTGCCAAACGTCGCAACGTAACTGGGTGACTATAAAGGTACTCTACAGGTATCTCCGAAGGTGTCTGTTGAGTTGACATGGATCAAGACTGGGATTTGTCACTCCGTGTGACGGAGAGGTATCTCCGGGCCCACTCGGTAATACGTCATCTCAATGAGCTCAAAGTGACTAAGTAGTTAGTCACGGGATTATGTATTACGGTAACGAGTAAAGAGACTTGCCGGTAACGAGATTGAACTAGGTATAGAGATACCGACGATCGAATCTCGGGCAAGTAACATACCGACGAGACAAAGGGAACTGTATACGGGATTGCCTGAATCCTTGACATCGTGGTTCATCCGATGAGATCATCGAGGAACGTGTGGGAACCAATATGGGTATCCAGATCCCGCTATTGGTTATTGACCTGGGAGTGTCTCGGTCATGTCTGCACAGTTTCCGAACCCGCAGGGTCTACACACTTAAGGTTCAGTGACGCTAGGGTTGTTAGTGAGAACAGTGCATGGTTACCGAAGGTTGTTCGGAGTCCCGGATGAGATCCCGGACGTGACGAGGGTCTCCAGAATAGTCCGGGGACGAAGATTGATATATAGGATGACGGGAATCGGAGTCCGGAAGTGTTCCGGGGAGTATCGGAGAGACGGCGGATGACCGAAAGGGGTTTCGGGGGTCCCGGAAGGAGTTTCGGGCCTAATGGGCCACAAAGGGGGAACACAACAGCCCTCATAGGGCTGTGCGCCCCCCCCTGGGCCCTCTCCTCATGCGCAAGGGGGGCTGGCCCCTCCTAGGGCTGCCGCACCCCCTAGCTTGGGGGGCAAGGCACCTGGGGGGGGGGGAGCCCTAACCCTGGCGCAGCCCTGGCCGCCGCCCCCCCCCCCCATCTCCACTTGGCCGCCGCCCCTAGGGGTAAACCCTAGGGCGCCCCCTCCCTTCTACTCCCCCTATATAAAGAGAGGCAGAGGGAGGGCAGCCACACACGTTCGTGCCTCGGCGCTGCCCTCCCTCTCCCACATCCATCTTCGCGAACTCCGCAGTGCTTGGCGAAGCCCTGCAGGAATCCTCCACCACCATCTCCACCACGCCGTCGTGCTGCCGGTGTCTCCATCAACCTCTCCTTCCCCCTTGCTGGATCAAGAAGGAGGAGACGTCCCCGAGCTGTACGTGTGAAGAACGCGGAGGCACCGTTGCTTCGGTGCTAGGATCTTCGGCGATCTGAATCGCGGCGAGTACGACTCCATCAACCGCGTTCTTGAACGCTTCCGCTTAGCGATCTACAAGGGTATGTGGATCCAACTCTCCCCTCGTAGATGCATCTCCTAGATTGATCTTGGTGAACGTAGGAAAAATTTTTGTTTCCCATGCAACGTTCCCTAACACTAATCGTATGGCCAAATATTAGTGTCATGCCCCAAATGGAATACAAAACTTCAAACATACATAGAAATATAAAAAACAAAAATTACAGACGTGCTGTAAGGCATATTATCACTAGCAAAAAAATACCTCAACTTCCAAATGTGTCGACGGGAAACTGTCGGGTTTGAAGTTAAAGTCGATTTTTTCCATCAGTTTTCCTTATAACCGTTTTCTATTTTCAATATACACCATTGCAAGTTCCTTGGTTAATTTTGGGAATATAGTTAGGACACTAAATGCATTACCAGTTAATTCAATGGATATAAATAAAATTTGAACTGCATGTACATGAAAACTTCCCAAATGTTGGTGAAAACATACTATTGTTTCATTGGACCTAAATACCTTTCTTCGAGTTGGCAGTGTGGCCCTGGCAAATGCAAGGGCATCTTCTTTAAGACCTCTTTGGTATCTGCATGGGTATTCCCTTCAAGACATATTTAGTTCAACAACTTCTAAAATATAACAAACATGGTCAAATCAAGTCGAAACCATGTGAAAAGGTGTAAGTCAGATATAACTGTGTCACTTAAGATCATTGTGACATATTCTTCTTTGTAGGATTTTTTTAAAAGAGGTCTCAGAGGACTGTAGCTTTCATTTGTTTGTCCTAAACAATTGGCATAAAGGAAATTTTATCCATTTAATTGCACTTTGTTCCTTTAAACCAAAGGGATGGATACAGCCACAAAAAGGAATTTTATGTTCTTCTATCATACTAAGTTGGAAGACAATCGGGAAGTCGTCATGTCAAGGCCCCATAGGCAGAGGTTATGATTTCTTTCTCGCCTGTGTAAGTCTGTCCTTGCGAGAATGCAGAGAGAGAGCAGAGAGAGGGAGAGAGAGAGGGAGGGGGTGGGGTTGGGGGAGAGGGAGGTAGAGAGAGAGAGAGAGGTCGAACGTTTGATTTGCTCTCATACTAGTACCTCGTACTTTCAACTTCTGCTTGTGGCATAAGATGAAACAACAACTAGGAGTGCGATAACAAGAAGAACTCCAAATGTCTTGAATGTTTCAAAGATAACCAAAACATCTTTAATGTTTCAAAAATATCAAAAATGTCCTGAACATTTTCCAGCTTCTCCTTCTGGCATAAGATGAAACAACAGCTATTGCGCACTAGGATAACAGCAACAACTCAAAATGATAACAAGAAGTTTAGGAAATCAACTAAAGCACATGCATGAAATTATTGCAATGAATTGGAAAATATGCAGATATCACACGTCACAATATATGGCGATCCTCGTCACACTGCACGCCAGGTCGAAACAGAGAACATCGGGATGTCGCGCCAGCGGATGAAGAAGCACACATCATTCTCACTGGAAACCCTGTACGCCCTACTGCAGCCTGTCACCATCTGCCCCAGCATCACCGTTTGCGCCACTGCATCTGCGCTCATCGCCACAGACGCGAATCCGGCGGCCTTCATCCGCTCCGCCCACTTCTCCATCTGCTCGTGGCGCTCCCGACGCTGCGCGCCTTCACAGGCAACGATATCCCTGATCTCTTGCAGGAGCAGGCACCGTTCCATGTCCGCACGCTCAATTGTCGACCCGCGTGCAGGCACGCTCTCCTCCAGGGCATCAAACAGGGCGCCGTAGTACTTGAGCGCGTTCTCAAACCGGGCCATGAACTCGTCGTTGTGGTTGGCCTCCTGCTCCGTCACCACCATGAGCTTCGGTGATAGCTCCGCTAGGTCGCGGAGGAGCGCGTCGGCCCTCGACATGGTAGCATTGGCCTGCGCTTTTCCTTTCTTGTCGTGAGGACGAGCAACCATTTCTGCAAACTCGTCGGCGAGCAGACGGTGGAGCTGTAGGGTAGAGACGATAACCAGTGCTTCGCCGTTCCTGACACCGAGGGGCTCGATGCTGCTGAGCAGCTCATTGATGTGGAGTTTCACCGGGTGGAACTGGAAGCCGATGTGCAGGCTCTCGGCTTCCCGAGCGAGGAGCGCACCGGTGACGACTGACGGACAGGAACTCGTCCTCCTCGTTGACAATGGTCAGACGGAGGATTTGGTCATGTGCGCCGGCTCCCGGACGCTTGGCAAAGAGGTGGAGGAGCAGAAGCCACTGGTCGTGGTCAGCACCGCCGAGATCGACGACGTGGAGCACGGCATTCCTCTCCGTCCGAGCTGCATCAATGATGGCGTAGTTCGTCGTGGTACCGGCGAGGCGGAGGAACGGGCATATCTCGGCGAATTGGCGGCGCGCCGCGGCGGCCGCCGATGCGGGGGTAGTCTTCTGCAGCTGGAGGGCGCGGCACACGCCCTGCCATGGCTGGACCACGCGCAGCGCGAGAGCGTCGGCGAACGAAGACGCGAGGCGGTGCAGGGAGCCGCCGACGTGGTCCGATGCCAGACTGCTGCATATCCTCTCCAACACCTTGTTTACCAGCTCCTTGTCCCCTTTGGCGACCGCGGTGGCGCAGGAATATAGAAGCGTGATAAGGTCTACCGCGCTCTGGACGTACTGATTCTGCGGTGCCGTCGGGGATGGTGTAGTAGGCGCCGCTGGCAGAAGTAATCCCATAGTACCGTTGATGTTGGTGTGTACGAATGTCCCGTTCAGTCTGTTTCCCAGATCCACCGACCACGCTGTCGTTAGAGGTGTGGGCGCATACACTGGCCCGGCTGTTTCTTGACCTCTGTTCTCCGGATTCATGATCGATCTGCACACATGAATCATGGATTTGAATATTAGTAGTAATCAACATGCGAAAAAAAATGAACATATATAAACAATGACATCACGTACGTACGAGGGGCTTAAATATGCAAAAGTAGGTGCTCCACATTCTATGTGCTACCAATTTCTTTGATCTCATAATTCTGCTCCACTATATATAGTAATCTCATCTAAATGACAAGCGATTGCAAAAATTGGCCGGTGTTCTTCCTAACTGCTCAAATAAACGTGCCTACACCCCATCCCATCTAGAAAACGATATGATCGATTGACAGATAGTGCGTGCGAACAATCCAAAATATATAGTGTTCCCTACTTCAGAAATATAAGTTGTATAACTACGTGTGCAGTCAACGATTTAAAACACTGACCTCTGATACACCCGTAATAGTGCACGTGGACTTGCTCAATTTGATAGTATGTCGATGAGCTTTACCTCCTCTTCTTCCACCTGTACCTCCCCTATAGCTGCATGGATGTTCACTGCGACATGGTTGTTCAAGATTATGAACAATATGTAGTGTATCGTTATTGTTGAGGGTACTTTAAATCGGTTGCATATCTTGCCTACAATGACACCATCCATTTGGCCGCTCGAAGATATATTGCACATTTCAATCTTAGCTTCCTAGCGCAACCATTAATGCTATTTCAAATATTGATTACAATTAATGTTCTTTCTAAATAATTGTAATTAATGACATTTTCAAGATGAACTACCATTAATGCAATTAATGTTATTCCAGACAATTGCAATTAAGGTTGATGCATCACTGGAGCAACATGGTTCGTTGGATATAGGTTTAACTGCCGAGATCATTTAGATTCGCCAAATTAATTCCTTTATAGGTAGTAGTTGATTAATGTTATTTATAAATAATTGGAATTAATTTTATTTCCAATATAAACTAGCATTATTGTAATTAATGCTGTTTCTAAATAATTGTAATTAATGTTGATATATCACCGTAGCAAGATGAGTTGCTGCATATAGCTTGTTGAATGGCTGAGATCATTTGGATTCATCAAATTCGTGATTTTATAAGTAGTAGTAGACAGTATATGTTAAAAGATGTGCATCGAGCATGCAACATTAATATTATTATCGTTGTCTTGCAAAAAAAATTGCCTTTTGATAGTTCCACTCCAAAATATAATTAAAGTTGTGAATATGAAAACACAACATTTTCTTGTACTTTTGGATGACAGAGTGATGAAGTTTTACTGTATTATGCAAGAAGTATAAATTTATGGCATATATATACATAGTTTCATGAACGCACCACAAACCAAAAGGGTACCAAAGATTCTTAGTAAAACAATATAAAGGAGACTTGTTTTTATTTCACATTAAACAAGCTCAACAAACCATGAAAAGAACTCATCATGTTATTAATCACATTTGGGTTTTATGTGTAACGTATTTTTTTGAAGCATGTGAATCTTTAAATCAAGGTTGATTTTTTTTTTGCGTGCCTACACATTAATTTCACATTTGTAACATGCATAGACGACCATCTTTCTCATTGCTTTGCTAATAGGGAGGCATAACATATATCAATCTCTTATACTCGAAAACGGTTCAAATGGACAAGAGCAACCATATGTGCATTGAATGAAAAAAATAAAGAGTCGCCCCATAGGAAATGGAATGGCAAAGCTTCATGGAGGCTCAAAGGCAAACCTCGGCTGGTTGGCACCATCGATGGCTATTAACGATTCATCATGGTAACTCACTAAAATGTTTGTATTTTTGGTATAGATGTTTCACAATGTATAAATTACCATGTCATAGGTTTTTCATTATCACAATATGGTGCCTTTTTGACGAAACTATTGAGGTACCTTAAGTCGGTTTCTCTACCATTTGGAAAGGGTGTGTAGATGGTCAACCATTACAACGGAGACTAGTTCCACACTGCCTAGTATTGATATCCTAGACAACCAAGAAATAGAAAAACCTCAATTGGCTCAAGGAAAGCACTTGTCGGTTGTTGATCTTATCGATATTTTCAAAGACATCACCTTTCATTATAGTGGTTCCCATAAATATCCATACCATGTGCTCATTCCATCAGTTCCACATTGCATAAAAGGCCATCAAAGCGGATATGTTTAAGCTCACTTTACTAATACATACCACCTCTAACAAGACCCCTCGACACATATCGTCGGTCTAACAATGTGTCTAACAATGCATGATAAATAATTGTAGGAAAGGAGACCCAACCATATTTGTTTTTTGAAGAGGTGGACCCCAAAGGCTAGCGCACTCGGTGTAGCTTATAGCACACAGATAGTACTTAACAAGTATGTGCAAAGGTCCTAGCTGACATATAAACCCCATCACTCCTCAATAACCCTAACACTTCTCATTCTCTCACCATGTCCTGATCTAAATAGGAAAACGATGACCTCTCTCTCTCTCTCGACCTCCCGCCGCCACTCCTCAACCCACAGACATCGGTGTCATCCGAAGTGTTACCTCCACTTCCTAATCTCTGCTCCGCCCCATCCGCTCCTCTTCCGCTACGATGGTCCCTTTCTCTATTCATCTCCATCTACCAATTAGCACCCCCCGGTCATGTGTGGACACATTGAACATCACTAAAATGGTGCAAACACCAAAGATCTGTGGATTTCGTATGATGGGTACCATCCTCCGCACGAGGAACATGAAGAAAAGCCCTTTATCGACATTACACTTACTTTTATATACTTTCATGTACAGTTAGAGTTTTATTTACCATCTCTTTACGTATTATCTAATCATTGCGGTACATCCTTCTTCCAATGAACCTCCAACATAACACCCTGTCTCCTCAGATGCATTTGTGAGAAACAAGACTCCTTAGATCCTCTGGACAATGATATGCTAAAGGTATTAGAAAGAACCAAGTTCATAGAAATTGAAAAGCTTCAATGCCCAACCGGATGTTCCTTTGGTAGTGAACCAAGTGAATGCAAATCATGACCAATGAGAGACGTAACGGTATCATTGATTATTTTCTTTTCATACAAGGTAATTGCGTGTGCTTTGCAGCAGGGGTGTAAAAGTGGTTCAACAATAATTCTATCTTTGATTATTCCGCCAAAATCAACATGTTTGTACCTATTCCCCATATGTCTCTTTGGTTACTCTTGTGCTACCCTCTAGCTTTCTTTCTTCCCCGTCCCCGCCACATATGTATATGTGATGTCTTCTTGAACTTTGACGGCTTTACCACATGTTCTCCTTGAACACTTTAATATTAATAAGGTCATGTTTCCCGGTGAAGATGATATATACCATATACACAAATGCATGCATTAGATGAAAGATACAAGAAATAAATGGAAAGGTGGGAAATAACAACCACACATGTGGTAGATATGTCGACTTTATCCAATCAAGAAACAAATTTTATTTAAATACCATTTGACAACTATTGTTTCTCTGACTAAACATGCTACAACATCGGCGGGCCTGCACTATCCTTACACACACATGTTCAATTCCTTTTTGGATTTTTGGATCCCCTCTTCTAGAAGTGTTGTCCATTTTTCCTTGTAGACCCTAGCATAGATAAGGAAACAGTCAAATATGTTTCCACTAAGTTGATTATGTCTTGGCTTTGGGCCCCCTTAGATTCAGGTCTAGCTCCGCCATAGGGAAGCTACTCTCGCTACATGTCGGTGTACTAAGGTAGGGGTACCTCAGTACCCCAACTTGTGCACGGGCAGTTGCAGCTTCCCGCGGCAGGGTTTACCGCGTGCTCGCCGGAGACCTTCCTGCTCCATATCGAACCATTCAAAAACAAAGTATACAAGACAGAAGATCGAGACCCCGGCAAGCGGAGCTTGCCGGGAAGGCCGTTCTAGGCTCGAGGTTACCTCACTCACGCAAGGCCCTGGCAAGAGAAGCTTGCCAGGAAGACTAGAAGATTACATCATAGAAGACCCGGTGAGGGCCCGGGGAGCGACAAGCTTCAGAGCCCGGCAAGCTCCCGGGCCCGGCAAGATCAAGACCCCGGCAAGGTGCTTGCCGGGAGAGTTGCGCTGTGTGCCCGCGCTCCAGCTCACCAGCCCACGCGTCGCCCTGGGGCTATCCCATGGACGCGTGGCGGATGGCTGTGAAGCCTGGGGGACACGGTGGCACTCCACGGTGGTGAAGCCATCGCCGTGGCAAACGGAGACGCGAAGGCGGGAGCTTTTGGGGTCGACGGCGACGGGCATTAAATGCTCTTGTCCCCCACTGTCAAAGTAGGTAGCGACCACTGTTCATGCACTGTAGCTCCACTATTCCCGCACTGTTACAACTACCACCTCTTTTACTTTTTTACCCCTTTCTCTTACGTTGACACCTGTCGGTGACCCCTTACACTATAAAAGGAGGCCCATGCACAACGTGGAGGGGGTTCGGAACCTAGATCTCTCATACGCTCGGTGTAGCTGCTTCTTCAAGCTCCCGAGCTCTCCAACTCAAGACACGAATAAGCAGGAGTAGGGTTTTACGCGTCTACCGCGGCCCGAACCTGGGTAAAACTGCCCGCGTGCTCGCTGCGATCTGCTCTTCGTGCTCCCTCCGCCCTCGTACCGCACAGACAAGGGGCTCCGGTCCCATAGGTGTTCGTGGCGGACAGTTTCCCCCGACATCTTTGGCGCGCCAGGTAGGGGGCGTCGAGGTTGTGCGAACCTGATCCGGCGCTCGCGCGGGCGCATTCTTCACCAACCTCTCCAGTTTCGTCAGCAACTTCATCGGCAACAGCACCATGGCCCCGAAGAAGAAGGCTTCGGAGGTCGGAGGCCCGTCTGCGTCTCATCCGCCGCCACCAGAGCCAACGGTGGGCGGGGGAGACGCCGTCGGAAGGGTGGTCGCCGGCGAGGACACTCGCGGCGCCACCAAATCCAAGGACAGGACGGACGACCGAGCCTCGGTCTCCGTGGACGCGCCACGTCCATCTCAGCACACGACAACCCAGCAGCGCCATACCACAGGAGGTGGTATCCGCTTGCTGGGGCAAGGACAAACCGGAGGCTCGCGGGACGCCCCGGACCACCGTCCGGGCACAAGCAAAGCGAAGGCGCCGGCGCGGGACCCTGCTCCTTCTAACGCTGTTAGGGGTCCGAGCATATCCCGCTCCTCGCACCGTTCGCCCCCGTACCCCTCCACTCCGGCAGAAGCGCTCGCGAGGGCGCAACTGCTCCTCGATTTCCCTCCAGCGGCAGACAAGGCCGAAGACTAGAGGGCCACCATCCAGAGCCTGATCGCCTTCGCCAACAACGATTCTCCACAGCAGCCGGCGGCCTCGCGGCCACGGCAAGCTGAGAAAACGAAGGCCGACGGCGACAAGACCGCCGGGGGTGCGACGAGTGTGCACTCCCCGCCGCGGAAGCAAAAGACGCCGCCCCGCCGGAAAAACGCCGACGACGGCTCCACGGCATCGTCGGACCCGCGGGCCCGTCGGGACCAGCGCCAGGTCCTCGACGACCGGCGACAAGAAGACGCTCGAACAACAATCGAGCGCCGCCGAGAAGCTCGGCGACAATCAGACCGGACGGCTGGGGACGCTGTCGACGCGCGCGCGCCCGGTGAACCAGGCGACTTGCCGTACGCGGCAGGCTGCCCTGCGTTTACCCGTGAGCTGCGGCGCGTCCAGTGGCCCAGCATGAAGAATTTCAAGCCCGACATACCGGAGAAGTACGACGGCAAGACGCACCCCTCGGAGTTCCTCAGCGTTTACACCATTGCGGTGCAGGCTGCCGGGGGGCGCGACGAGAAGATTCTGGCAAACTACTTCCCGCTCGTGCTTAAGCCGAACGTTCGTTCGTGGCTTATGCACTTGCCGGAAGGCTCCGTTTCTTCTTGGGCAGACCTTTGCCATCAGTTTGTTGGCGCCTTCACCGGCGGCCACAAACCCCACGGCCAGGAGAGCGATCTCCACATTCTGGCCCAGAAGGAAGGAGAATCCCTGTGCAAGTACATCCAGCGCTTCAGCCGTGTACATCACAACATCCCCGACGTCCACCCTGCTGCGGTTATCAGCGCGTTCCACCAGAACGTGCGTAACCGCCGCATGCGTGAAGAAATGGCGATGACCAAGATTCGGGATGTCAGCGAGCTCTACGCTCTGGCTGACAAGTGCGCACGCGCTGAAGAGGGGAGGAGACTCCCCGGGGAGGATGCTGGCGCAGGAGGAAGCGACAGCGACGACGCCGCCCCGGCAAAGAAGAGCCGGCGGCGAAACAACCGAAAGAAGAATAAGAAGGAAGTGCTTGCCGTCGAGAAGTCCGGCAAGGAGGCTCCCGCCAAGCAAACGCAGGCTGGCGGCTCCGGCAAGGAACCTGCCCCTGTAACGACAGCCGACAAGCAGGACGGCTCCGACAAGCAATACTGTAAGATCCACCGCACCAAGGGCCACGATCTCTCCAACTGCAAGCGCGTCGAGTACCTCGTCGAGCAGTAGAAAGCTGAGTACGAGAGGCGCGACAAGGAGAAGGCCCAAGGTGGCGGGGAAGAACCAAGCAAGAAGCGGCCATTCAGTGGCCGGGGAGGACGCCGTGGCAAGGCCAAGCAGCGGCAAGGTGATCGACCTCCCCGGGGCCGCGACAAGGATGAAGAGGATGACGACGAAGACATGGAGGACGAGGATAACAGCGAGCAGGAGTTCCAGAAGGCCACGGAGGTCCTGTGCGTCGACGGTGGCGCCTCTCTGCACACCTCCCACCGCCAACTAAAGCAGTGGGTGCGTGAGGTGAATGCAGCAGAGCCGCCCGTGGAGTCGCGCAGGCTCCACAAATGGTCCAGCACGCCCATCATTTTTGATCTTGAGGATCACCCTGACCGCACCACTGCGGTCGGGTGCTTGCCGATGCTGGTCTCGCCCACCATCCGCAACCTCAAGGTCACCAAAATGTTGGTTGACGGCGGGGCCGGGCTGAACTTGATCTCCTCTGCTGTGATCAAGAAACTCCAAATTCCAGATGGCGAGCTCGAAGAGACCGGTTCTTTCCAAGGAATCAACCCGGGAAGGAGCAAGCCCAAGGGGAAGATCACTCTGCCGGTGACCTTTGGTGGGGAGCTCAACTTCAGAACTGAGCGCATCACTTTCGACGTCGCCGATATTCCATTGCCATACAATGGAATACTCGGCCGTCCTGCCCTCGCCAAGTTCATGACAGCTTCCCATTATGCCTACAATATACTCAAGATGCCGGGGCCGATAAGCGTCATCACTGTCCACGGCGACAAGAAGGATGCGCTTGTCTGCGCCGACAAGATCTACCGGGATGCGACAGCTGCGGCGGAGAAAGATACACTTGCCGCTGAAGCTCCTGGGGGGAAGAAGACGAAGACCAAGTCCGGCAAGTGCTCTGGGGCCCACTCCGGCAACCGCACCTCTTCGGAGTGCTGCGTCGCCGTCGAGGACGTCCCATCGAGCTCCACCGGCAAGTGTAAAAAGGGAATGGCCGCTCCTCCGGCAACCAAGAAGGTGTCCGCCAAGGAGGACGGCACTGGTGGTACCTTCACCATCAGTGCCACGCTTGACAGCAAATAGGAAAGCGCGCTCGTTGCCTTCCTGCGGGCGAATGTCGATGTGTTTGCCTGGCAACCATCTGACATCCCCGGTGTTCCCAGGAAGGTAATTGAGCACAAGCTTGCTGTTTGTCCTCATGCGCGGCCCATCAAGCAGAAAGTGAGGAAGCAAGCCGTGGAGCGCCAAGAATTTATAAATGAAGAAATCAAGAAACTAGAGGCAGCAGGCCTAGTTAGAGGTGTGATCCATCCGACGTGGTTAGCAAATCCAGTCGTCGTGCGCAAGGCCAACGGGAAGTGGAGACTGTGTATAGACTTCACCGATGTGAATAAAGCATGTCCCAAGGATCCATTCCCTTTGCCGCGCATTGACCAGATCGTTGACTCCACTGCCGGATGTGAGCTACTCTGTTTTCTTGATGCATATTCAGGATACCACCAGATCTTTATGGCCAAAGAGGATGAAGAGAAGACCGCATTTATCACTCCATGTGGCACTTATTGCTTCATACGCATGCCATTTGGATTGAAAAATGCAGGATCAACGTTTGCAAGGGTAGTGTACACTGCTTTCGAGCCACAGATCCACAGAAACGTAGAGGCTTACATGGATGACATCGTGGTGAAAAGTAAGAGCAAAGAAACCCTAGTCCAAGATTTGGAAGAGACATTTCAGAACCTGCGCAAGATACAGCTCAAGTTGAACCCTGAGAAGTGCGTCTTTGGAGTCCCCTCCGGCAAGCTTCTCGGGTTCTTTGTATCACAGAGGGGGATTGAAGCCAACCCCGACAAGATTAAAGCCATTGAGCAAATCGAGGTCCCGAACCGCGTCAAGGATGTCAGAAGGCTTGCAGGTTGTGTGGCTGCCCTCAGTAGGTTCATTTCGAAGTCTGCAGAACGCGCCCTACCCTTCTTCAAAATCTTGAAGAAGGCAGGTCCCATGAAGTGGACTCCGGAAGCGGAGGCAGCGCTGCAAGATTTGAAACGGTACCTATCCTCCACTCCAATACTTGTCGCACCTAGACCACAGGAAAAGTTGTTGCTATACCTAGCGGCAACCAACCAGGTGGTTAGTGCTGCGTTAGTAGCGGAGAGGGAGTCCGACGAGGAGGCTACGCCACCGGCAAGCGAATCCAGCGACAAGCAGGGGGCTGCTCCGGCAAGCTCTGGCCCCGACAAGGACAACTCTGCGCAGGAACATGATGAAGTGCGGAAGAAAATGGTGCATCGCCAGGTGTATTTTGTGAGCTCCCTTCTCCAGGGGGCTAGATCAAGGTACTCTGGTGTGCAAAAGTTGCTTTTCGGCCTCCTCATGGCCTCGAGAAAGCTGCGCCATTACTTCCAAGCACATGAGATAACAGTGGTCACTCGCTTTCCGCTGAAGAGGATATTGCACAACCCAGAGGCAACAGGCAGGATCGTTGAGTGGGCACTGGAGCTGTCGAGCTTTGGACTCAAGTTTGAAAGTACTTCAACCATACAGAGCCGAGCTTTGGCAGAATTCATAGCTGAGTGGACCCCGATGCCCGATGAGGAAGCCCAAGAAACAAGTACACCCGTACAAGAGGCGACAAGTGAATGGGTAATGTATTTCGATGGTGCCTTCTCGCTGCAAGGCGCCGGTGCTGGCGTGGTACTCATCGCGCCCACCGGAGAGCACCTCAAATATGTTATCCAGATGCACTTTCCCAGGGAGCAAGCGACAAACAACACTGCTGAATATGAAGGCTTGCTTGCCGGCCTCAGGATTGCGGCCGAACTTGGGATCAGGAAGCTGATTGTGCAGGGAGATTCTCAGTTGGTGGTCCGGCAAGTCAACAAGAATTATCAGAGCCCTTTGATGGAGGCTTATGTAGATGAAGTGAGGAAGCTTGAGGAGCACTTTGAAGGTCTGCAGATGGAGCACGTCCCGAGAGCTCAGAATGAAATAGCAGATGGCCTTTCAAAGTGTGCTCCGATGAAGTTACCTGTGGAACCAGGGACCTTCTTGCTCAAGCTGACTCAACCATCCGTTACACCATCAATTGGGCAATCCAAGAAGAGAAAGTTGGTCTCCGGCGACTACTTGCCGGCGGATCTTCCTGAAACCGCCGCCAAGGTCCCCAAGATCGACAACCACAACGCTGAGGAACAGTTTGCTCCTGCAGATCCTCGGGTCTGTACAGTTGAAGCAAGTGTTCCCGACAAGTCTCACCCCGGCGAGCTTGCCGGGGGACCCTCAGCTCCGGCAGAGCCAGAGGTTCTTGCCGCAGAAGCTGAGGTCCTCACAGCGGCCCTCATGCCTTTAGTCCTTGTCGTTGAGCCCCAAGCTCCGGCATGGGCGCAGCAGATCGTCCGTTTTCTGCAAACTGGAGAACTTCCCGACGACCCAAAAGAAATAGAGAAGATAACCAGGCAGTCAAGTATGTACCAGTTCGTGGATAACGAGCTGTACAGAAGAAGGCTCAATGGTGTCAGACTGAAGTGCATCTCTAGGGAAGATGGACAGAAGCTGTTGGCAGAAATACACGGAGGCATATGCGACCACCACATTGGCGCAAGGGCGCTTGCCGGGAAAGCTTTCCGGCAAGGGTTCTTTTGGCAAGAAGCCCTCCAAGATGCAACTGCACTAGTAACCAAGTGTGAAGCGTGCCAGTTCCATGCAAAGCAGATTCATCAGCCAGCTCAAGCTCTCCAAACAATTCCTTTATCCTGGCCCTTCTCAGTCTGGGGGCTCGATATCCTCGGCCCCTTCCCCCGAGCCGTCGGGGGCTTTGAGTACTTGTACGTTGCAATCGACAAGTTCACAAAGTGGCCAGAAGTGGAGCCAGTGAGAAAGGTGACAGCACAGTCAGCAGTCAGGTTCTTCAGGTCGATTGTTTGCCGTTTCGGGATCCCTAACAGGATCATCACCGACAACGGTACACAATTCACTAGTCGCACCTTCATGCAGTACGTCCAGGACCTTGGCGCCAAGGTCTGTTTCGCTTCTGTTGCTCACCCGAGGAGCAACGGTCAAGCGGAGAGGGCTAATGCTGAAGTGCTGCGCGGACTCAAGACAAGGACCTTTGACAGGCTGCGCAGGTGCGGAAGAAATTGGATAGAGGAGCTACCGGCGGCTCTTTGGTCAATCAGGACGACACCAAGTCGAGCCACCGGACAGACACCCTTTGCTCTAGTCTATGGAGCAGAGGCAGTTCTCCCCACGGAACTCGTATACGGATCTCCTCGAATGCTCGCTTATGATGAGCTCGAGCAAGAGCAACTACGGCAAGATGATGCATTGCTCCTCGAGGAGGAACATCTCCAGGCTGCTGTACGAGCTGCTCGATACCAGCAAGCCTTGCGTCGCTACCATAGCCGCAAGGTCAAGGCCAGGAGTCTCGAGGAAGGCGACCTTGTTCTTCGGCGTGTTCAGTCCGCCAAGAATTCCAACAAGTTGACGCCAAAGTGGGAAGGCCCTTATCGGGTGAGACAAGTCACGAGGCCCGGCGCTGTCCGCCTCGAGACCGAAGAAGGCTTACCGGTGAGCAACTCCTGGAACATAGAGCATCTTCGCAAGTTTCACCCATAAGGCGCGGTTGCCGTGATCCGTTCCGGCAACCACCTTTTGTACAAGCTTTGCCGCTGTTGCATGTAACCCTTTGTACAAAGCCGGGCGCAGACCCCGTGCATCAGTAAAGATTTAGTGTTTTGCGCTATTTGCCTTTTGCATGTTTCTCTCTGCTATTTACATGCGTTATTTGACATCTTGTGCAACATAAGCATCCGGTAAGCATTACAATGCCGAAAGGCCATATATTTGTTTCCCTCTTCTTTTTCCCTTGCTTCTTAAGCAGAAGGAACGTTCCTCGCACACAAGTTTGCCGGGGGGGAAGGAGGTGGAATCAAGTGATGTTCAAGTGCTGTTCAAGAAAGAGAAGCCTTACCGGGAAGCAAGCAATATATGAAAGCTAAGTTACTAGAATTTGACCAGTTCAAATTTTTAAATTTTAGTTGTCTTCCTTGAACAATCACACTTTGTATGGAAAACCTGTGCGCGAGGGAACCTACCCGTAGCTAGCCGCACCCTTGTCTTGTTTCCGAGTACGCTCAACGATTTAAGTGAGCTGCGACAAGTGTCGCGCCCTTGCTTCGTTTTCGAGTTCGCTCAGCAAGCTAAGTGCGTTGCGACTAGCCGCGGCAAGGTTGCTTGCCGGTGAGACCTTGGCCAGCAGGCTGCTCAGAGTCCAGCACTCAGCGCTCGCGGCAAAGGCCCCTTGCCGGCAAGCTCCCCGGGAGCGTATGGTGAAAGGCATACAAAGTAAATGACCAAGACAAGGAAGATAACATTGCACTGATTGATCAAAATGAGATAAATATCTTACAAAGGATAACTTGTCCCAATGGATTAATGAGTTCATAACGCCCTATGCAGCAACAGAAAGAGATAAAGAAAAAGGAAGCCTAGTCAACGCGGTCGCCCTCAATCCTGGAGATCTTATTCACCTTGGTGATGATGTGGGCGACCTGCTCCTTCAGCACCTCCATGTTCGCGTAGGCCGGCAGGCTGCGGAGAACGTTGGTGAGGTTGATGCCGGGATTGCGGTACACAATCTTCGTCAACACACGCTCCAAGGTTCCCGCGCAGAGTAGGCGCGACTCCTCGGCCAGCTGCGCGGGGATCTTCTTCCGAAGACCTGCAAGAGCCGGCGCGATCCCTCTGAAGAAGAGGCTGAGCTTGGCGCTGTGGGGGAGGTTCGGATCCGGGGAGTAGATGAGATGCTCGACTTTCAGCGCCAGCAGCTCCTGGTCGATGTTGGACGCAGAAGATACCTCAATGGTATGGCGGAAGTTCTCGGACGCCTTGTTGACGCTGTCCACCAAGGCTCGCTCCTTGCGGAGCTCCTCCTTCAACTTGGTCTCCCGATCCCGGGCGGCGTCAAGCGAATCCTTCAGTGTGGGGACCTTCAGCTCCAGGTCCTCGATGGAGTCCTTGGCGGCCTTCAACTCGTCGCCCCTCTCAGAAAGACGCACCTGGAGTTCTGAGTTGGTGTGGGCGTCCTTCTCGCGCTCCGTGCTGAGCGCGGCGACCTTCTCCGCGCTCGCCTTCAGCGACTCCTCCAGCTGCGCAACCTTGGCGGCAAGCTCCTCCTTGGCGGTCTCCGCGGTAGCCGCGGCAGCTCTCGCCTCCTTCAGCTCCCCGCCAAGGGCCTGCTCCCGAGCGGCAAGTTCTTCCTCGTGGGCGTCGAGGTTGACCTTCCGCTGCGCGAGTTCTCCTTCTCGCCGGGACAGCTCCACCCCGGCGAGCCGCTGCTGCTCTTCGGCCTCGGCCCTCTCCAGCACCCACTCTTGGTATTCTCCGGCGAGTCGCTCGCGCTCCTCCGCCACCTCGCGGAGGGCCGCCTGGTTGGCGGCGCTGAGCTCCGCCGCGCGCTTCTCCATCTCCGCGGCGGCCTTGGCGGCGAGGGCCTCCCGACAAGCAAGCTTCGCCTGCCTGGCCCGGTAAAGGGCCAGGAGCCGGTGAAGCAGCTTCTCCTCCTCGGGCCCTTCGCTTCCGCCGGGCGCCTCGACGATCATCAAGCCATCGGAGGCGAGAACCTCTCCGTCAAAGGCCTCGCCCTCCGCGGGGGCTCGCGACGAGGAACCCCACAGCACCTGGATGAATACGCCGTTGGGGGCTTCGAGATAATAGCCGGCCTGCTCCGTTCCGGCGGAGGGGTCGGCGGCCGGCGCAGCACTTGATGCTCCCGCCGCCTCCGGGCCGATGGTGCGGTCGCCGTCCCCCTCCCCGGCCGCTGCGTCCGCAGCCGGAGCGGTCTCTGGCGCAGCTGGCTCGGCGGCTCCCGCCGTGTCCTCGGCGACAGGGGCGTCGACGCCGCCGCCCTGCGCGCCCTCCTCCTCGATGATGATGACTTCTGTCTCCATCTGCTCGGGGGGAGGAGGATCTAGAAGAAGAAGAAGAAGAAGCAAAAGAAGCTCAAGCAAATATCCAAAAACAGACGATGCCAAGAAGACAAAATTACGAGACCTACCTTGGCGGACGTCGTCAGCGGCGGGCTCCCTCGCCGGGGAGCTCTGCCTTGGCGGAGTGACCGCCCTCGCCGGGCTGCTCGCCCTTGGCGGGTACTCGCCCTTGGCGGAGTACCCGCCCTTGGCGGAGCACTCTCCCTTGCCGGAGAGTTCGGCCTTGGCGGGGACGGCGGGGCCTGCAGCTCCTCGGGGGCGACCTCCGGACGCTCCTGCGGCTGTGGCTCCATCTCTGCACAAGTCAGGACAAAATAATCAGGATATTAGCACAAGGACAGATGCCCAAGCGCACCCGACAAATGGAAATACAGAACCCAGACTTACACTGGGGGCTGCGCTGGGGGCTGCTCCTCGGAGCAGCGCTCGCGTCCGGCAAGCTTGGCTCCGGCACGTCCCCAGTTGCCGCAGCGGGCGAGTCGTCCGCGACCTCGACCACGAGCACCTTTGGATTTCTTTGCCACTCGCTCCGCCAAGGTCCTGAAATTCAAGGCAAGACACAAGATCAACATCAACAATAATCAAGACGAAATTTGAGAAGATGGAGATCTCGAATGCTTACTCCTGTTCCTCCTCGTCGTCGTCGCTCAAGGCGGAGAAGTCAAACTCCACCTGGGGCGCGTCTGCGCGAGGAGCGGGAGACGAAGACTCCCTCGGGCGCTTGGAGGTCCCTGGGGCTGGGGGCTGCGAAGACCCAGCCCCTGTGGCAGCCGGGGCCCGAGGAGCGGGCGGAGCCGCCGCTCCACCCCGTGAAGACTCCTGCCGGCTCGGCGCCGGCCTGCGAGGCGCCTCTGTTGTGGCCTGCTTGCGGGGCGCCTCCGTCGTGGCCTGCGTGCGGGCCGCCTCCACTGTAGCTGGTGCGCCGGTCGCCCCCGGCGCAGCTTGGCTCCCCCGGGAAGCTCGCGCTTCCCGGCGAGCTAGTTGTTGCCGGGGCGCCTGCGCCCCCTCCCCCGTCGCCGTCTTGCGGAGACGCTTCAGTGGAGACCGCCTAGGGCTTGCCCGGGGCGGGGAGGTCTCCGACGACGAGGAGATGTCGTCGGCGTAGAGCTCCGTGGACCCGCCGGAGTCCTCGGCGGCCTCGGCGTCCTCCTCCTCCTCCTCCCTGGCTGGCTTGCTGGACCCAGCGCCCTGCGCTGCGGCCTCCTTCCCTCCGGCGCCTCCGCTCCCTTCGGCGCCTCCGCTCCCCGCGGCGCCCCTGTTCCCTCCGGCGGCGTGGCCTCTCGCCGCGGCCTCCGTCTGGATCCCGATGATCCCGGAGTGCCTCAAGGATGGGACCCCGGCGAGCGCGTCGGGAGGCAGCTGCAGTAGCCTGCGGATCTCCGCCTCCTCCGCTTGGCAGGACGCCTCCGCAGCATCTGCCTCGTCGGGCGTGTAGCCAAACTCCCCTGCCGCTGCGGCTACAGCGGCCTCTTCAACCCGAGAAGCAATATACGCAATCTCCTGGTCGGTGGTGTCCCGCGTCAGCTCCCGAGTCTCGTTCTTGTTCTTCGCCACCTCCACAAGGTTGTCGAAGAAGCTGAGAATGTCTGATGGCTGGGGCGGAATCCACGTGCGGTCCACGCCGTGCGAATCACACGCGGGCATCATGGCGCGGAGAGGATCACAAGCTGTGCTGTTGCAGAGGGGCACCACTCCCCGGGGCCCCCTGAACCATTCCGGGTGGGCCGGGTCGTGCTTAAACAGCTCCCGGACCATCCCCTTTAGCTCCAGCGACGTGAAGTTGTAGTTGAGCCCGGGCCGCAACCTCATGATATCCGCCGAGTTGCCGTACTCCCAGGCCGGCCTTTTCCTGTCTTGGAGAGGGGCGATGCGGCGGCGGAGGAAGTCTGTGCCTACTTCTGCGACAGACAGCCTGGCGGTCCGGAGACGCAGAATCCTGATGAGGGCGACGTTGAGCTTGCCGTCGTCCGAATCCAGCTCACTCCAGTCCCTGCCGCGCACGATGGGCGTTGTGCGCGGCGCGGTGAAGGATTGCGGCTGGTCCTCGACAATCCAGCACCATTCGGCACGCCACTCCTCCCACTTGCCGCGGAGCTCCCCCGGCAAGTAAGACTCCTTCTTGTTCAGACGGAAAACCCAAGAAATTCCTCCGGAGAGGGGGGCGCCGGCCTCTACTCTAGGAGTGAAGAAATGCCTAAACAGCGCTACGTTTGGGTGTATTCCTATATAGTTTTCGCACATGTGTGCGAAAACCGCCATTGTGAGGATGGCGTTGGGGGTGAAGTCAAGAAGGTGGAGGCCATAGGTGTGCATTATGTCACAGAAGAACTCAGAAAAAGGAGGGCAAAGACCGCAGTGGAAGAAGGCTGCGAAGAAGTAGTACCCGCCGGAGTAGTTGTCCTTGGCGGCGGCCGGATAAGCTCGAGTGCGGGGGTGCGCCTTGGTTCCCTTGGACCAGAACAAGCAATACTTGTTCCAGAGTTCCCGCGCGCTGAGCTTCGGCGGGAAGACGAGGTTCCGCTTCCGATACGCGGCGAGCTTCGCCGCTTGCTCCGACTTCTCCTTCTTGGCTTTCTCCGCCTTCGCCTTCTCGGTCTTCGGGGCCATGGCGGAGGCGGCGGAGGAAGAGGGGCGAAGAGCCCGGCGGCGGCGGAGGCGTAGAGGCGGAGCGCAAAGGGGATCTCTGGAGGAAGAAGAGGATGCAATGAAAGCGTAAGGAGGGGAACCGCCCCTGCTTCCTCTGCTTTTATGGGGAAGTGGGGGGCGTTTCGCTCTTTCCATTGAAGGAACGTGGGCACGTCCCATCCCACGACGCCGCAATCGACGCGTGTCGTTACGGGGGGATGCGGCGGATACGGAAGTGGATTCGGCGCGCCGTGGGCCGCGTGTGCCCGTGCACTGTTTTGGGCCTGGCCCAACAGCGCTCGGCACCGTGTGTGGCCCAGGCCCGGGGGCTCCTGTCGGTGTACTAAGGTAGGGGTACCTCAGTACCCCAACTTGTGCACGGGCAGTTGCAGCTTCCCGCGGCAGGGTTTACCGCGTGCTCGCCGGAGACCTTCCTGCTCCATATCGAACCATTCAAAAAAAAAGTATACAAGACAGAAGATCGAGACCCCGGCAAGCGGAGCTTGCCGGGAAGGCCGTTCTAGGCTCGAGGTTACCTCACTCACGCAAGGCCCTGGCAAGAGGAGCTTGCCAGGAAGACTAGAAGATTACATCATAGAAGACCCGGCGAGGGCCCGGGGAGCGACAAGCTTCAGAGCCCGGCAAGCTCCCGGGCCCGGCAAGATCAAGACCCCGGCAAGGTGCTTGCCGGGAGAGTTGCGCTGTGTGCCCGCGCTCCAGCTCACCAGCCCACGCGTCGCCCTGGGGCAATCCCATGGACGCGTGGCGGATGGCTGTGAAGCCTGGGGGACACAGTGGCACTCCACGGTGGTGAAGCCATCGCCGTGGCAAACGGAGACGCGAAGGCGGGAGCTTTTGGGGTCTACGGCGACGGGCATTAAATGCTCTTGTCCCCCACTGTCAAAGTAGGTAGCGACCACTGTTCATGCACTGTAGCTCCACTATTCCCGCACTGTTACAACTACCACCTCTTTTACTTTTTTACCCCTTTCTCTTACGTTGACACCTGTCGGTGACCCCTTACACTATAAAAGGAGGCCCATGCACAACGTGGAGGGGGTTCGGAACCTAGATCTCTCATACGCTCGGTGTAGCTGCTTCTTCAAGCTCCCGAGCTCTCCAACTCAAGACACGAATAAGCAGGAGTAGGGTTTTACGCGTCTACCGCGGCCCGAACCTGGGTAAAACTGCCCGCGTGCTCGCTGCGATCTGCTCTTCGTGCTCCCTCCGCCCTCGTACCGCACAGACAAGGGGCTCCGGTCCCATAGGTGTTCGTGGCGGACAGTTTCCCCCGACACTACATGGGTATAAAATCCAAACCAAGCCACAATTAGGAGGGCAAATAATTAGTTTAAGCTCCAAATCAGTACATGCAGTTCTCACTTCATCTATCAACACTACACAATAAACAGGGAATACTTATAAGTTATAGCAGTGCGCCCAATAAATTAACTTGAATAGGGAAGTAAAGAAAGCAAGTTATATTTGTCAGAAGGCTGCAAAATCTGATTTATCAACCTATTAATATTAAGATAAAGGTGACATGAGGATAAAGAAACCATCCTGCATCATGCTCATAATATTGTTGTAAGAGGATGGCACATCTTCAAACAAAGAAATAATAATAATGCATCATGCTCATAAATATGTTATCCTCTTCTTGGTTCCCAAAATAGACTCACTTGAGAACTGAACTACTGAACCATGTCCCTAGAAGTAAAAGAAAAAACTTGATGTACATGTTAATATCAAGTGAGAGCAGCTCAATTAAACATAAGAAATGGTCTGGCAAATACAAATTGACAGGGACGAGTCATCATGCATGAAAATAGCTAGATCACATGAAAACACATGCGCCAAATCAAAGACTGCGAACAACAAACGCGCACATAGAGGAAGGGGAGACGAGTCAGTTATGTAGGGGAAGGCATGGTCTCAGTACCAAAGGAGAGGCTCTCCCTCTCGTTGCACCCATTGAGAACGGCCCAGCTCCACCTACCTCGCCACAAACTCCTTGTGTTTCCTCCGGATTCAGATCTTGCGGCCTACGCCCCCACCACACCACGAAGCACAGTCGGGAGATGGACGCTTAAGTTTCTGTTCGATAGTAGAGATATCAATTGTGTTGGTTCATACATGAATGGTCTAAATATATATTCTTGGTTCATGCATAGATGGCCAAAACGGAATGGTGAATGTATTATTTTGGGTCATATATAGATGTTATCTGTAACTTTGTCTTGTTGGTGAATAGGTGAGCTATATGGATGTAATACATGTGGAAATGAATGTGTGCGTGTCATACATGGATGTAACATATGTGAATGTGAATTGGATGGTTGAAAAAGCTGGTCGTGATCGCTTGCGATGAGATCAACATCATGGATGATTGTTCAACAATTCTCATTTGTGATTTTTCTAGCATGGTGTATCCTGTTTGCAATGATATTCTCACATTAGTGATGTGCCATTAGCAATGAAGTTATTTAACTATTTACGGTTTGGGTTGGTACTATAGTTGTATTTCTAACAGTTGATGATAGAACGGTTGGGTATATGTTGCCGAAATGTTTGGGCTAGATCTAGCGGACCAGGTTTCAGTGACATGTAACATACTAGTGGGTCATGAAGTCCTCTTTACATAATAGTTCGGTTTCAGCACAAATCAAAGCGACGCTCAATGAAACTCTATGACTATACTTGGAATGTTAGATGATGGTGTGTGTAGAAAAAGATTGGTTGCAACGCAATTGTATTCATGGCATATGGTGCCCATATATAGCACATACAATAGTCCTATCATCCACATCTATCATCCTCATTACAAGGCATATAATTGGTGGATAAGTGGAATGTTTACAAAAAATAGGAAAGTCATACATGCATGGGCCATGCACAAGCGTCGCTCACCACCCCCCCCC
>LR738710.1:874403035-874467225 GCA_902687465.1 Secale cereale
CCGCGCGGCCAGGAGGGGGCCGCGTGGGCAGGCCGCCTGGAGCCCTGGTGGCCCCCCTCCGGCCCTACTTTGGCCGCATGGAAGCTTCCAGAACGCTGATTTTTTATATATTTTTCCCGGAATTTTTCTGGTAGTTTACGTAATGGGAGAACCTGAAATACAAAAACAGCAGAAAACAGAAACTGGCACTGGGGTGCACTGAGTTAATAGGTTAGTCCAAATATGATCAAAAGTGTATGGAAGTGTATAAATATCATAGCAATATCACACAAAAGAGGCATGGAGCAAGCAAAAATTATAGATACGTTTTGGACGTATCAACATCCCCAAGCTTAATTTCTGCTCGTCCTCGAGTAGGTAAACGATAACAAGCATAATTTCTGTGGTGACATGCTATTAACCATATAAGAACTTTTCATAGTCACATGACAAGTGCTTACTGAGATAATGAATCTGTAGTAATTAAGTTGCCTCATGAGAAAATCACAAAGAACTGAAAGTTTTACAATATGATACTGAAACACTCAATAGATTTGTAGTGAGCATGGTGTGCAAATATGACAAAGTGATATCTCGCTTGCCCCCTTTAGTGAAGCAAAACATAAATGCAGGGGCACCTCCAAGGTTTAAGTGACGACTAGATACAATGATTTCAGAATAAACGATATCATAATCATGCAAAAGACAATGGTACTTTGGGACAATGCACATTACACTCAGAATGACAATCATGCTCTCAATAGTTGGTGCTTTAAAGAAGGTGGAGACTCTCGAACCGTGGCTTTTGTTGGCAAGGTTGAAAACCCGTGGTCGGAAACAAAAACTAAACATGTACCAGAGCTCTTGGTTTTTAATACAGAAGTAAAAATTAATTTTTTTTAGAATATGCATATTTCGTTAACGAATGCTAGCAGATAACTCAATTACTTCTTGAGCTGGACAAGTTTCGAGGAACGGCTCCCGAATGAGGACGATCACATCCTCTTAATCTCCTTTGTTTATCACTGCCAAAGTTTTCTGATTTCTCATGAACAAAGCGTGAAGGAGGGTTTGTTTGTTGTATTATTTTTTAATAAGCCGGGCACACTCTATGCCAGTTCCTTCTCGTATTATGGGTTTGCACATTAGACATGCAATCCCGGGGTGAAGCTTGTCCAACTTAAAAAGATCATGAATTAACTACTACTTCCTCATGAGCTAAAACAGAGGCACAAAAGATAAATGCTTTTTTGAATAATTTCGAGATGGTACATGAAAGTCTTCGTTAGGAATGGCAGGTAAATACCATGTATAGGAAGGTATGGTGGACTCATATGGCATAACTGGTTTAAAGGATTTTGGATGCACAAGCAGTCAGTCCGCTTAGTACAGGCGAAGTTAGCAAAAGACTGGGAGCGACCAACTAAGAGAGCAATGACGGCCATAATCATGCAGAGCGACAAAGCAACATTGAATCGGGCATGGAAGTTATATCGCTACTCAGAAATTAAAGATCATCAAGGCTTGATAGACTTTCTTTACAGTCTTAAGTATGCGTGAGGATATGCCAAGTCAATCAAAATAAGTTCTTGAAGGAAGATATCACTAAACCATACCACATCATAGGCAAACAAATCATGTTGGTACTCCAATAACACATTGAAAACCCCCAGCTATTTGAGACTAACCATAAGAAAACATGAACTACTAAGCACCATTATGCACATAGCGTTATCAACCAATGCAACAGAATCCAACTCTCTTAATAAGATAAGCATGAAAACTAAGAGCTGAACATGATAGTAGCTATTGAAAGACAAAGAACACACACAGCAAAGATAGACATGAAAATTCTATGTTGTGCTCTAGGTTGAAGTGGAGCGTGTTTCTCTCCCACACAAAGAAAGCTGAGTTCCAACTCGTTATGAACAGCAAGCAAAGCTAAAGAAAACTAAAAAGGAAACTAAAAGCAAGACGCTCCAAGCATAGCACATAACACATGAAGTGATAAAAATATAGTGGAACGAAAGACGAACTGATAATGTTGATGGAGAAGGGGATGCACGGGGGCATCCCCAAGCTTAGATGCTTGAGTCTTCTTGAATATTTCTTGGGGGTGCACGGGGGCATCCCCAAGCTTAAGCGTTTGACACTCCTGAATCTTTTTATCATCTTCCCTCGCACACTTGAAAACTCCCTTCATACATAACTCATCATAATCTGATTAGCGAGGTTAGTACCCTTAATAAAATAATTTTTCCTTGCTGGAAATAAGGATATTCTTGAAGGTCTACTGTTTCTCAAGATTGACAAAAGGTTTTTGCAAAGAAAAAGCAAGCTCAAGGTTTGCAAAATGAAGGAAAGGCAAAACAGGACAGAATCTGTGAAAAACAGACCAGCAGGTAGTAAATAATTTTTTCGGGGCACTTCTACAACTCAAATCAAAAAACTCAGAACAGACGCCCGAAAGCCAATTGTATAGAGCACGCTGTCGAAAAAATTCAGACCAAAAAGATGAACTGGTGATTTTATACGTATTTTTCTGTCCAAGGACAGAATCTGTTTTCTGGACAGCACGTCACAACTTTTGAACTTTCTTGCAATCAGAGGCTACACTTGGCACAAAGCTGAAAAGTAAAGATACAATAATGTTGCTACAGTAGTAACAAACATCAAGACCACTAAAAACTGAAAGAACAAACTCAAAGCAAATATAACAAGGGTTGTCTCCCTAGAGCTCTTTCTTTATAGCCATAAAGATAGGCTTAAGACTTTAGTGATGCTCTCGTAGGAATAAGAGCTGAAGAACAAAAGAGAGCATCAAGATGCAAATACCAAACACATTTAAGCCTAACATGCTTCCTATGCATAGGAATATTACAATAGAATAATTCATTGAAGCACAAAGCAACTAGCATAGGAAGGCAAAACAAGCATAACTTCAAAATATTCACCATAAAGAGAGGAAACTTCTTATTATCAAGATATTTAGAACCAAGTCTCCCTCTCTCATTATAAATTTCAGTGGCATCATGGATGAACTCAACAATATAAGCATCACATAAAGCATTGTTACCATGATCCACATGCAAAAAGGTACTCTTACTCTCCACATAAGCATAATCTTTCTCATTGGTAATAGTGGGAGTAGGACTATCATAAACAACTTGAACACTATAGATTAATTGGGTATTAGGAAGATGGTGTTCAACAAGGGAGTAATTCCCTCCATGATTATGACAAGTTTCATAAGGATAATTTCTCCTTATGTCATAGGTACCTTTATAATCACTATAGATTGGAGTTATAACATAATCATAGTAGAGAAGAGCATTATCATTGCTAGCAACTATATTTGTAATCATGTTGTGTTTATTCTTACTAGCAAAATAATTATCAATTATCACATCACTAGTGGGTAAAGGATTTGCAATCCTATCATCCCCAATCTTAGATCTTTCCATATCATCACTTTCAGAGTTGGTACCAAAAAGATTTTCAAGATCATAAGTAGCATTATCATCATTTTCCCAATCACAATAAGTAAGATGCATATCATAATCAAAATCATCTTCAATGGTACCTACAGACGTATCATCAAGATGATAATTAAGGCGATAAACTTCAGCTTCTTCTTTAAACTTACAACCGTTAGGATAAAAGTTGATGGGAGGAATATGCTCAGGCCAGGTTGTTACCCATTCTTCTTCCTTCTTGCTCCTCTTCCTCCTCCTCTTCTTTTTCTTCTTCTTCACCTTAGGAGGGAGTGGTTGGAGATGAAGCTTCTCGACATATCCTGGTTTATCATTAGAAACAATAGGGGAAACTTGGGAGAAACTCTCCTTTTTATTAGCAGAAATATAAGAGACATTTCTATACTTTGGTAAAGTTCCCTCCTTTCTAATCTTACTTATGTAATCATTTTCATGGCAATTAACAACACAATAGAGATGGCAATTTTGCAAAGTGTTTTTTATTCCTATGGCATTAACAACTAGCCAATAAGTCTTTTCTGTTTACTCTTCACACATCAAAAATAACATAAGCTCATCATAAAGATCAGAGGTGATCATGTTATCACACAACTGGTTAACAGTTATGTTTTTAAAGTTCATGCATTGAAAATTAAAGTGACCTTCTATACAGCAAAGTTCACAAGTAAAAGGATAAAGGTCACACAATTCTCTAGCAATTTCATTTAAATCTCTGACACAAGTGATTGTTCTTTCATGCTTATGTTGCTTACAATACTTCTCTTCTTCAATCATAGGCCTTTCACAAGGTCTATCCACTCCACAAAAATTAACATGCTTATATAAAACTTCATTTTTAGGAATTGGATCATGCATGTTGCAATCATCATGAACAATTTCATTTTCTTTGCAAATCTCTTTAAAAGGTTCATGATGCTTGTTCCAATCCTCCTTAGGCATATTAAGATGTGAAGCAAAAGATTTGAGGAAATCAACAAGGAGTTGAGAATCAAGCCCAAATTTAGCACTAAACTTATTAAAACTTGTAGTTTCAACAAAGGACTTAATGCAATCATACTCATAAATTATACCTGACTCTTTACCTTTGTCGATCTCCCAATCTTCAGTGTTGCGTTGAATTCTTTCAAGGAGTTCCCATTTAGCATCAATCTTTTTGTTTGTGAAAGAACCCATAGAGGAAGCATCGAGCAAATCTTTATCCTGTCGAGAGAGCCTCGCATAGAAATTAGTAATAATCATATCTTTGGGGAGCCCATGGTTAGGACATTTTAGCATTAACGTTTTCAGTCTCCCCCAAGCTTGAGCTATGCTCTCTCCGTCATGAGGATAGAAATTATAAACATAATTCCTGTTCTCATGGACTTCATGAAGAGGATAAAACTTGGAGTAAAAGAGAGACTGGATCTCTTCCCAATCCAGCAGGTGTGTCGGTGTACTAAGGTAGGGGTACCTCAGTACCCCAACTTGTGCACGGGCAGTTGCAGCTTCCCGCGGCAGGGTTTACCGCGTGCTCGCCGGAGACCTTCCTGCTCCATATCGAACCATTCAAAAACAAAGTATACAAGACAGAAGATCGAGACCCCGGCAAGCGGAGCTTGCCGGGAAGGCCGTTCTAGGCTCGAGGTTACCTCACTCACGCAAGGCCCTGGCAAGAGGAGCTTGCCAGGAAGACTAGAAGATTACATCATAGAAGACCCGGCGAGGGCCCGGGGAGCGACAAGCTTCAGAGCCCGGCAAGCTCCCGGGCCCGGCAAGATCAAGACCCCGGCAAGGTGCTTGCTGGGAGAGTTGCGCTGTGTGCCCGCGCTCCAGCTCACCAGCCCACGCGTCGCCCTGGGGCTATCCCATGGACGCGTGGCGGATGGCTGTGAAGCCTGGGGGACACGGTGGCACTCCACGGTGGTGAAGCCATCGCCGTGGCAAACGGAGACGCGAAGGCGGGAGCTTTTGGGGTCGACGGCGACGGGCATTAAATGCTCTTGTCCCCCACTGTCAAAGTAGGTAGCAACCACTGTTCATGAACTGTAGCTCCACTATTCCCGCACTGTTACAACTACCACCTCTTTTACTTTTTTACCCCTTTCTCTTACGTTGACACCTGTCGGTGACCCCTTACACTATAAAAGGAGGCCCATGCACAACGTGGAGGGGGTTCGGGACCTAGATCTCTCATACGCTCGGTGTAGCTGCTTCTTCAAGCTCCCGAGCTCTCCAACTCAATACACAACTAAGCAGGAGTAGGGTTTTACGCGTCTACCGCGGCCCGAACCTGGGTAAAACTGCCCGCGTGCTCGCTACGATCTGCTCTTCGTGCTCCCTCCGCCCTCGTACCGCACAGACAAGGGGCTCCGGTCCCATAGGTGTTCGTGGCGGACAGTTTCCCTCGACATCTTTGGCGCGCCAGGTAGGGGGCGTCGAGGTTGTGCGAACCTGATCCGGCGCTCGCGCGGGCGCATTCTTCACCAACCTCTCCAGTTTCGTCAACAACTTCATCGGCAACAGCACCATGGCCCCGAAGAAGAAGGCTTCGGAGGTCGGAGGCCCGTCTGCGTCTCATCCGCCGCCACCAGAGCCAACGGTGGGCGGGGCAGACGCCGTCGGAAGGGTGGTCGCCGGCGAGGACACTCGCGGCGCCACCAAATCCAAGGACAGGACGGACGACCGAGCCTCGGTCTCCGTGGACGCGCCACGTCCATCTCAGCACACGACAACCCAGCAGCGCCATACCACAGGAGGTGGTATCCGCTTGCTGGGGCAAGGACAAACCGGAGGCTCGCGGGACGCCCCGGACCACCGTCCGGGCACAAGCAAAGCGAAGGCGCCGGCGCGGGACCCTGCTCCTTCTAACGCTGTTAGGGGTCCGAGCATATCCCGCTCCTCGCACCGTTCGCCCCCGTTCCCCTCCACTCCGGCAGAAGCGCTCGCGAGGGCGCAACTGCTCCTCGATTTCCCTCCAGCGGCAGACAAGGCCGAAGACTGGAGAGCCACCATCCAGAGCCTGATCGCCTTCGCCAACGACGATTCTCCACAGCAGCCGGCGGCCTCGCGGCCGCGGCAAGCTGAGAAGACGAAGGCCGACGACGACAAGACCGCCGGGGGTGCGGCAAGCGTGCACTCCCCGCCGCGGAAGCAGAAGACGCCGCCCCGCCGGAAAAACGCCGACGACGGCTCCACGGCATCGTCGGACCCGCGGGCCCGTCGGGACCAGCGCCAGGTCCTCGACGACCGGCGACAAGAAGACGCTCGAACAACAATCGAGCGCCGCCGAGAAGCTCGGCGACAATCAAACCGGAGGGCTGGGGACGCTGTCGACACGCGCGCGCCCGGTGAACCAGGCGACTTGCCGTACGCGGCAGGCTGCCCTGCGTTTACCCGTGAGCTGCGGCGCGTCCAGTGGCCCAGCATGAAGAATTTCAAGCCCGACGTACCGGAGAAGTACGACGGCAAGACGCACCCCTCGGAGTTCCTCAGCGTTTACACCATTGCGGTGCAGGCTGCCGGGGGGCGCGACGAGAAGATTCTGGCAAACTACTTCCCGCTCGTGCTTAAGCCGAACGTTCGTTCGTGGCTTATGCACTTGCCGGAAGGCTCCGTTTCTTCTTGGGCAGACCTTTGCCATCAGTTTGTTGGCGCCTTCACCGGCGGCCACAAACCCCACGGCCAGGAGAGCGATCTCCACATTCTGGCCCAGAAGGAAGGAGAATCCCTGCGCAAGTACATCCAGCGCTTCAGCCGTGTACAGCACAACATCCCCGACGTCCACCCTGCTGCGGTTATCAGCGCGTTCCACCAGAACGTGCGTAACCGCCGCATGCGTGAAGAAATGGCGATGACCAAGATTCGGGATGTCAGCGAGCTCTACGCTCTGGCTGACAAGTGCGCACGTGCTGAAGAGGGGAGGAGACTCCCCGGGGAGGATGCTGGCGCAGGAGGAAGCGAAAGCGACGACGCCGCCCCGGCAAAGAAGAGCCGGCGGCGAAACAACCGAAAGAAGAATAAGAAGGAAGTGCTTGCCGTCGAGAAGTCCGGCAAGGAGGCTCCCGCCAAGCAAACGCAGGCTGGCGGCTCCGGCAAGGAACCTGCCCCTGTAGCGGCAGCCGACAAGCAGGACGGCTCCGACAAGCAATACTGTAAGATCCACCGCACCAAGGGCCACGATCTCTCCAACTGCAAGCGCGTCGAGTACCTCGTCGAGCAGCAGAAAGCTGAGTATGAGAGGCGCGACAAGGAGAAGGCCCAAGGCGGCGGGGAAGAACCAAGCAAGAAGCGGCCATTCAGTGGCCGGGGAGGACGCCGCGGCAAGGCCAAGCAGCGGCAAGGTGATCGACCTCCCCGGGGCCGTGACAAGGATGAAGAGGATGACGACGAAGACATGGAGGACGAGGATAACAGCGAGCAGGAGTTCCAGAAGGCCACGGAGGTCCTATGCGTCGACGGTGGCGCCTCTCTGCACACCTCCCACCGCCAGCTAAAGCAGTGGGTGCGTGAGGTGAATGCAGCAGAGCCGCCCGTAGAGTCGCGCAGGCTCCTCAAATGGTCCAGCACGCCCATCATTTTTGATCTTGAGGATCACCCTGACCGCACCACTGCGGTCGGGTGCTTGCCGATGCTGGTCTCACCCACCATCCGCAACCTCAAGGTCACCAAAATGCTGGTTGACGGCGGGGCCGGGCTGAACTTGATCTCCTCTGCTGTGATCAAGAAACTCCAAATTCTAGATGGCGAGCTCGAAGAGACCGGTTCTTTCCAAGGGATCAACTCGGGAAGGAGCAAGCCCAAGGGGAAGATCACTCTGCCGGTGACCTTTGGCGGGGAGCTCATCTTCAGAACTGAGCGCATCACTTTCGACGTCGCCGATATTCCATTGCCATACAATGGAATACTCGGCCATCCTGCCCTCGCCAAGTTCATGGCAGCTTCCCATTATGCCTACAATATACTCAAGATGCCGGGGCCGATAAGCGTCATCACTGTCCACGGCGACAAGAAGGATGCGCTTGTCTGCGCCGACAAGATCTACCGGGATGCGACAGCTGCGGCGGAGAAAGATACACTTGCCGCTGAAACTCCCGGGGGGAAGAAGACGAAGACCAAGTCCGGCAAGTGCTCTGGGGCCCACTCCGGCAACCGCACCTCTTCGGAGTGCTGCGTCGCCGTCGAGGACGTCCCATCGAGCTCCACCGGCAAGTGTAAAAAGGGAATGGCCGCTCCTCCGGCAACCAAGAAGGTGTCCGCCAAGGAGGACGGCACTGGTGGTACCTTCACCATCAGTGCCACGCTTGACAGCAAATAGGAAAGCGCGCTCGTTGCCTTCCTGCGGGCGAATGTCGATGTGTTTGCCTGGCAACCATCTGACATCCCCGGTGTTCCCAGGAAGGTAATTGAGCACAAGCTTGCTGTTTGTCCTCATGCGCGGCCCATCAAGCAGAAAGTGAGGAAGCAAGCCGTGGAGCGCCAAGAATTTATAAATGAAGAAATCAAGAAACTAGAGGCAGCAGGCCTAGTTAGAAGTGTGATCCATCCGACGTGGTTAGAAAATCCAGTCGTCGTGCGCAAGGCCAACGGGAAGTGGATACTGTGTATAGACTTCACCGATGTGAATAAAGCATGTCCCAAGGATCCATTCCCTTTGCCGCACATTGACCAGATCGTTGACTCCACTGCCGGATGTGAGCTACTCTGTTTTCTTGATGCATATTCAGGATACCACCAGATCTTTATGGCCAAAGAGGATGAAGAGAAGACCGCATTTATCACTCCATGTGGCACTTATTGCTTCATACGCATGCCATTTGGATTGAAAAATCCAGGATCAACGTTCGCAAGGGTAGTGTACACTGCTTTCGAGCCACGGATCCACAGAAATGTAGAGGCTTACATGGATGACATCGTGGTGAAAAGTAAGAGCAAGGAAACCCTAGTCCAAGATTTGGAAGAGACATTTCAGAACCTGTGCAAGATACAGCTCAAGTTGAACCCTGAGAAGTGCGTCTTTGGAGTCCCCTCCGGCAAGCTTCTCGGGTTCTTTATATCACAGAGGGGGATTGAAGCCAACCCCGACAAGATTAAAGCCATTGAGCAAATCGAGGCCCCGAAGCGCGTCAAGGATGTCAGAAGGCTTGCAGGTTGTGTGGCTGCCCTCAGTAGGTTCATTTCGAAGTCTGCAGAACGCGCCCTACCCTTCTTCAAAATCTTGAAGAAGGCAGGTCCCATGAAGTGGACTCCGGAAGCGGAGGCAGCGCTGCAAGATTTGAAACGGTACCTATCCTCCACTCCAATACTTGTCGCACCTAGACCACAGGAAAAGTTGTTGCTATACCTAGCGGCAACCAACCAGGTGGTTAGTGCTGCGTTAGTAGCGGAGAGGGAGTCCGACGAGGAGGCTACGCCACCGGCAAGCGAATCCAGCGACAAGCAGGGGGCTGCTCCGGCAAGCTCTGGCCCCGACAAGGACAACTCTGCGCAGGAACAGGATGAAGTGCGGAAGAAAATGGTGCAGCGCCCGGTGTATTTTGTGAGCTCCCTTCTCCAGGGGGCTAGATCAAGGTACTCTGGCGTGCAAAAGTTGCTTTTCGGCCTCCTCATGGCCTCGAGAAAGCTGCGCCATTACTTCCAAGCACATGAGATAACAGTGGTCACTCGCTTTCCGCTGAAGAGGATATTGCACAACCCAGAGGCAACAGGCAGGATCGTTGAGTGGGCACTGGAGCTGTCGAGCTTTGGACTCAAGTTTGAAAGTACTTCAACCATACAGAGCCGAGCTTTGGCAGAATTCATAGCTGAGTGGACCCCGACGCCCAATGAGGAAGCCCAAGAAACAAGTACACCCGTACAAGAGGCGACAAGTGAATGGGTAATGTATTTCGATGGTGCCTTCTCGCTGCAAGGCGTCGGTGCTGGCGTGGTACTCATCGCGCCCACCGGAGAGCACCTCAAATATGTTATCCAGATGCACTTTCCCAGGGAGCAAGCGACAAACAACACTGCTGAATATGAAGGCTTGCTTGCCGGCCTCAGGATTGCGGCCGAACTTGGGATCAGGAAGCTAATTGTGCGGGGAGATTCTCAGTTGGTGGTCCGGCAAGTCAACAAGAATTATCAGAGCCCTTTGATGGAGGCTTATGTAGATGAAGTGAGGAAGCTTGAGGAGCACTTTGAAGGTCTGCAGATGGAGCACGTCCCGAGAGCTCAGAATGAAATAGCAGATGGCCTTTCAAAGTGTGCTTCGATGAAGTTACCTGTGGAACCAGGGACCTTCTTGCTCAAGCTGACTCAACCATCCGTTGCACCATCAATTGGGCAATCCAAGAAGAGAAAGTTGGTCTCCGGCGACTACTTGCCGGCGGATCTTCCTGAAACCGCCGCCAAGGTCCCCAAGATCGACAACCACAACGCTGAGGAACAGTTTGCTCCTGCAGATCCTCGGGTCTGTACAGTTGAAGCAAGTGTTCCCGACAAGTCTCGCCCCGGCGAGCTTGCCGGGGGACCTTCAGCTCCGGCAGAGCCAGGGGTTCTTGCCGCAGAAGCTGAGGTCCTCACAGCGGCCCTCATGCCTTTAGTCCTTGTCGTTGAGCCCCAAGCTCCGGCATGGGCGCAGCAGATCGTCCGTTTTCTGCAAACTGGAGAACTTCCCGACGACCCAAAAGAAATAGAGAAGATAACCAGGCAGTCAAGTATGTACCAGTTCGTGGATAACGAACTGTACAGAAGAAGGCTCAATGGTGTCAGACTGAAGTGCATCTCCAGGGAAGATGGACAGAAGCTGTTGGCAGAAATACACGGAGGCATATGCGGCCACCACATTGGCGCAAGGGCGCTTGCTGGGAAAGCTTTCCGGCAAGGGTTCTTTTGGCAAGAAGCCCTCCAAGATGCAACCGCGCTAGTAACCAAGTGTGAAGCGTGCCAGTTCCATGCAAAGCAGATTCATCAGCCATCTCAAGCTCTCCAAACAATTCCTTTATCCTGGCCCTTCTCGGTCTGGGGGCTCGATATCCTCGGCCCCTTCCCCCGAGCCGTCGGGGGCTTTGAGTACTTGTACGTTGCAATCGACAAGTTCACAAAGTGGCCAGAAGTGGAGCCAGTGAGAAAGGTGACAGCACAGTCAGCAGTCAGGTTCTTCAGGTCGATTGTTTGCCATTTCGGGATCCCTAACAGGATCATCACCGACAACGGTACACAATTCACTAGTCGCACCTTCATGCAGTACGTCCAGGACCTTGGCGCCAAGGTCTGTTTCGCTTCTGTTGCTCACCCGAGGAGCAACGGTCAAGCGGAGAGGGCTAATGCTGAAGTGCTGCGCGGACTCAAGACAAGGACCTTTGACAGGCTGCGCAGGTGCGGAAGAAATTGGATAGAGGAGCTACCGGCGGCTCTTTGGTCAATCAGGACGACACCAAGTCGAGCCACCGGACAGACACCCTTTGCTCTAGTCTATGGAGCAGAGGCAGTTCTCCCCACGGAACTCGTATACGGATCTCCTCGAGTGCTCGCTTATGATGAGCTCGAGCAAGAGCAACTGCGGCAAGATGACGCATTGCTCCTCGAGGAGGAACGTCTCCAGGCTGCTGTACGAGCTGCTCGATACCAGCAAGCCTTGCGTCGCTACCATAGCCGCAAGGTCAAGGCCAGGAGTCTCGAGGAAGGCGACCTTGTTCTTCGGCGTGTTCAGTCCGCCAAGAATTCCAACAAGTTGACGCCGAAGTGGGAAGGCCCTTATCGGGTGAGACAAGTCACGAGGCCCGGCGCTGTCCGCCTCGAGACCGAAGAAGGCTTACCGGTGAGCAACTCCTGGAACATAGAGCATCTTCGCAAGTTTCACCCATAAGGCGCGGTTGCCGTGATCCGCTCCGGCAACCACCTTTTGTACAAGCTTTGCCGCTGTTGCATGTAACCCTTTGTACAAGGCCGGGCGTAGACCCCGTGCATCAGTAAAGATTTAGTGTTTTGCGCTATTTGCCTTTTGCATGTTTCTCTCTGCTATTTACATGCGTTATTTGGCATCTTGTGCAACATAAGCATCCGGTAAGCATTACAACGCCGAAAGGCCATATATTTGTTTCCCTCTTCTTTTCCCTTGCTTCTTAAGCAGAAGGAACGTTCCTCGCACACAAGTTTGCCGGGGGGGGGGAGGAGGTGGAATCAAGTGCTGTTCAAGTGCTGTTCAAGAAAGAGAAGCCTTACCGGGAAGCAAGCAATATATGAAAGCTAAGTTACTAGAATTTGACCAGTTCAAATTTTTAAATTTTAGTTGTCTTCCTTGAACAATCACACTTTGTATGGAAAACCTGTGCGCGAGGGAACCTACCCGTAGCTTGCCGCACCCTTGTCTTGTTTCCGAGTACGCTCAACGATTTAAGTGAGCTGCGACAAGTGTCGCGCCCTTGCTTCGTTTTCGAGTTCGCTCAGCAAGCTAAGTGCGTTGCGACTAGCCGCGGCAAGGTTGCTTGCCGGTGAGACCTTGGCCAGCAGGCTGCTCAGAGTCCAGCACTCAGCGCTCGCGGCAAAGGCCCCTTGCCGGCAAGCTCCCCGGGAGCGTAGGGTGAAAGGCATACAAAGTAAATGACCAAGACAAGGAAGATAACATTGCACTGATTGATCAAAATGAGATAAATATCTTACAAAGGATAACTTGTCCCAATGGATTAATGAGTTCATAACGCCCTATGCAGCAACAGAAAGAGATAAAGAAAAAGGAAGCCTAGTCAACGCGGTCGCCCTCAATCCTGGAGATCTTATTCACCTTGGTGATGATGTGGGCGACCTGCTCCTTCAGCACCTCCATGTTCGCGTAGGCCGGCAGGCTGCGGAGAACGTTGGTGAGGTTGATGCCGGGATTGCGGTACACAATCTTCGTCAACACACGCTCCAAGGTTCCCGCGCAGAGTAGGCGCGACTCCTCGGCCAGCTGCGCGGGGATCTTCTTCCGAAGACCTGCAAGAGCCGGCGCGATCCCTCTGAAGAAGAGGCTGAGCTTGGCGCTGTGGGGGAGGTTCGGATCCGGGGAGTAGATGAGATGCTCGACTTTCAGCGCCAGCAGCTCCTGGTCGATGTTGGACGCAGAAGATACCAAGTCCCCGGTCCATACCTCAATGGTATGGCGGAAGTTCTCGGACGCCTTGTTGACGCTGTCCACCAAGGCTCGCTCCTTGCGGAGCTCCTCCTTCAACTTGGTCTCCCGATCCCGGGCGGCGTCAAGCGAATCCTTCAGTGTGGGGACCTTCAGCTCCAGGTCCTCGATGGAGTCCTTGGCGGCCTTCAACTCGTCGCCCCTCTCAGAAAGACGCACCTGGAGTTCTGAGTTGGTGTGGGCGTCCTTCTCGCGCTCCGTGCTGAGCGCGGCGACCTTCTCCGCGCTCGCCTTCAGCGACTCCTCCAGCTGCGCAACCTTGGCGGCAAGCTCCTCCTTGGCGGTCTCCGCGGTAGCCGCGGCAGCTCTCGCCTCCTTCAGCTCCCCGCCAAGGGCCTGCTCCCGAGCGGCAAGTTCTTCCTCGTGGGCGTCGAGGTTGACCTTCCGCTGCGCGAGTTCTCCTTCTCGCCGGGACAGCTCCACCCCGGCGAGCCGCTGCTGCTCTTCGGCCTCGGCCCTCTCCAGCACCCACTCTTGGTATTCTCCGGCGAGTCGCTCGCGCTCCTCCGCCACCTCGCGGAGGGCCGCCTGGTTGGCGGCGCTGAGCTCCGCCGCGCGCTTCTCCATCTCCGCGGCGGCCTTGGCGGCGAGGGCCTCCCGACAAGCAAGCTTCGCCTGCCTGGCCCGGTAAAGGGCCAGGAGCCGGTGAAGCAGCTTCTCCTCCTCGGGCCCTTCGCTTCCGCCGGGCGCCTCGACGATCATCAAGCCATCGGAGGCGAGAACCTCTCCGTCAAAGGCCTCGCCCTCCGCGGGGGCTCGCGACGAGGAACCCCACAGCACCTGGATGAATACGCCGTTGGGGGCTTCGAGATAATAGCCGGCCTGCTCCGTTCCGGCGGAGGGGTCGGCGGCCGGCGCAGCACTTGATGCTCCCGCCGCCTCCGGGCCGATGGTGCGGTCGCCGTCCCCCTCCCCGGCCGCTGCGTCCGCAGCCGGAGCGGTCTCTGGCGCAGCTGGCTCGGCGGCTCCCGCCGTGTCCTCGGCGACAGGGGCGTCGACGCCGCCGCCCTGCGCGCCCTCCTCCTCGATGATGATGACTTCTGTCTCCATCTGCTCGGGGGGAGGAGGATCTAGAAGAAGAAGAAGAAGAAGCAAAAGAAGCTCAAGCAAATATCCAAAAACAGACGATGCCAAGAAGACAAAATTACGAGACCTACCTTGGCGGACGTCATCAGCGGCGGGCTCCCTCGCCGGGGAGCTCTGCTTTGGCGGAGTGACCGCCCTCGCCGGGCTGCTCGCCCTTGGCGGGGTACTCGCCCTTGGCGGAGTACCCGCCCTTGGCGGAGCACTCTCCCTTGCCGGAGAGTTCGGCGTTGGCGGAGACGGCGGGGCCTGCAGCTCCTCGGGGGCGACCTCCGGATGCTCCTGCGGCTGTGGCTCCATCTCTGCACAAGTCAGGACAAAATAATCAGGATATTAGCACAAGGACAGATGCCCAAGCGCACCCGACAAATGGAAATACAGAACCCAGACTTACGCTGGGGGCTGCGCTGGGGGCTGCTTCTCGGAGCAGCGCTCGCGTCCGGCAAGCTTGGCTCCGGCACGTCCCCAGTTGCCGCGGCGGGCGAGTCGTCCGCGACCTCGACCACGGGCACCTTGGCTTTCTTTGCCACTCGCTCCGCCAAGGTCCTGAAATTCAAGGCAAGACACAAGATCAGCATCAACAATAATCAAGACGAAATTTGAGAAGATGGAGATCTCGAATGCTTACTCCTGTTCCTCCTCGTCGTCGTCGCTCAAGGCGGAGAAGTCAAACTCCACCTGGGGCGCGTCTGCGCGAGGAGCGGGAGACGAAGACTCCCTCGGGCGCTTGGAGGTCCCTGGGGCTGGGGGCTGCGAAGACCCAGCCCCTGTGGCAGCCGGGGCCCGAGGAGCGGGCGGAGCCGCCGCTCCACCCCGTGAAGACTCCTGCTGGCTCGGCGCCGGCCTGCGAGGCGCCTCTGTCGTGGCCTGCTTGCGGGGCGCCTCCGTCGTGGCCTGCGCGTGGGCCGCCTCTGCTGTAGCTGGTGCGCCGGTCGCCCCCGGCGCAGCTTGGCTCCCCCGGGAAGCTCGCGCTGCCCGGCGAGTTGGTTGTTGCCGGGGCGCCTGCGCCCCCTCCCCCGTCGCCTTCTTGCGGAGACGCTTCAGTGGAGACCGCCTAGGGCTTGCCCGGGGCGGGGAGGTCTCCGACGACGAGGAGATGTCGTCGGCGTAGAGCTCCGTGGACCCGCCGGAGTCCTCGGCGGCCTCGGCGTCCTCCTCCTCCTCCTCCCCGGCTGGCTTGCTGGACCCAGCGCCCTGCGCTGCGGCATCCTTCCCTCCGGCGCCTCCTTCCCTCCGGCGCCTCCGCTCCCTTCGGCGCCTCCGCTCCCTGCGGCGCCCCTGTTCCCTCGGGCGGCGTGGCCTCTCGCCGCGGCCTCCGTCTGGATCCCGATGATCCCGGAGTGCCTCAAGGATGGGACCCCGGCGAGCGCGCCGGGAGGCAGCTGCAGTAGCCTGCGGATCTCCGCCTCCTCCGCTTGGCAGGACGCCTCCGCAGCATCTGCCTCGTCGGGCGTGTAGCCAAACTCCCCTGCCGCTGCGGCTACAGCGGCCTCTTCAACCCGAGAAGCGATATACGCAATCTCCTGGTCGGTGGTGTCCCGCGTCAGCTCCCGAGTCTCGTTCTTGTTCTTCGCCACCTCCACAAGGTTGTCGAAGAAGCTGAGAATGTCTGATGGCTGGGGCGGAATCCACGTGCGGTCCACGCCGTGCGAGTCACACGCGGGCATCATGGCACGGAGAGGATCACAAGCTGTGCTGTTGCAGAGGGGCACCACTCCCCGGGGCCCCCTGAACCATTCCGGGTGGGCCGGGTCGTGCTTAAACAGCTTCCGGACCATCCCCTTCAGCTCCAGCGACGTGAAGTTGTAGTTGAGCCCGGGCCGCAACCTCATGATATCCGCCGAGTTGTCGTACTCCCAGGCCGGCCTTTTCCTGTCTTGGAGAGGGGCGATGCGGCGGCGGAGGAAGTCTGTGGCTACTTCTGCGACAGACAGCCTGGCGGTCCGGAGACGCAGAATCCTGATGAGGGCGACGTTGAGCTTGCCGTCGTCCGAATCCAGCTCGCTCCAGTCCCTGCCGCGCACGATGGGCGTTGTGCGCGGCGCGGTGAAGGATTGCGGCTGGTCCTCGACAATCCAGCACCATTCGGCACGCCACTCCTCCCACTTGCCGCGGAGCTCCCCCGGCAAGTAAGACTCCTTCTTGTTCAGACGGAAAACCCAAGAAATTCCTCCGGAGAGGGGGGCGCCGGCCTCTACTCTAGGAGTGAAGAAATGCCTAAACAGCGCTACGTTTGGGTGTATTCCTATATAGTTTTCGCACATGTGTGCGAAAACCGCCATTGTGAGGATGGCGTTGGGGGTGAAGTCAAGAAGGTGGAGGCCATAGGTGTGCATTATGTCACAGAAGAACTCAGAAAAAGGAGGGCAAAGACCGCAGTGGAAGAAGGCTGCGAAGAAGTAGTACCCGCCGGAGTAGTTGTCCTTGGCGGCGGCCGGATAAGCTCGAGTGCGGGGGTGCGCCTTGGTTCCCTTGGACCAGAACAAGCAGTACTTGTTCCAGAGTTCCCGCGCGCTGAGCTTCGGCGGGAAGACGAGGTTCCGCTTCCGATACGTGGCGAGCTTCGCCGCTTGCTCCGACTTCTCCTTCTTGGCTTTCTCCGCCTTCGCCTTCTCGGTCTTCGCGGCCATGGCGGAGGCGGCGGAGGAAGAGGGGCGAAGAGCCCGGCGGCGGAGGAGGCATAGAGGCGGAGCGCAAAGGGGATCTCTGGAGGAAGAAGAGGATGCAATGAAAGCGTAAGGAGGGGAACCGCCCCTGCTTCCTCTGCTTTTATGGGGAAGTGGGGGGCGTTTCGCTCTTTCCATTGAAGGAACGTGGGCACGTCCCATCCCACGACGCCGCAATCGACGCGTGCCGTTACGGGGGGATGCGGCGGATACGGAAGTGGATTCGGCGCGCCGTGGGCCGCGTGTGCCCGTGCACTGTTTTGGGCCTGGCCCAACAGCACTCGGCACCGTGTGTGGCCCAGGCCCGGGGGCTCCTGTCGGTGTACTAAGGTAGGGGTACCTCAGTACCCCAACTTGTGCACGGGCAGTTGCAGCTTCCCGCGGCAGGGTTTACCGCGTGCTCGCCGGAGACCTTCCTGCTCCATATTGAACCATTCAAAAACAAAGTATACAAGACAGAAGATCGAGACCCCGGCAAGCGGAGCTTGCCGGGAAGGCCGTTCTAGGCTCGAGGTTACCTCACTCACGCAAGGCCCTGGCAAGAGGAGCTTGCCAGGAAGACTAGAAGATTACATCATAGAAGACCCGGCGAGGGCCCGGGGAGCGACAAGCTTCAGAGCCCGGCAAGCTCCCGGGCCCGGCAAGATCAAGACCCCGGCAAGGTGCTTGCCGGGAGAGTTGCGCTGTGTGCCCGCGCTCCAGCTCACCAGCCCACGCGTCGCCCTGGGGCTATCCCATGGACGCGTGGCGAATGGGTGTGAAGCCTGGGGGACACGGTGGCACTCCACGGTGGTGAAGCCATCGCCGTGGCAAACGGAGACGCGAAAGCGGGAGCTTTTGGGGTCGACGGCGACGGGCATTAAATGCTCTTGTCCCCCACTGTCAAAGTAGGTAGCGACCACTGTTCATGCACTGTAGCTCCACTATTCCCGCACTGTTACAACTACCACCTCTTTTACTTTTTTACCCCTTTCTCTTACGTTGACACCTGTCGGTGACCCCTTACACTATAAAAGGAGGCCCATGCACAACGTGGAGGGGGTTCGGGACCTAGATCTCTCATACGCTCGGTGTAGCTGCTTCTTCAAGCTCCCGAGCTCTCCAACTCAATACACAACTAAGCAGGAGTAGGGTTTTACGCGTCTACCGCGGCCCGAACCTGGGTAAAACTGCCCGCGTGCTCGCTACGATCTGCTCTTCGTGCTCCCTCCGCCCTCGTACCGCACAGACAAGGGGCTCCGGTCCCATAGGTGTTCGTGGCGGACAGTTTCCCCCGACAAGGTGAGAGTCATCTAGTAGCCTATACCATTCTGAAGCTTTATCTATAAGTGATACGGCGAACAATTTCCTCATGACAAACTCCCTTGATACACCTGCAAGCTTAAATAATGAACATAGTTGTGACAGATATAGCAAGTGTTCACCGGGATGTCTGTCTCCTGCATAACGATTAGCCAAAACATAATTGATAATACCAGCTGGTATTTTATAGGGCACAATTTCAGTAGGGGGAGGAGCAACCACCACAGGTGTGGGGCGTCTTCCCGCAAGCAACGATCCAATAGCACGGTTTTCCATAAACATAACTAGTGAAACTAAAAACAAGAAACGAAAAGATTTAATTGCAAGATCTAAAGAGATACCTTCAAGCGCTCACCTCCCCGGCAACGGCGCCAGAAATAGCTTGATGTCTACACACGCTTCTACTCTTGTAGACTATGTTGGGCCTCCAAGCGCAGAGGTTTGTAGGACAGCAGCAATTTCCCTCAAGTGGATGACCTAAGGTTTATCGAACTCAGGGAAGTAGAGGTTGAAGATGGTCTCCCTCAAGCAACCCTGCAACTAAGATACAAGAAGTCTCTTGTGTCCCCAACACACCTAATACAACTAGGAGTTGTATAGGTGCACTAGTTCGGCGAAGAGATGGTAAATGGCAAGTGATATGGATGGCAAAACAAAGTAATATAAATCTGTAATAAAAAGTGCAGCAAGCAAACAAGTGGTAAACGTGAGCACAAATGATATTGCAATGGTGGAAACAAGGCCTAGGCTTCATACTTTCACTAGTGGCCACTCCCAACAACATTAACATAATCGAATCACATGATATTTCCCATAAAACATGCAATGGAGACGCACCCGGAGGTCATTCCTTCGTGGTCAAGAGAGGACGAGAATTATGTAGGGCTACAAAAGCGCACCTCAAAGTTCGTAGTTCTCAATCTAAGGATTTCCCAATGTCACCGCGGCCATCCAAAGAGAGTCCCACAATCACCACAACATATCTAAAGGATAGTCAAAGACAAGCACCAAGAGACTCTCAATCTTCAATCAACACACAAGAGAGGAAATCCCTCATGAAAATATTTTTCTAATCCATGTCCAATAGACCGCTGTCACCTTGGTCTCGGGGATTATACTAGATAAAGACAAGTGAGTACATCAATCCAATACATAGAGGAAGGAGAAATATCATGGGATCACCCTAGATTAACATAGCCTATGATCACAATGAAGATCACATCATGGGAGAGAGAATTGACCACATAGCTACTGGTAGAAACCTCAGCCCCGAGGAGGAACTACTCCCGCATCATGGAGGGAGGAAGCAACGTCGATGCAGATGAATCCGGGGGCACTTCCCCGTCCCGGCAGGGTGCCGGCACAGGAATTCTGGTCCCCCAAAGCTTGATGGCGATGGCGGCGGAGATCGGAATCGCGTCTGGAGAAAAGGGGTCTGGAATCAGGGTTTCCTCGACGGGTGTTAAATATATGCCAAAGGGGGGCATCAGCGGAGGCCTGGGGGTCCCAGGCGCCCCCCTCCCCCCTCGCGCGGCCAGGAGGGGGGCCGCGTGGGCAGGCCGCCTGGAGCCCTGGTGGCCCCCCTCCGGCCCTACTTTGGCCGCATGGAAGCTTCCGGAACGCTGATTTTTTATATATTTTTCCCGGAATTTTTCTGGCAGTTTACGTAATGGGAAAACCTGAAATACAAAAACAGCAGAAAACAGAAACTGGCACTGGGGTGCACTGAGTTAATAGGTTAGTCCAAATATGATCAAAAGTGTATGGAAGTGTATAAATATCATAGCAATATCACACAAAAGAGGCATGGAGCAAGCAGAAATTATAGATACGTTTTGGACGTATCAATCGTCCACATCTATGATCCTAATTACAAGGGATTTATTTGGAGATCAATTGGGACGTCTACAACAAATAGGAAGTCCTACCTGCATGGGCCATGCACAAGCGTCGCTCAACAATGTGAATGTCATGTTGAACATTGACATGTCGGCTATGTGCATAATTTAGGACAAAAGGGTGTCGGCATGTCACCATTACTATTTTGTTTTGGGTGAGGGCCCAAAGAAAAAACTTGCACTTATTCAGATGTTACTGAACAAATCATGGATTCACTAAATTTTGTGATTTGTGAAAATTTGACAATGGAGTTGGCCCTCAAAGATGCAGATTGTGTAGACAGAAGGAAGTAAATATCATTTCCTTATCAACTTTAGTACAATAACTAAAATACCACCGCAAGAACACACATGCTAAAAAATTTCTTGCTTGATCTTCACGGCGATATGGGTGTTGACAATTCATGGGCGATAATATTGCTATACATTGGATAAGGCAACGTGATGATGTGTCCAGGTAGTTTGAGGATGGACCATGACGGTGGATGGATACACGATGGTGACCACTATAACCATGCACCTCTATACTTTTCCCCTTTAGTGTATCAATAATGGCGAAGGTACCAAAGAGTTCCATTCCATATTATTTTGAGATATTTTGGTTTGAATGAAAGGTATGGTGGTACTAATCTTGTCATTTAACGAAAAAGGGGGTAGGAAAAAACTGCTTGATGTGTCTATGTCCAAGGTGGTAAATTTATTTAGTCTACCAAACCTTTGTTAACTTTGATAGAAACAAAACCCATTAGTGTAAAGTGTTCCCCACAATTAGAATTAGCTCCCAATACGACACATCTTGTTGTTCCCTAATTAGGCAAGAAGTGGACTAGTGAGCTATGTTCGAAGATGTAACAAATGAGGATGAACCTTGCTACACAAGAGAGAAACTTGTTTCCCCTTTTGATAAAAAAATCCATTTTGTCAACCATTGGCTAGATATGAACTTTTGACAACCATCAAATATGCAACCATTAGCTGAAACATATGGACAATATATCAACCTGGAACCATCTAACGTAATATCTCCATGCTTAGCCAAATTAAATGTTATGTTATTATTTTATATGAGAACAAGTATTTTCCCTAAATCACGACTATTGTTGCTAAGATTCCAAATCAAGCCGTATGTAGTGAAACATAAAAGATATTGTTAACGTTAAGTCCTCCTTTCTCATTTGGAAGGTGCTCCTGGAGGTTGCACTACGAGGTGTATATCACAAACTGTCTTGGAGAAAGCCAATTATACCCCAATTCCCCTCAAGGAATTAAATAAAAAATCACATGCATATATCTAGACGTCTTAGCATGCTACCCGTCAACTATAGAATGCTCTTTGGTTCTTATACCATACTCTCAAGAGAGTAAAGTATTCAACATGTGTCCTTTTTGGTGAACCAGGTGAATAATAGTTCCTCGATGGTGCCCGGTTTTTTATAATGATTGCTCTTGACTACTTATGTGGTAGCACAATGAAGGCATGGTAGACTGCCCATGAGCTGTATGGACCATTTTATGTCCACTTCAGTATTGTCACATATTCCACTTCCACTTCGAGAAGCCAATTCTACAATGAGGTCTAAAGAAGCGACAAATTTATGATTGTTTGGATGGGGAACATGCCCAAGGATCACTAATGTGTGTGTTACTCTACAAGGTAGTATTGATCGACTAATGTTTGATTAATTACTTGATGAACCACAATATGGACAGATTGGACACAACACATCTGTGGCATCAAGCCAACAATCATCCATAGTAGAATTTGGTCTCCTTTTTCTAAGAACTTAACAAGCGTGCAAAATACCTTACAATCCCAAACTGAAACCTTGATTGCCTTTTCTCGCTTGAGCATTGTTGCTAAAGGAACTTGGTCCTCTTCGAATTATTGTGACGTGCCTGGTTGTGGAGGCCAAGCTGTATCCAAGGTAACTCGACATCACCCTCCCTTGTCATCATACCCTCTTTTGCACTAAATTACCTATGAGAGGTGTCAATAGTACTTAATTTACCAAAGAGACATATTCACCGAGATCATATATAGGCTATGGATGAGAACATGAGTGGTTCCTCAAAATCAACTTCTTGGCATTGGAGAGCATCAATGCTTTCTAACTAGTCGATCAATGTTTGATCTTGTCCAACATCATACGTATGTTCAGATGGAAAATGGGGGGCATTGTAATAGGGATGTCAATCTTTTTTGAAGACATATGGATGGCATACTCAAGTATTAATAAGTGACTAATAACTACAAAGGCGGTAACATTTGTGAGCTTATCAAGATCATAACATAGGAACTGCTCGGATCTCTCAGGATCTCAAGTAGTCACGCTAGGTAGGCACTCAGAGGAAATAAGGATGAATGTGCAGGGAACCCATTATCCTAACTTATCTTAGAGATTTTTCGTAATTGGTGACCATAATGATACCATGTCATATTCAAGATTAAATACTTAACAGTGAGGAAGGTGTCACTATATAAGGACCTAGAACCCCATGCCGACAGGAGAGTCCATTCCCATTACTCAACCATGCAATTTGTAGTTTATAGTTCAAATATAGGCCATCCACTTATTTTGATCACATCTAGATATTAGTATACACTAGCAAGACATAGCACCACCCCTTCTCTTACCAGGATCACATCTCTACTCACACATTCTCCATATGTAAATGTGAAAGATCGTGAATGTCGCCTAGAGGGGGGTGAATAGGCGCGTTAAAATAATTATGGTTTAGGCTCGAACAAATGCGGAATAAACCTAGCGGTTAATTTGTCAAGCACAAAACCTACAACAACTAGGCTCACCTATGTGCACCAACAACTTATGCTAAGCAAGATAAACAACTAGGTGATAGCAAGATATATGACAAGAAACAATATGGCTATCACAAAGTATAGTGCATAACTAAAGGGCTCGGGTAAGAGATAACCGACGCACGCAGAGAGGACGATGTATTCCAAAGTTCACACCCTTGCGGATGCTAATCTCCATTTGGAGCGGTGTGGAGGCACAATGCTCCCCAAGAAGCCACTAGGGCCACCGTAATCTCCTCACGCCCTCGCACAATGCAAGATGCCGTGATTCCACTAAGGGACCCTTGAGGGCGGTCACCGAACCCGTACAAATGGCAACCCTTGGGGCGGTCACTGAACCCGTACAAAATGCTCGGGGCGATCTCCACAACCTAATTGGAGACCCCGACGCTTGCCCGGAGCTTTGCACCACAATGATTGAGCTCCGAACACCACAAGGTTGGGGCTATCTCCCCAACGACACCACGAAGCTTCACCACAATGGAATATGGCTTCGAGGTGACCACAACCGTCTAGGGCACCTAAGCACCCAAGAGGAACAAGCTCAAGGGTACCAAGCACCCAAGAGTAATAAGCTTCTCAACTTGTAACTTCCACGTATCACAGTGGAGAACTCAAACCGATGCACCAAATGCAATGGCAAGGGCACACGGAGTGCCCAAGTCCTTCTCTCGCAAATCCCACCGAAGCAACTAATGCTAGAGAGGGAAATGAGAGGAAGAACAAGAAGGAGAACACCAAGAACTCCAAGCTCTAGATCTAAGGGGTTCCCCTCACCTAGAGGAGAAAGTGATTGGTGGAATTGTGGATCTAGATCTCGTCTCACTTTTCCCCCAAAACCTAGCAAGAATCCATGGATGGATTGAGAGATAGCAAGCTCGAAGAAGGTCAACAATGGGGGAAGAACACGAGATAAAAAGATAAAGTCCAATGGGGAAGAAGATCCCCTTTTATAGGTCCCCACGAATCTACCCGTTATGTGCAGAAAACTGTAGGACCGGTACAACCGGTGCACGAACCGGTACAACCGGTCAAAGTGGAGGAAAAACCAACCTGCAGGAAAAAAGCACTAAGCGGTACAACAGCCCGGGTAATCGGTAGTACCGGTTAAACTAAACTAACAAGTACAACCGGTCAACAACCGCCCAAGAACCGCTCCAAAACAGAAACTATTCTGGTGGTAGAGCGGTACATGGCCGGTACAACCTTCAGACCAATTCTAGACCGGTACTACCGCTCCAAACACCGGTTGTACCAGTCAACCGGTACAACCTCTCTATGGGGCGGTACAACCTCTAAGAAAAACAGGTAAGATCAAAACAACGACAACTTTCGCATACGAACTCCGAATTCGATGAAACCAAGTTTGTTGGAAAGCTAGCGACAAGGGCTATAACAATATTGAAAGAAATATCAATAAGAAGCAAATGAGAAAAGGCCCATAAGAAAATGGTGAGAACCCTTCCTCGGATAAGACCGGTAAAACCTCCAACACCGAAAACATCATAGAAGACGCATGTGAACTCCGTTTTTGATGAACTCAAGCTTGTCATCAAAATGACCATAAGCTCTAAGACTCACAAAGAGAACCAAACAAGAACCAAGAAACATGATGCAAGGATGAAATGGTTTGAGATCTCTACTAATGATACGATCAAGATACCAACTTGAGAGCCCCCCTTGATAGTACGGCAAACGATCCTATACCCCGGTCTTCCAACTACCACCACGAGACCGCTAAAATAGAAAACCTACAAGGGCAAACCTTTGCTTTGCACAAAGTCCACTTGAGCTAGATGTAGACGATCTTGACTTCCTCCAGTTGGACCACCTTTCTTGATTACATTGTCTCGGCGAAGACTAGTAGATTGCTCCCCCATACTCCACTATGGGTGAGCCACTCTTTGGCATATCTTCACAAGTCCATTGTCACCACAATGGACAGCAAGCTTCAAGCACTTGATCTCTTCGTGATGCTCCACTTGAACTTGCACACCGCAACCTAACCCCACAAAGAACTCTCACGAAGACCATGGGTTAGTACACAAAGCGTGATTGACAATGCTTACCATACCATGGGATTGCTTGATCCCTCTCGGTACATCTTCTACACTTTGTGTGTTGATCAACTTGATTCAATCTTTAACTTAGTTTTGATCAACCTTGAATCTTTCCAACTCTCTTCATTTGGATGATGTTTTGAAGGTAAACATGAATGATCACAAACTCTTCTTCTTCAAGACATGCTTGCAATAAGCTCAACACCCACAAGACCAATCTTTGGATAATTCCTTAATAGCATCTTGGTCAGCGCAAACTCTCCTTGAAACCAACAAATGAACTCCAAGAAAAGCCTATGGACAAACCCTTCAAATATAACTCAAGTCAACCATTAGTCCATAGAGATTGTCATCAGTTACCATAGAAATCTGGATACAACGAGCACAAAATAGGATCGTCGCTCCCCCAAGATCAATAGAACCTCACGACATAGCAACGAAGTGTTCTAAAGACACTAGTGAAGCTCCCCATAATTTATGCACTCCTTAGAATATTTTCATTAGGATACCAAGTGCACAAAATAGGATCATCACTCCTCCAAGATCGATAGAAACTCACACCAAGTGCAAGTGAGCATGAAGGAAACAAAGCCTAGCACTTGCAACAAACAACTGGTTAAGCAATATATAAAAGAGTCAACTTAAGAGTAGGCTCAACCAAAATGATGTGTGTGAGTCATGGCAAAGCACTTGAGAAGATTAATGTATGGATGAACATTAAGCATCAATATACTCTTGAATGAATGAGATACACAGTGGAAGGCCTATCATTCCCACACACAACAGCAAATGGGTTCACAAGCTCACTACTAATCATACAAATAATCTATGCTTGTGACAACCTGTGTTTAAGATATAAAAAGTATAGCTTTTTCATGAGGAGGGATACCAATAGAAATGGCAAAAGCCTTGTCAAGACAAGCAAGAGAAAAAATGATCTTCACCACAAAAGAGTGCATCAAGATGCAACGATATAAGATTCGCACTCGAGACACACACCTTCACGGAACCACCAAAGAAATAAAACAGGAACGAAAAGGTGGACATGAAAGAAGGGGATATCAAATAGATATGCAACTTCTCTCAAGTGTACGATTCTAGGTAGATGAAGATCATGATGATATCAATCCACAAAGAAGGATGTACACACGAAATTGTTGCAAAAAAGGAATGAATAAGATATCCCCAAGGAATTCATAAATATACCAATAAGATATTTGCTTCAAGGCATAGCACGTGGCTAGATATGTTCTTATTGTATATAAATGAGTTCCAACCACACGAGCATCAAAGACATCACAACTAGCAACAAGAGGTCATTGTTGGGATGCTTTGAGAAAGGAAACAAGTATCATAAGAAGGAATGACTAACATGCCATGATACAACCTACACAGGGTTGGTGCAAGAAATGTGTGCATGAAGTAGATGGTGATACTTGTTACCGAGATACCATTGGAAGGATGTAGTAGATACCAATTGAAGGTAGATAGTAGTTCATTGATCATCCTAGCTTGACTCCAATAAGCACATGGTGACACCACCTTCCTTTTGAATGAGCCGAGCATCCAATGCATCTCCAATTGTTCCTAGAACACCAACACAAACAAAATGGTACCCAAACTCATTGGGACCAAAGAGTTAGAATCACCAATACATAGGAAAAACTCCACAAACATATGTTTATTTATATATGAAAATGAATTTCATGCACATATCATCCAAATTGAGACTAGGTGGAGTTTCCCTTATATATTGGGTTAAAGAAAGAAAGCATGCCAAAGAAAATACATGAAGTAAATATGCATGCTCAAGACTTTCAAGAAACGAAACAAAATGAAAAAGAAATACCAAGTGAAAATAGGATACCAAATGGAGAAATCATCACTTGGAAGATATCTATTAGAAGATACATCAAGGAATGAGATATCCATTGATACACGCAAAAGGAAATATATCGGACTCCCAAAAGAGAGGATGGTTCCAAACAAACCAACCCATCTACAAAGTTTCATGATGGCACAAGTACCAAAAAGAAACGGCTTGCCTTCCATCAACACACACTTGATATGGATCACAAGATGAGTGTTCTATCGAAAATAGGATAGCTCCCCCACGAATTGTGCATTTAAAGAGAATTTGCATTCGAGTACAAAATGCAAAGGTGGGATCACCACTTTCACTATATCTAGAAAACACTCGACAAAAACAATAAAACACGAGATCCACAAGTGGCATGGAAGGAAATTGGAGTTGACACAAACTTGGCAAGAGATAAGACAAATAAAACCAAAAGACAATGTAAAGATGATCAATAATTTCCACCACATAAATGATTACCAATTGTCAAAGACAAGAGGTATTTGGAAATAATTCCCGGTGATAGATAGCAATGATATCCAACATCATCATCACACCAAACACAAGAAAAATGCAACTTGTAGAGCTAACATGCCACCTAGGAACAACATAATTTATACTATCAACTCTAGGTGACAATATCTCAAATTTACACATTTTCTAGGCTTGTAATATGCACATAGAATATTACTCCCCCATAATGTGATACCAATGAAAAACTTACCAAGATGCAAAAGAGAACCAACAAGAGATAATTAATGGAGCATTTATAATTTGACTTTCTCATGAGAAGACATACCACATAGAGACTAGATAATCTTGTAATATCAATAATAGATGGTATTCCTCATGTACACACATTTATAGGATTGTGAGGTGCACAAAGCACATCACTCCCCCAAAATGGGATGTTCCATTAATCTCTCACAAGAGCCAACTAAGATAAAAGCAAGAAGCACAAAGACTCAACTCACGACACACACATACATGATGTGCAAACCAATATACACATACTTGATTTCTCAAGATACACAAATTGGACGCACAACATATACAAACACATGCAAGGAACAAAACCAAAACATGCAAGGGGGCACGTAACTTTCAATGTAGACAATTTAAGCACGAGTTACCGCAAGGAGGAACATTGGATATAAGATAGAAACTTGATAATCCGAATGACTTGGCTTGAGACAATATGAATGACGAAGACCCCTTAATTCTTCATAATGTAGCCAAGTCTACAATGCCCTCCAATTCACCTATTGATGAAGTTTGAGCTAGTTGGTCCCCAACCAAGTTGGGTCCTAAGAGGTTAGTCACAATAGGCTTGGCTACCCAAATGGTTCTTTTCTTGACACCACTTTGAGTCCCAAGAAACTTGGCAAACACATTGCCAACCTTATCCTTCCCAAGAGAATAGACATCATCAATAATAATTGGGTTGGATAAGTTACCACTAGTGCATGAAGAAGCAAGGTGACCCTTCTCACGTCATAAGTAGCAACATCTACTCTTCACTTTCTTATCATTTGATTCCTCAAAATGAGAAGCATTACCATGAGTCTTCTTGGGAAGCAGCCTTTCTCCAACTTGCGGTTGAGCACGAGATTGAACTTGTGGCCTCTTCCCTTGTTTCTTGTCACTAATGGCCTTCTTCTTCAATGGGCAAGATCTAACATGATGCCCTTCAATTTTGTACTTGAAGCAAATAATCTTGGCCGAATTCTTGAGTTGTTCTTGGCCCTTATTCTTGTTGGAGTTGAATCCAAGTCCACCTTTGTCATTGGGGGATTTTTGCACACTCAAGATATTGTTGAGTGTGGACTTCCCTTCATGACACTTTTCCAAGTCTATCTTCAAAGAAGTGACTTGGGCCTTGAGCTCTTTGATTTCCTCTACATGGTTAGTATCAACAAAAGTACTAGAGGAAGTATAAGCTTCATTGTTAGAGCAACAAGGCAAGGAGAGCAATTCATCACAAGATGTACTAACATTGTGAGTAGATGAATTACGAGGACTACCACATGGCAAGATAGCATTTTGACTTGAAGTAGTGCTAGTATCCACATGAGGCTCACTAGATGTTACCTTGATACTCATAGCCTCATGAGCTATCTTTAGCACATTATGGGATACTAGAATATCATCATGAGAGCTTGTGAGCTTTACATGACTTTCTTCCAATTTCCCATAATTGCCAGATAGCAACTCAAGTTGAGCCCTTAGCTCAACATTCTCCTTCAAAATGGATGATTCACTAGAAATAGAGTTAGTAGCACAAGCATCATCAATAATAGCAAGAGAAGAAGGCAACTTGGCAAGCTCTTTAGAATATGAAGCTTTAAGATGAGCATGAGACTCGGTGAATTTGATGAGCTCACTCTTAATGACCCCTGAGCCATTTTCGAGGTGCTCAAAATCCTCAAGGAGTTTAGCAAGTGCAACTTCAAGCTTCTCATTTTTAGTTTCAAAATCATTAGCCACCTCGAGAGCTCTATCACGGGATTCCTTTATTCTAGATAGTTCTAGAGCAAAAGTCTCCTCAAGAGATTCCTTGGTGATTTGTTCAAGTTCAAGAGCTTGCGAGAGTTCGGCGATCTCATTAGCGTAATCACGCTCATGACTTTCCACTTTCTCAATGGTGACCTCATGCTCCTCTAGATGAGATTCCAACTCCTCTATATATTTCTTTCCCTCAATGGCAATAAACATGATTTCCATGAAGTTGGAACGAGCCATTTTATTCTTCTGAAGAGCTTTAAAAATCATTTCCCCCTTAATTTTTATGGAGGCAACATTATCATTGTCTTCATCATTATCAACATCATCATTCTCTTCATCATTATCAACATCATCATCATTCTCAACATCACTATCATCACAAGATATATTGGGATTCAAAGTGGGAGATACCTTTGAAGCCTTAGCCATAAGGCAAGACGCAATAGATGATGATGTAGGATCCCCTGAAGCACCATTCAAGACTACATCTTGTTCCGTGGGGTGTTGGGTTTCCTCTACATTGTTAGCATAACAATTCGAGGAAATAGATGCATTTGTCTCATGGCAACAAGATATAGCAAGCATATCATCATGAGTTTTAGTCAAGAAATTTCTACATGATATGCAAGGACTATCAACACGATCATGTGAAACATGTAGGGTGCTCGAAGTGTTAAATTCCAAAGAATATGCATTGCAATAAGATAGTGATGAAGGATCATCTGGAATAAGCATACTATCATCATTGCAATGACCAACACTACTCACCATATCATTACCTTGTGGCAAACCACATGTACGTGAAGTAGAAGAAGTTGAGAAGACAACACGGTCGGAGGTGGAGGGAGAACAATCATTCCCACAATTCTTGGACACACCATATTTATCTTGAAACTTTGTCCACAACTCATGAGCATCCCGGAACGACACGAGTTGAAATATAACTACATTGCTCAAAGCATCAAAAAGCACATTAGAAGCTTGAGCATTGAGATAAGAGTTTTTCTCATCCTCTAAAGATAATCTTTGTGGATCCTTTGGAGGAGAAAAACCCATATCTACAATTCACTCTAAATTTGGGTCCACGACCCTAAAGAGATTAAGCATGCGAATTACCCAAACATCGAAATTTGTGCCATCGAAACTAAGAGTGTTAGAGAAACATAAACCCCTGGTCGACATCCTTACTCTCTAGGCGGTAAAGCACTATAAAGAGAGATGAGGCTCTGATACCAATTGAAAGATCGTGGATGTCGCCTACAGGGGGGGTGAATAGGCGCTTTAAAATAATTACGGTTTAGGCTCGAACAAAGGCGGAATAAACCTAGCGGTTAATTTGTCAAGAACAAAACCTACAACAACTAGGCTCACCTATGTGCACCAACAACTTATGCTAAGCAAGATAAACAACTAGGTGATAGCAAGATATATGACAAGAAACAATATGGCTATCACAAAGTATAGTGCATAAGTAAAGGGCTCGGGTAAGAGATAACCGACGCACGCAGAGACGACGATGTATCCCAAAGTTCACACCCTTGCGGATGCTAATCTCCATTCAGAGCGGTGTGGAGGCACAATGCTCCCCAAGAAGCCACTAGGGCCACCGTAATCTCCTCACGCCCTCGCACAATGCAAGATGCCGTGATTCCACTAAGGGACCCTTGAGGGCGGTCACCGAACCCGTACAAATGGCAACCCTTGGGGCGGTCACCGAACCCGTACAAAATGCTCGGGGCGATCTCCACAACCTAATTGGAGACCCCGACGCTTGCCCGGAGCTTTGCACCACAATGATTGAGCTCCGAACACCACAAGGTTGGGGCTATCTCCCCAACGACACCACGAAGCTTCACCACAATGGAATATGGCTTCGAGGTGACCACAACCGTCTAGGGCACCCAAGCACCCAAGAGGAACAACCTCAAGGGTACCAAGCACCCAAGAGTAATAAGCTTCTCAACTTGTAACTTCCACGTATCACCGTGGAGAACTCAAACCGATGCACCAAATGCAATGGCAAGGGCACACGGAGTGCCCAAGTCCTTCTCTCGCAAATCCCACCGAAGCAACTAATGCTAGGGAGGGAAATGAGAGGAAGAACAAGAAGGAGAAAACCAAGAACTCCAAGATCTAGATCCAAGGGGTTCCCCTCACCTAGAGGATAAAGTGATTGGCGGAATTGTGGATCTGGATCTCCTCTCTCTTTTCCCCCAAAAACTAGCAAGAATCCATGGAGGGATTGAGAGATAGCAAGCTCTGAGAAGGTCAACAATGGGGGAAGAACACGAGCTAAAAAGGTAAGGTCCAATGGGGAAGAAGACCCCCTTTTATAGGTCCCGATGAATCTGCCCGTTTTGTGCAGAAAACTGTAGGACCGGTACAACCGGTGCACGAACCGGTACAACCGGTCAAAGTAGAGGAAAAACCAACCTGTAGGAAAAAGCACTAAGCGGTACAACAGCCCAGGTAACCGGTAGTACCAGTTAAACTAAACTAACCGGTAAAACCGGTCAACAAACGCCCAAGAACAGCTCCAAACCAGAACCTATTCCGGTGGTAGAGCGGTACATGGCCGGTACAACCTTCAGACCAATTCTGGACCGGTACTACCACTCCAAACACCGGTTGTACCGGTCAACCGGTACAACCTCTCTATGGGGCGGTACAACCTCTCTATGAAAAACAGGTAAGATCAAAACAGCCACAACTTTTGCATACGAACTCCAAATTCGATGAAACCAAGTTTGTTGGAAAGCTAGCGACAAGGGCTAACACAATCTTGAAAGAAATATCAATAAGAAGCAAATTAGAAAATTCCCATTAGAAAATGGTGAGAACCCTTCCTCGGATAAGACCGGTAAAACCTCCAACACCGAAAACATCATAGAAGACGCATGTGAACTCCGTTTTCGATGAACTCAAGCTTGTCATCAAGATGACCATAAGCTCTAAGACTCACAAAGAGAACCAAACAAGAACCAAGAAACATGATGCAAGGATGCAATGGTTTGAGCTCTCTACTAATGATATGATCAAGCTACCAGCTTGAGAGCCCCCCTTGATAGTACGACAAACGATCCTATACCCCGGTGTTCCAACTACCACCACAAGACCGGTAAAATAGAAAACCTATCAAGGGAAAACCTTTGCTTTGCACAAAGTCCACTTGAGCTAGATGTAGAAGATCTTGACTTCCTCAAGTTGGACCACCTTTCTTGATTGCATTGTCTCGGTGACGACTAGTAGATTGCTCCCCCATACTCCACTATGGGTGAGCCACTCTTCGGTATATCTTCACAAGTCCATTGCTACCACAATGGACGGCAAGCTTCAAGCACTTGATCTCTTCGTGATGCTCCACTTGAACTTGCACACCACAACCTAACCCCACAAAGAACTCTCACGAAGACCATGGGTTAGTACACAAAGCGTGATTGACAATGCTTACCATACCATGGGATTGCTTGATCCCTCTTGGTACATCTTCTACACTTTGTGTGTTGATCAACTTGATTCAATCTTTGACTTAGTTTTGATCAACCTTGAATCTTTCCAACTCTCTTCATCTGGATGATGTCTTGAAGGTAAACATAAATGATCACAAACTCTTCTTCTTCAAGACATGCTTGGAATAAGCTCAACACCCACAAGACCAATCTTTGGATAATTCCTTAATAGAATCTTGGTCATCACAAACTCTCCTTGAAACCAACAAATGAATTCCAAGAAAATCCTATGGACAAACCCTTCAAATATAACTAAAGGCAACCGTTAGTCCATAGAGATTGTCATCAATTACCAAAACCAGATATGGGGGCACAACATGTTCTTTCAAAATGGTGTCTCCCTGTGTAAGATGGCAATCAAATTAATTGTGTCATCATACTAGCCATAACGAAGCCAATAGCAAAGTAATCTACAATGGAACAATTATGAATTGAACGACGGGCACATTTGGGTAATAGTACACTTGTTGTTTAATAATTGCCTCAATTCTTAGTCCTCGCTAAATTTAAAATGAAATCAGTATTTCTTGGAATATCCATGCATCTGCTTAGATGAATAGCCACTAATGGACATCGGGCAGAGTAAGGCATAACCTAGTGGTGTAAAGGGGTTGCTGACTTCCAACCCACCCAGGTTCAAGGCATGGTACTTACAATTTGGGTTAGTTCTGCCAATTATACTGTAGGGGTCTTCCTTATAGTCTTACTCTCACAAAAAAACTAATTGATATCAACAAGACTAGGTTGTATAATCTTCAAGAGAGTCCATGAGATGCTTACTCTAAAATCTAATAGTTCTTTAGGACGATAACATAGCAACTAGGAATAGTCAACTACAATCCTGTTCCAAATGTACAAGGCACCCACTTATGTCTGGCTACATAATAGCATATGTAAATATAGTGCTAGGGATACATGAGACTAATCATATGGCTTAATCTTAGTTTCATGCCCCAAATGGAATACAAATTTGAAATATTAATATTAAAAGAAAAAGGAATTATAGTCGTGTTCATGAATTTCTGTAAGGCATATTATCACTAGCAAAATACTATCTCAACTTCCAAAGTGTCGAAGGGAAACTATCGGGTTTGAAGCTAAACTCAACGTTTTCATCATTTTACCTTATAACCTCTATTTTCAATATACACCATTGCAAGTTCCTTGCTAAATTTTGGGATTATTATGAGTTTATATGATATAGTTAGGACATTAAAATCATGTCTTGTTTATTTAGTGGAGATAAAAAAATTGAACTGCATGCCCGTGAAAGCCACCCAAATGTTGGTGAAACATACTATATATTGTTTTATCATACGTAAATAGCTTCGTTCAAATTGGCAGAGCGTCCCTGACAAACGTGAGGGCATCTTATTTAAGGCCTCTTTGGAATTTACATGCATATCTCCTTCACGACGTATTTAGTTCAACAACTTCTAAAAATATAATAAACATGGTAAAATCAAACTGAAACCATATGAAACATTGTAAGTCAGATGTTACTGTGTCACTTGAAATCATTATCTCATTCTTCTTGGTAGGAATTTTTGAAAAAAATTGTCTAAGAGGATAGTATATTTCATTTATTTGTCCTATATAATTGGGATAAAAGATTTTTTTTCCTCTATTTACATGCACTTTCTCCTTTAAACAAAATAGGATGGAGAATGCCGTAAAAAGGAGTTTTATATTCTTTTACTACGAGGGTTATATATATTTGTTGCTTATATGTTTTTTCCTAAATTATTATCTAGTCAGCCTGGTATATATAGAAATCTCACCTCAGAAAGAACCATGTAGGCATTTCTATTATATATTTAACATTATGCATGTGATTTTTTGAACTAAAATAATAATTTATTTATTGCATAGATGGAAACGTATTATATGGAACATAATTTTGTGGAAAAGCATAATTTTTTCAGTATAAATTTTTTGGAGCATATTTACATGCGAGTATCCAATCACATCATAGTTTATTAATAAATTTAATGGAGAGCAATTTATCTAAAATGAAAAAATGACCAACAAAATCGGTTGAAGTACTACATATATCCAAAAATAATAAGATAAATCATTTAGGCGCAAATGAATAAGTAGTCATGAAATTTTCCTCTAAAGAGGATGTTTCAACGTTTCTTTCTTGTGAAACATAGGTAGATAATCATGGCCTCGAGCTTTTCTAAGTTTATGGTTATGGTATATCCAAGATTCATCATACCGTTCCCAAGTACACAGTATATTAAAACAAGCTTGATCTTGTGTACCATGTATAAAACAATGATTTTCATATATCACACTAAATTGGAGTCATCTTTTTACAATATAGCATGTGGTCCCTCACTAAATAAACATACATTAACTATATTATTTACACATGGACATTCAATGAAAAAATGATCTACCCTGACAACATTTTCAATGATTATTTGTGAATAGTGTGATTAGGCAAACAAAGCACTTACTTAAGGGTTTGATTTCTGAAATTTAAATTATCCAAAGGGGGAAATGGTCCATGGTCATAATTTTGAAAGATTTAGTCAACACATATTTTTCTTACTATTATGTTTCCTCAAGTCCAGGTGGTCACACAAGCTGTACTTATTACTTAACACAAGCCCTAGACCAATCATGCACATATATGTGCATAGAAAGAATTTCAATAGAGTTCAAGGTCTTCCAATACCTACTCCAAGCTAACATTTGCTCAAAAAAATTGACAAATTAGATTTATATAAAATAGATGATTATAATTATGGGAAACTTCATATTTCTAAATCATTTTATGCCTACATGCTTGATCACGTGGGACAACAAAACTAAATTGACACATTAGTTAGGATGTACTCAACATCTTCTAGATGTGTGGAACTATACAATTGATATATATGAGAGAAAATATACTCTAACTATACATATGGTTTCAGATAATTTCCCATGTGAATGATGTATCTAATAGCTCATTCTATCTTGGCAGCACTAACCTTGATCTTCTTCACCAGGATTGAGATCCCTTCTCTCATCATGGATTTTCCACACAACAAATGATTAGGTGGACAAAGACATATCAATAACATACTCAAGAAAACATAGGGAGGAACCTATCCTTATCTCAGTCTACAGTTGGCCATGAACTCACCCTATTAATTGTACAATAATGTTACCATTTGCATTCACGAATGACTTTCGAATAGACAACATCATAACATTGTTAGAGAAAGTCGTAGAAAGATGAATTGTAGATGCTTGCTTGCTTCCTTTACTGCCTAATTTTTTAGTGAGATTCTATGAAACTACTGTGTATTAATTTGCTTGATAGGAAATACAAACAACCACTAAAGTTTCTTTGTGCATAGGGATGATACTATAAGGAAAATAGTTACCAGATGGACAATATATTGGATAGATAACTAATTTGTCTCCAAGGTATCTATATTTTTTATTGTTTCATGCTATTATGTTATTAATATTGTATTCTTTATATGCAATTTTATATTGTTTTGGGGAACTAAACTATCTATCTAGTGCTCAGTGCATGTTCTTGTTTTTTTCCTATTTTTATTGTTTCGCAAGAAAACCATACTAAACAAAGTCCAAAGACGATGAAACTTTACGGTCATTTTTCTTGACCAGAAGGGACCCCAGAAGCTTCATCGGGGAGACCAAACACCACACAAGAGAGGGACAAGCTCACAACTATGTTTGACCTAATTCCAGGCCCTTTGGTTTTCTAAAATGCAGAAACCATCAGAGCAAGACCCTAAAAAATCATTCCAATGCCGCAAGCCTCTGTTCTTCCACAATCCCATTTGGAGTCATCTGTCGGTACTCTGCCGAAGTGGGAATAAATCAAGGAGGGCCTCTACATCAACTTTGATGCACCTCTGATGATCTATAATTAGCTCCTCACCGGACATATGGGTCCATAGGAGTAGCTAGATGGCTCTCTCTCTATATCTCTCTCATTGATCTTCAATACATTGTTCTCCTCAGAGATCGATACATTGTAATCCTTTTATGCAGTGTGTTTATTGGGATCCGATGAATTATGTGTTTATGATCAGATTATTCATTGAAAGTAATTAGTTTAATTCTAAATTTTGTTATGCGTGATTATTATAGCTATGTAATGTTTTCCGATCAATAAGTTATCTTTGGCCAAGTTGATGATTAGATCTTCAGTGGAAGTGGTGCATAATGGTAGGTTCAATCTTGCGGTGTCCTCACATCATGACGAAATGGGTACCGAGGAACGTATTTGTATTGTTGCTACTAAGGATAAAACGATGGGGTTTGATCATATTAGTTGATCTTATTTTGTCTATATTATGTCATCATGCTTAAAGCATTACTCTGTTTGCTATTAACTTAATACCTAGAGAGGCAAGCATAGAAGCGCTCTCGAAGCGGAGTAGTATTAGTAGATGAAGATGGATGTCGGACTAATTGTTATGGACGTAATGCTTATGTACTGATCGTGCAACGAATAACATCATAACTATCCACTATTCTATCAATTGCCCAACAATAATTTGTGTACCAGCCGTTTTCTATGTTCTTGTGAAATATGCCTCTAGCGAAAGCTATGGCCCCCGGGTCCATTTAAATCATATTACTACAACCCTAAATACCGTTCTATAATTTATTTACTTTTATTTAGTTTCGCAATTTATATATCTCCTACTATTAGAATTAATCCTTGAAATTAACGAGTACAAGGGGATTCACACCCTCTTGCCCGTGTTGGGTGCAAGTATTTGCTCTTCTGTTTGTAGGTACTTCTAAAGGTCCTTCGCGTGAATCTCCTATTAGTTCAATAATCACGTGTTATTTACTGAGGGAAATACTTTTTGCTAATGTCCTACTTCACCATTCCTCTTCAGAGAAATCCCAACGCATATCACAAGTAGCAATAACGTAACACCAATAGTACACATAATTTTTTTGTATGGGCCACAACAAAACACTTCCTAGAAATAAACAAATAACAGGGTCTAATAGTATAGTTTTCATAGGTTAAATCACATTACATTCATTTAAAGACTACCATTGTAATGTATAAAGCTTGTTTACCACATCAAGAAGCCATAACTTAAATAATACTTGTAAAAACAATCAAAAAATTCCTCATAAAGTTGAAATATCAATAAATATATCAAAAATGGTATACAACTAATATACATATAAATAATGTTTCCTTACTTCTTCCTCAACTTGAAGAGATAAATAACATCTTCCACAATGTTCTTTTGTCAATTATGATGGGCAATTGCACCATTATTTCACTTTTTATATGAAAGATAAACAATTGTGATGAACATGTAAAGACATTATGAACAATAAATGGGGGATTGTTAAGAACATGAACAAATGCCTAAAATTTAAATTGGTCCCATTTCTTAATGGCTATATTTTTTCCTAAATAAGAAGGTTCTCATTCTTTTGGAAAAATCAACATGAACTAAAAAGGGTCACAACCACATTGTAAAAGGAAATAGCTTGTTCGTGCAGGTGAAATATAAATGCTCTTAGTTGTATCATTGACAATGAAGTGTTTAACAATAGAGAGAGAGAAATGAATCCAAAGCTCACCTTAAACTTGATATTAGAAATACTATAAGAAGAAAATGTTGAACATTAATAATTAGCCAATGATTAGGGACTAAAAATAACTAACAAAATTTCTAAAGGGACAATCAATTCTTCATTTATTTAGTCGGCGTGAATGGAAGATTGTATAAAGATAGCTATAAAATGACACACATGGAGCTCTTGTCTCAAACTAAACAACCGATACCCGCAACTCAAATCAGAGCACTTCAATTAAGCTTCTCAAAATCATTGAGACAAAACCTAGTGTGGATGTCAAATCCTCGTATGCATGTACACATGATTAACTTTCAAACTAATCATAGTCCTGAATCCTTGGTGCTTAGCCAGTAGTAATGAACACAAACAAGACATGATGTCTGCTAGAAAATTGATGTAAACGAAGAGCATCCGCAATGGCATGAATTTTAGTTTACATGATAGAGAAGTAGCATAGTAGTGGACACGCACTTATAAAACCCGAACTTGTGGCACACTAGCATATACTACTTCAATTCATGAAGACACATCGATTATCTTGCACGATATCATCCCTTGCCACCTACACGTCTATTGTAAGCACCACGTATATCCTCATTTCGGGACCATCATATGTCGTCGCATGTGCATCAGTGATACATCTCAAACGTGTCTATATTTTTTGATTGTTTCATGCTACTATATTATCACTTTTGTATACTTTTTATGCCAAGTTATATTATTATTTGGACTAGCCTATCGATTAAGTGCCAAGTTCCACTTGTTCTTTTATGTATGTTTTGGACTTTATGGAAAATTAATATCTGTGGAGGTCGAAAACCCCTAAGGATTTAGAACGAATTTTTTGGGGCATGAAGGTTCCAGAAATCACTGAAGGGAAATGAGAGATGCTACAGGGGCCCCACATGGCCACCTGCCGCGGCCAGGGACTTAGCCATGCCCCCGGGTCGTGTGGGCCCCCCATTCAACTGCCTTATGTCCATTCTTCTGCCTATAAATTCCATATTTCATGAAACCCTTCGCAAGATTTTTCTCTTAATTTTTCGCCACCGCAAGCTTCCATTCGAGGAGATCCAATCTAGAGGCTTGTTCCGATACTCTACCAGAGGGGGAATCCATTGTTTGTGGCTTCTTCATCAACCTTGCTACCTCCATGATCATGTGTGGATAGTTACTTAGGACCTTAGAGGTCCATAGTAGTAGCTAGATGGCTCTCTCACTGTGATCTTCAATATACCAAGTCTCCATGAGTTGTCTCATATGATAGGGATCCATCGAATGTAATTCGTGGATGTATTTTTTGGGATGTGATGAATTGGCACTTTATGATCAGATTGTTAATTGAATTCAAATTAATCTATTGAGCTTTTATTGCTATATAATTTAATAGTTTCATGCGCTCTCTGGTCTATCTTTCTTCTTTGTCCAATTTTGATGGGTTTATTTTCAGAGGGAGTTGTGCACTCTAGTCGGCTCTAATCTTGCGGTGTTCTATATCCTGGTGACGAAAAGGGACAAGACATGTATTGTATTGTTGCCACTAAGGATAAAAAGATGGTGTCTCGTCATTTTGATTAATTTTTACTCTCTACAATATGTCATCTTGCGTACTGTAATAATCTATTTCTTGTAAACTTAGTACTTTGGGATGCATGTTGGATAGAGAACTTGGGGTGGAGTATTAGTAGTAGATGCGGTTGAATAATGGTCTACTTATCACGGTCGTAATGTGTATATGAGATGATACCATGAATGGTCATAGTCATAAATATAAAGATTCAATTTAATCGCTGCCTAACTATAATTTATTCACCACACCATACTTGTATGCTTGAGAGAGCTGTCACTACTGAACATATGCCCCTGGGTCTATTCTCCATTACTGAAAACTTTACAAAAATAACAAGTTTTGATGTTACGTTTTACCTTCCTACCAATTATCTTTATGACTTACAATTTAGTCTTGTAACTAGCAAGACAGGAAGCTTGACAACTATCTTGGCGTGTTGGGGGCAAGTTCATTTTGTTTTGTGTGTGTAGGTACCAATGAATTTGTTTGTTGGGACAACTCCTTCTTGTTCAATAAACCCCGGTTCTCTAATCGGCCGAAATACTTATTGCTAGGCATCACCCTTACACTTGGGGATACACCAACCACTCTTACGAGAGAGGAAGTAATTAGCACCGCTAGGACAGGATAGGTTCATGATGAGTTACATGCACCTCCATAGCAGCACCTCTAGGGTACGTGACAGAGTTATGTCACACTGCTAGGGCGAGGGCCTGACCATGTTACCTGTACCACACAAGGACGAAAGTCGTGCCTTATAGACCAGCATAGTGACATGGACCAACCACACCTTTTCATTTTTTTCAATAAAGGGGAAGAAGCCTCGGCCTCTACATAGAGTGATGCACTCACCCATATAGTTAATTCAAACTACAAAGTGACAGCCTGTTCATGTTTCCATACCCTAGTGTTCTAGCCAAAGCACCAAACCAATTTAACAATTCCTTTGGCATCTGCATGACTAGCTAAGATAAAGAGATGACCTCGAGATCTTCTAGATTAGAGAAGGTGCAGATCTTTGCAAGCAACATGAGGAAGATGAAGACTAGAGACCTAAGGCAATCTGTAATTCTAGTGGCAACAATGCTGCAAGCGAAGGACTACAGGAATACGATGAGAAGAGAGATTGTGATGGCAAGAAATGGTTACATTGTGATCCAACATAATGCGAGTGTGTAGCAAGATTGTTATTAAGTACAGGTGAATGAAATTTACACTCTAACTTCAAATAAATAGCATACCGCTCAGTAACAAAAACTTGATCAAATAGCTACTGGAAGCTAATCATATATTGTAGGCTTGTTGCAACCTGGCTTCTTGCATGGTTCAAAAATGTCCTTTTAGTCAATGTGAATGGCTAAACATCTCCATGTTTTGCAAACTAAGCCTTAGAACACCACAAAATGCATTTAAAAAGCTACATAAATGCCTAATTTGGTCAAAATCATTTTGTTTGAAAACTACAAATCAGATAGAGACTAACATCCCAAATCTCATAAAACAAAGCTTTTTCAACTTTAGGATTTTGAAAATGTGCAATGCACAATGTCAATGTCTGAATGTGCATCTTATATTGATAAAAAAATGTAGCCCACAAAAAGCCTTTTTTTGGCCGCTCAGAATACTGCTGGTGGGGTTTTAGTTTGTTTAAAGAATGATGTTATTGAAGTTATTTTTTCAATAAGATTTTTTGTGTTAGTGCTACTTTAAATTACAAGAATGATGATTTAGTTTAGCAACTAGTTATGATTTATGGTAGTGCTTATTGATACGTCTCCAACGTATCTATAATTTTTTCTAGTTCCATGTTGTTATATTATCAATCTTGGATGTTTTATAATCATTTTATAGTAGTTTATATCATTTTTGGGACTAACCTATAGACATAGTGCCAAGTGCCAGTTGCTGTTTTTTGCTTGTTTTTTACTTTGCAGAAAATCTCTATCAAACAAAGTCCAAATGTAGCAAAACTTTTTGATGATTTTTCTGGACCAGAAGACAACTTATGGGCCAAGTAAGCAACCAGGGGGAGCCCTATGGGGACCATGAGACACCAGGGTGTGCCCAAGAGCCTAGGCGCGCCCTGGTGGGTTGTGGGGCCCACAGAGGTCTCCCGCAGCACCTCTTAGCTCTATAAGTACCCGAATACTCCAGAAAGCTAGGGGAGTCGACAAAAAATTGTCCCAGTCACCGCAAGTTCCATAACCATGAGATCCAATCTAGAGCCCTTCTCCGGCACTCCGTCGGAGGGGAATTTGGTCACGGAGGGGTTCATCATCCTGATTGGCGCTCCTCCGATGATGCGTGAATAGTTCACCACAGACCTGCGGGTCCGTATGGAGTAGCTAGATGGCTTCTTCTCTCTTTTTGATTCTCAATACAATGGTCTCTTGGAGATCTATTTGATGTAATGACTTTTGGGGTGTGTTTGTTGGGATCCGATGATTTGTGAGTTTATGATCTGATTTTTTCCTTAATATCCGTACTTTATTATTATGACCTCGCATTTCTTCTTCGATATTTGGGTTTTGTTTGGCCAACTTGATCTATTTATCTTGCAATGGGAAGAGGTGCTTTGTGATGGGTTTGATCTTGCGGTGTCCTTTCCCAGTGACAGAAGGGGCGGTAAGGCACGTTTGTATCGTTGCTATTAAGGATAAAAAGATGGAGTCTAGTCCAACATGAACATATCTTGTCTACATCATGCCATCGTTCATATTGCATTACTGCGTTTCTCCATGAACTTAATACACTAGATGCATGCTGGATAGCGGTCGATGTGTGGAGTAATAGTAGTAGATGCTAGCAAGAGTCGGTATACTAATCTTGGATGTGATGCCTATATACATGATCATTGTCTTGGATATCGTCATGATTATTCGCTTTTCTATCAATTACCCAACAGTAATTTGTTTACCCACCGTATGCTATTTTTTTAGAGAAGCCACTAGTGAAATCTACGGCCCCTGGGTCTATTTTCCTATCATATACTATCATATCTACATTGCTATTTGCCATTTCCTTTATTTGCATCTTTTATTTTCATATCTATATTATCAAAAACCCAAAAATACCTCACTGGTTTTATTTGTCATTGTTCCATTTGCTTTTACCTATCTACCTATTTACCAATCTTTTACTCGTGATGGATTGACAACCCCTCTTATGCGTCAGGTTGCAAGTATTTGATCTTTGTGTGCGGGTACCTACATAGTGTTGCTTGAGTCTCCTACTGGTTTGATAACCTTGGTTTCACATCTGAGGGAAATACCCACCGTCACTGTGCTGCATCATCCCTTCCTCTTTGGGGAAATACTAACGTAATTCTATCCGCATCACTTATCCTGGATTTAAAGTGGATTTTTAGGTGAGCTTCATGATGTTATCGAACATGCTTCCTATCACATCCTACATAGTGGTGATTTTAACCTGTTTAGCGATGAGAGGGAGACAATTAATGGTTTTGTTAACCATATTTATACTTCCTTGTTTGATGATTGGATTAACAGATGAGGCTTGATGGAAATTTCTACCTCTAATAGATGTTGCACATGGTCAAGCAGCCAAGATAATCACATTTTTGCAGTTATCGATAAAGGTTTCATCTATGTGGATTGGGGCAATCATTTTCCACTATAATCCCTTGTGGCCTACCCAAGGTTGGCAATGATAATACTCCTTTACTCTTATAGACTCGGGCTAGGAAATTACTGCTCTCATGCTTTTTAAATTTGGGAAGTAGTGGTTGTCCCATCCCATTTTATTAAAGTTGTACATGACTCTTAAATCACTACTTCTAATAAGTATTCTGCTATTGATTAAAAATTAAGTTTCTCACGCAAAGATTAAAGATCGAGTATTAATGTGGGCACAACCACTATGAAAAAGAAAATATATGTCCTTATGGAGTTTGATTTTGTAGATGTGTTGTGACGCCCCGATTTGTCCGTACACTAATCATGCACGCAAATGTGTACGGCCAAGATCAAGGACTCACTGGAAGATATCACAACACAACTCTAGACACAAATTAAAATAATACAAGCTTTATATTACAAGCCAGGGGCCTCGAGGGCTCGAATACAAAAGCTCGAAAACACAAGAGTTAGCGGAAGCAACAATATCTGAGTACAGACATAAGTTAAACAAGTTTGCCTTAAGAAGGCTAGCACAAATATAGCAACGGTCGAAAAGGCAAGGCCTCCTGCCTGGGACCTCCTAACTACTCCTCGAAGTCGAACTCCATGTAGAAACATCTTCGGGATCATCTGGCTCCTGGGCTCCACCATCTGGTTGCGTCATCCGAGAAGAAGGGAAAAAAAGGGGAAAAGGGGGAGAAAGCAACCGTGAGTACTCATCCAAAGTACTCGCAAGCAAGGATCTACACTACATATGCAATGATATCTGTGCAAAGGGGTAATATATGTGGACTGAACTGCAGAAAGCAGAATAAGAGGGGGATAGCTATTCCAAATGAAGACTATGCTTCTGGTAACCTCCATCTTGCAGCAGTAGAAGAGAGTAGATGGTAAGTAACAAGCTTCCTCGCTTCTCGCAGCCTCCATCTTGCAGCAGTGGAAGGGAGTAGATGGAATAGTAACAACTATCAAAGCTTCTGGCAGCCTCCGTCTTGAGTAGCAGAAGAGTTCATCAAGTAACAACGCATAGCATAAACCTACCCGGTGATCCTCCCCTCGTCACCCTGTGAGAGAGCAACCACCGAGTTATATCTGGCACTTGTAAGGGTGTGTTTTATTAAGTATCCGGTTCTAGTTGTCATGAGGTCCGAGTACAACTCCGGGTCGTCCTTTTACCGAGGGACACGGCTATTCGAATAGATTAACTTCCCTGTAGGGGTGCACCACATAACCCAGCACGCTTGATCCCATTTGGCCGGACACACTTTCCAGGGTCATGCCCGGCCTCGGAAGATCAACACGTCGCAGCCCTACCTAAGCACAGCAGAGAGGTCAGCACGTCGGTCTAAATCCTAAGCACACAGGGGTCTGGGCCCATCGCCCAATGCACACCTGCACGTTGCGAGGGCGGCCGGTAAGCAGACCTAGCCTCTCCTAATACCAGAGTAGGCTTCCAGTCCAATCCGGCGCGCGCCGCTAAACCACTGACGTCAAGAAGGCTTCGGCTGATACCACGACGTCGAGTACCCATAACTATTCCCACGTAGCTGGTTAGTGCGTATAGACCAAATGGCCAGACTCAGATCAAATATCCAAACTCGTTAAGCGTGTTATTATGAAATAACCGCGGACAACGACCAGGGCCAGGCCACCTCTCGACTGGGTGTCTCAACCTGCCCCTGTCGCTCCGCCACAAAGATCCACTCGGGGGCCGTCGGGAACTCAGGCCCACCACTACCTGGATGGAGCCACCTGTCCTTTCAGCCCCCACATCGGAATCACTTGCGGGTACTCAATGAGCCGACCCGACTTTAGTCACATCATGTATCATGTAAAGTGTATGTATATAGTATATACCCGTGATCACCCCCCAAGTGATCACGGCCCGATAGAATAGCAGGGCAGACGGACAAGGGTGTAGGGCCACTGATGGAATACTAGCATCCTATACTAAGCATTAGGATGACAGGTAATGTATCAACAGTTGTAGCAACAATGACAGGCTATGCATCAGAATAGGAGTTATCGAATCACAACAGTAGTAAACTAATGCAAGAGTAAGAGGGAGGAGAATAGGCGATATCTGGTGATCAAAGGGGGGGCTTGCCTGGAAGCCCTGCAGACGAAAGGAATCTTCAGAAGCGTAGCCGTAGTCGAACACCGAAGCATCAACGGTCTCGGGGTCTATCACAGTATCGGAGTCTACCGAAAATAAGCAACGAAGGGGAAACAAATAAATAATAGAGCAAACAATAGCATCACAAAGCATAACATGGGTATACGCGGTGCTACGTGTGACCTAACGCAGTAGGAGGTGATACTGGCAAGGATGAAAGGCATCCGGGAAAGTATTCCCGGTGTTTTGCGTTTTCGGGCAGATGAAACGGAGGGGGAATGTTGCACGTTCGGTATGATAGAGATGTGTGGCGGACGAACGGACCGCGTATTCGGGTTCGTCTCGTCGTTCTGAGCAACTTTCATATATAAATTATTTTCATCCGAGTTACGGTTTAAAAGATATGATTTTCTAAAGTTTTTATTAATTTCTGGAATTTAATTAATTAATTTAATAGATCATTATCCAGAATAGTGCATGCTGACGTCATCACATCAGAAGTCAACAGGGGGTTGACTTAGGTCAAATTGACATGTGGGTCCCGCATGTCATACTCTGTTTAGTCTCACTAGGATTTAGCTAACCTAATTACTATTTAGTTAAACTAATTAGTTAATTAGATTAGTTAAACAGTATTAATTAACTTAATTAATTAATTAATATATTTATTTATTTATTTTTATTATTTATTTATTTTAAACTTTTCTTATTTTTTTTTATTTTTTTCTGGGGGCGGGCCCCACTTGTCATTGGGCCATAGGCCCTTATCAGTTCTGGGCGCCCGGGTTAATGGGCGTGCGGTGTTGGGCGTGGGCGCCCGAGCGCTCGCTCGCCCGCACGGCGGGACGAGGCGGCCGGGGCGCCGACGGCGGGGCGCAAGGGGTCGCGGGGGGCGGCCGTATGGGCGCCGGGGCGCGCGTCGGCGCTGGAGGAGCGCGGCGCCGGCGAAGGGGGGAGGGGCATACGGCAGAGGCGGGGCTCGGCAGAGGCGGGGCTCGGCCGGGGCGAGGCCATGCGATGGCGGCCGGAGGAGCGAGGCGAGCACGGCGGCTGGCCGGAGCGAGCAGCAGCAGCACGCGCCAGCGGGCATAGGCGGGCGAGCACGACCGGCAGCGGCGAGGCCGCGCGCGGGCGAGGCGCGGCTCGGGCGCGGCGGCGAGCGGGGAGCTGAGGGGCGCGGCGGCGAATCCGCTCGGGATGGGGAGGGAAAGGGGAGAGGGCTCACCGGGCCCTGTAGACGTGCTATAGCGAGCTCGGGGAGGCGCCGGAGCTCGGGGCGGCGGTGGTCGACGACGAGACGGCGACGGGCGAGGTGGGGCAGAGGAGGACGACGAGGCCAAGCGCGAGGGAGAGGAGTCGGGGGCGGCGGGGCACGAGGGAGGCCGTCGGGAGGGGAACGAGGACGGGGCGGCGACGGTGGGGCAGCGCCGGCGATGCGCCGGCGGCGGCGTCGGGCACGGGGTCGGGGGCGGGGAGAGGAGCGAGTGGGGAGTGGGGGAAGGTTGTGGGAGCGTCGGTGCTAGGTTTTCAGTTGCCCGGGGAGTAAGGGGAATGGGGTTGGGCCTCCTGGTGGCATGGGTGCCCAGTTGGGCCGAACGGCCCAAGGGGGAGGGGGAATTTGCCTTTCTTTTATTTTATTGTATTTTCTAGTGTATTTAGTTTTACCCAATAAAGTCAACCCCTAAATTAATGTTACAACTTAGATCAGTACCTCAAAATATTTGGTCTTATAATAAAATACTTTATACAATTTTATTATTTAAAAGGTATTTGAATATTTGTTCCTGCCACTAATTTATTTGTTTAGTGCATTTAAATATGCTATAAAAAGTGTGGTTTCTCAACCGTTATTACTTACGATTTATCTTTCACATTGAGAACATTTTTGTTTTGACATTTGAAACTTTTTAATGTTTGACTTTATTTTAAATCTTGAAATTTGACTTTGTTTTGAATCAACGCAAGATTAACAACAATAATCGTGGTGACGTGGCATCATTAACATGGGATTACTGTAGCCTAATTATCCGGGCGTCACAATTCTCCTCCACTACAAGAAATCTCGTCCCGAGATTTAAGCGGTGGAGTAAGGGGGAAGTTCTGGTTGCGAAATTCTAACGGGTCTTGTTGGTCTTGGTTGCCCTTCTCGAAGAGGTTGACCCCTTTCATTGATGGCTTCATTTCCCTGCTTCAAGTCATCCTGAACAAGCCGTCATCCTTTCTTCGGGATCTCCATCGTCCTACGAACGCGAATAGGGGGGAAACTTTGGAGGAACGTATCTCTACGAAGTATGTGCATCCGACGGCGAATTCAGAAAGTGGTACACGAAGTACCATACGAATAGTATTTCAGTGAATGCATTGAGAACAATAAGTGATGGTACCAAAGTTTCAATCGGTTAGGCAGTCATTCAATGCCTAACCAGAAGCTGGAATGGGGTCTTGAACAACGTCAATAACATGGTGTTTGATACCAGGATGAAACATGGTAGAATTTAGCTCATGAATTACACACGAAGCCAAGTGCAAAGTATACATTAGAATCAGGGTTGTAAAGAAGGGTCTGGTTTCGATCCAATGGACCTGTGGGTTATGGGCCCACCATGTGGATTGAAAGTAGGAAGGGTGGTGACATCTTGCACAGCCTCGACAGGGAGGCATGTCAGTGGATAGCTTTTCAGCTATGTCGGCAACAATGTCGGAACCAAGGACGGGGGACAAAGAGAACCATTTTCTTGCTCGTTGAAACGAGGCGGACCGGTAGGTAAGTTTTCTTCCAGCGGTGGTCACCAGAATGTTACCAACCATGGTAACAGGGTCTTACCGACAGAGTTGTACAACAAGGTGTTTACCTAAGCAGAGTATTATTACTGTTTAGAATATATGTAGATCAAGGAAAGGTTAAACAAACAAATGGAAAGGAAAATTGTGATTACACACAATTATTAGGAGTATACCCATCCCATGGACAAGAAGAATCATGGCAGACAGGGTAGGAGAGCAAGCACCCAAACTTTCAGATAAAGAGGCGAGGATTAATCTAGATGTTACCCATACAACGGTGTTTGGATAACTGACCAAGAAACATCTAGCATCACGCCTCCAACGTTCTTGTTGATGAGCGGGGTATCATAGTCATGCTTCGAGGTAGCAATGATATGGAGTTTCAATCAAAGGACAGACCTTGGATACACAAATGATCCATCAGAAGTAACTTATGGAATAAGTGTTACAATCTCCTCCTAGAGAATGGCTATCCTTGCAAAAGAAATTATAATGATAAATCCTCCTGCCAAGGGTGCTGGGCATGACATCATATTATCGGGTCATCAAAGAACCAACATTATAACTCCAGGAAAGTTGGCCCAACCATCATATCTGACCGAGATTCAGATCCGATTGGTGTCATTTTACCTCAGACTCGGGATGTTCGAGAAGAAAAAGGTGCATCACAATTCGACGAAATGACATTGCAAGATTCTCGGGAAATGAACTATGGGAGCGGGTTCCCAAAACAATAGTTCATCATTAAACCAAGGATAGGATGAGGAGGTGGCTGATGGACTCAGCGACAATTCATTGAGAATTCCAAACGAATGGATTTCCATAATAATGTGAACGAGAAAATGACAATTGTCAATTCAAATGATATAATGTTGTATGCTCGAGATAAACATACACCATTAATCATTAGTTGAAAGGTGTGCCCGAAATATGACCTTAGGCAGCAAGATCAATGTTAGAATGACGATTCAATAACCAACAGTCTAAGAACGAACTGTCGATCATTATCTTCATAGCAATGGGGTTGCTAGAAGTATAGAACTCAAGCAGCATCGTTAGCATATTGGTATCCCGGTTAAAAACAACACGGGGACCAAGGAAGAATGGTGATGGTGAGAAGTATCATCATACCGAGATTTTCTAAGAGGTGGAGCAATCCTCACAACATTCTGGACATAATGACAATAATACTTCAAGGCAGAAAAGAATACAAGCTGGATAGCAAGTTGCATCCATAACAGGGGCAAGCTCGCGATGACAGGAAGTCAAGGGTGTTGTCGATGTTAATAAAATCATCGAGGGCAAGGAGAGTATTTCTCATCATGAACTCAGTTGACATCTCGGAAGAAGTCAAAGTGTTGAAGGTGATCACGACACATTTGTCGGGAGTTTTCAAGAAAATGCAATCAAACAGCGATGTCATCAAGCAGGGATTGATGACATGGAAGTCATAGGAACAACAGATAAGATGCAAGCTCGGAATCAAAGTTGCCTTTTTGAACAAGCAACATGAGGTTGAAGCTCGAGGTAAGTCGTGCCCATATTCTGAAGAATTCGTGCACCAAAGAAGGACGAGGTAGCACAGTCAAAGATAGCAAGACAAGGGATGTATCTGATAGTCTAGCAATAACCAGATTGAGTTTAAAACTTTCCTAGTAACATCTACTAGGGGTGTTGAATTTTAGAGCGGATTTGATTTACTAAACGGTGTCCTCGGTTGATGGCAACCTAGAACCCGTAGAGTGATTACGACGAGGAAGTTATTACTTCAACAAAGTTAGTAAGATGAAGTGCAAAGGCATGATATCCTCGAGATATCAGAAGGTAAAACTCGAAGGTAGGACACGATAGGAGTTGAACTAGGTCATTGACCTATGACAGTAGATACTTTAACCTTGTGAAAAATTGACGAGGCCTGGAATGGATTTATTCCAGATATATTGAATAAGGACAGCATGGTCGGAACCGTAACTGCAAGGGATCAAATTTATTGACACCGAAAGAATTATTTAGATGAAAAAACATTTGCAAGAAGCTCCCGAGACGGTCTACATCGTTTCCATGGGCATGAACAAAAGCTCAAGGTCGACTCCCATTTCTCCAATGCATACGTTTCATTTACCTCTTGCTTTGATAAAATTGTAGTGTTGGAATTTTATCCGGTAGAACACCGGAAGGATATGACTTGTGAAAACTTTCGGGTTCTCACGAATTAGGGGAAGGCATAGGTTCAACCCATCGGGCATCTTAGTAACATATACCACAAGTTTCAAAAGTAAATACACCAGCTCGAAAGCAGAGCATGGTTGGCCAAGTAGAGGATACAATTTACCAAAGGCAATATGTATCAGGGGAAGAACTCACAAGGTGATTGAATATGAAGGACAATGTCGGATGAAGATCCAACAATGGATCGGGTGATCCACAACGGAGCTGATGTGAGTATCGGTACTCACTCAGAGGAAGAAGAATGTGGAGGCATCAGATTCAAGAATCACCTGATTAGTATGATGCTTAAATAGGAAGAAATTATGGTTTCCAAAACGAAGGATCAGAAGCAGACGCTCTGATCCAGGATGGATAAGTTGAAAACACTTAGTTGGGCAATCAATAAAGGTTTGAATTGCCGAGAACCAACTCATGTCCGAAATGACGTGTGAGTCGGAAGGATAATTTCAAAAAGGATAACCGATGACTGCGTGCATATGCACAGTTTGAATCAATAGGCTCAAAATGGCTAAGACAAGGGATGTTAACGAAGACTACTAGTCATATGGAATTAACCATAATGCAAGCAGACAAGAATTTCAAGAGTAACAGTCTGCAGAGGATTTTCGAAAGATCGAAAAGTATTCCGAAGAATTTTGTGAGACAGATGATCAATTGAGAAGAACGGATCCTCGATAATTATGAGGCATTAACCGTAAGGGTTTTCATGCGAAATAAAACTGCAAGACAATAAACTCAAAGGATTCTCGGGACAACGGAGAATAATTCGGGGCATCTTGTAACAACAATAGCGACGAGGAATGATCATGAGAATGACCAGTGCATGCAGATATCCACAAGGATATATCGATGATAGTGATTTGCAAAGGCGATGAACACAAGTTCTCGGGTTAATAGCGGAGAGTATCTTCAGGGTCTTCTGGTGCAGCAGACGGTCATCGATCATAAGGCCCTCTCCGGGTGAAAGTGATAACGAGATCCTAATGTTAGATTTAGCAAAATTCATTTATCCCGAACAGAAGAGAGATAAGAGTCCCAGAGTATAGACGAGGAGTAAAAGATCCTAATACCACCCAATGGTGCTGTGGGCCCGTAAGCCACACAACAAGTTAGTAAATTTGTTTTTCAAAGACTAGACTCAACTTCGGCCAAGGAGTTGGAAAGGGGGATTCCTACAGGCAGTCGGCTCTCATACCAACTTGTGATGCCCCGATTTGTCCGTACACTAATCATGCACGCAAATGTGTACGGCCAAGATCAAGGACTCACTGGAAGATATCACAACACAACTCTAGACACAAATTAAAATAATACAAGCTTTATATTACAAGCCAGGGGCCTCGAGGGCTCGAATACAAAAGCTCGAAAACACAAGAGTTAGCGGAAGCAACAATATCTGAGTACAGACATAACTTAAACAAGTTTGCCTTAAGAAGGCTAGCACAAATATAGCAACGGTCGAAAAGGCAAGGCCTCCTGCCTGGGACCTCCTAACTACTCCTCGAAGCCGAACTCCATGTAGAAACATCTTCGGGATCATCTGGCTCCTGGGCTCCACCATCTGGTTGCGTCATCCGAGAAGAAGGGAAAAAAAAGGGGAAAAGGGGGAGAAAGCAACCGTGAGTACTCATCCAAAGTACTCGCAAGCAAGGATCTACACTACATATGCAATGATATCTGTGCAAAGGGGTAATATATGTGGACTGAACTGCAGAAAGCAGAATAAGAGGGGGATAGCTATTCCAAACAAAGACTATGCTTCTGGTAACCTCCATCTTGCAGCAGTAGAAGAGAGTAGATGGTAAGTAACAAGCTTCCTCGCTTCTCGCAGCCTCCATCGTGCAGCAGTGGAAGGGAGTAGATGGAATAGTAACAACTATCAAAGCTTCTGGCAGCCTCCGTCTTGAGTAGCAGAAGAGTTCATCAAGTAACAACGCATAGCATAAACCTACCCGGTGATCCTCCCCTCGTCACCCTGTGAGAGAGCAACCACCGAGTTATATCTGGCACTTGTAAGGGTGTGTTTTATTAAGTATCCGGTTCTAGTTGTCATGAGGTCCGAGTACAACTCCGGGTCGTCCTTTTACCGAGGGACACGGCTATTCGAATAGATTAACTTCCCTGCAGGGGTGCACCACATAACCCAGCACGCTTGATCCCATTTGGCCGGACACACTTTCCAGGGTCATGCCCGGCCTCGGAAGATCAACACGTCGCAGCCCTACCTAAGCACAGCAGAGAGGTCAGCACGTCGGTCTAAATCCTAAGCACACAGGGGTCTGGGCCCATCGCCCAATGCACACCTGCACGTTGCGAGGGCGGCCGGTAAGCAGACCTAGCCTCTCCTAATACCAGAGTAGGCTTCCAGTCCAATCCGGCGCGCGCCGCTAAACCACTGACGTCAAGAAGGCTTCGGCTGATACCACGACGTCGAGTACCCATAACTATTCCCACGTAGCTGGTTAGTGCGTATAGACCAAATGGCCAGACTCAGATCAAATATCCAAACTTGTTAAGCGTGTTATTATGAAATAACCGCGGACAACGACCAGGGCCAGGCCACCTCTCGACTGGGTGTCTCAACCTGCCCCTGTCGCTCCGCCACAAAGATCCACTCGGGGGCCGTCGGGAACTCAGGCCCACCACTACCTGGATGGAGCCACCTGTCCTTTTAGCCCCCACATCGGAATCACTTGCGGGTACTCAATGAGCCGACCCGACTTTAGTCACATCATGTATCATGTAAAGTGTATGTATATAGTATATACCCGTGATCACCCCCCAAGTGCTCACGGCCCGATAGAATAGCAGGGCAGACGGACAAGGGTGTAGGGCCACTGATGGAATACTAGCATCCTATACTAAGCATTAGGATGACAGGTAATGTATCAACAGTTGTAGCAACAATGACAGGCTATGCATCAGAATAGGAGTTATCGAATCACAACAGTAGTAAACTAATGCAAGAGTAAGAGGGAGGAGAATAGGCGATATCTGGTGATCAAAGGGGGGGCTTGCCTGGAAGCCCTGCAGACGAAAGGAATCTTCAGAAGCGTAGCCGTAGTCGAACACCGAAGCATCAACGGTCTCGGGGTCTATCACAGTATCGGAGTCTACCGAAAATAAGCAACGAAGGGGAAACAAATAAATAACAGAGCAAACAATAGCATCACAAAGCATAACATGGGTATACGCGGTGCTACGTGTGACCTAACGCAGTAGGAGGTGATACTGGCAAGGATGAAAGGCATCCGGGAAAGTATTCCCGGTGTTTTGCGTTTTCGGGCAGATGAAACGGAGGGGGAATGTTGCACGTTCGGTATGATAGAGATGTGTGGCGGACGAACGGACCGCGTATTTGGGTTCGTCTCGTCGTTCTGAGCAACTTTCATATATAAATTATTTTCATCCGAGTTACGGTTTAAAAGATATGATTTTCTAAAGTTTTTATTAATTTCTGGAATTTAATTAATTAATTTAATAGATCATTATCCAGAATAGTGCATGCTGACGTCATCATGACGTCAGCATGACATCAGAAGTCAACAGGGGGTTGACTTAGGTCAAATTGATGTGTGGGTCCCGCATGTCATACTCTGTTTAGTCTCACTAGGATTTAGCTAACCTAATTACTATTTAGTTAAACTAATTAGTTAATTAGATTAGTTAAACAGTATTAATTAACTTAATTAATTAATTAATATATTTATTTATTTATTTTTATTATTTATTTATTTTAAACTTTTCTTATTTTTTTTATTTTTTTTCTGGGGGCGGGCCCCACTTGTCATTGGGCCATAGGCCCTTATCGGTTCTGGGCGCCCGGGTTAACGGGCGTGCGGTGTTGGGCGTGGGCGCCCGAGCGCTCGCTCGCCCGCACGGCGGGACGAGGCGGCCGGGGCGCCGACGGCGGGGCGCAAGGGGTCGCGGGGGGCGGCCGTATGGGCGCCGGGGCGCGCGGCGGCGCTGGAGGAGCGCTGCGCCGGCGAAGGGGGGAGGGGCATACGGCAGCGGCGGGGCTCGGCCGGGGCGAGGCCATGCGGTGGCGGCCGGAGGAGCGAGGCGAGCACGGCGGCTGGCCGGAGCGAGCAGCAGCAGCACGCGCCAGCGGGCATAGGCGGGCGAGCACGACCGGCAGCGGCGAGGCCGCGCGCGGGCGAGGCGCGGCTCGGGCGCGGCGGCGAGCGGGGAGCTGAGGGGCGCGGCGGCGAATCCGCTCGGGATGGGGAGGGAAAGGGGAGAGGGCTCACCGGGCCCTGTAGACGTGCTATAGCGAGCTCGGGGAGGCGCCGGAGCTCGGGGCGGCGGTGGTCGACGACGAGACGGCGACGGGCGAGGTGGGGCAGAGGAGGACGACGAGGCCAAGCGCGAGGGAGAGGAGTCGGAGGCGGCGGGGCACGAGGGAGGCCGTCGGGAGGGGAACGAGGACGGGGCGGCGACGGTGGGGCAGCGCCGGCGATGCGCCGGCGGCGGCATCGGGCACGGGGTCGGGGGCGGGGAGAGGAGCGAGTGGGGAGTGGGGGAAGGTTGTGGGAGCGTCGGTGCTAGGTTTTCAGTTGCCCGGGGAGAAAGGGGAATGGGGTTGGGCCTCCTGGTGGCATGGGTGCCCAGTTGGGCCGAACGGCCCAAGGGGGAGGGGGAATTTGCCTTTCTTTTATTTTATTGTATTTTCTAGTGTATTTAGTTTTACCCAATAAAAGTCAACTCCTAAATTAATGTTACAACTTAGATCAGTACCTCAAAATATTTGGTCTTATAATAAAATACTTTATACAATTTTATTATTTAAAAGGTATTTGAATATTTGTTCCTGCCACTAATTTATTTGTTTAGTGCATTTAAATATGCTATAAAAAGTGTGGTTTCTCAACCGTTATTACTTACGATTTATCTTTCACATTGAGAACATTTTTGTTTTGACATTTGAAACTTTTTAATGTTTGACTTTATTTTAAATCTTGAAATTTGACTTTGTTTTGAATCAACGCAAGATTAACAACAATAATCGTGGTGACGTGGCATCATTAACATGGGATTACTGTAGCCTAATTTTCCGGGCGTCACATGTGTTTTTGGAGAAAAGCCTTCTTTCCAAAGAGGACATTGAAAGAACGAAGGAGAGTAAAAAACAATTAGATATATCTAGAAATTAAAATAGACTGCCTCGTTGCAAATAAAAGATAGAAATATTTTTGAAAGAGATCATAACAATGCCTATTTTATTCATTAGCTAACCATAGACATCATAAAACTAATTTGCCTACACTTGTTGGGAATAATGATATTGCGTCCTCTAGTATTGATATGTTAGATGTTCCTAAATTTTCTTACAAAAACTGTTTGGCTTTGAACCTAAACTTGACATTCATGTGCATTCAAATTTTTGCAATGCAAATGATCTTGGAAGAAAATGCCTTGTTGGGAAAACCTTTCATTGAGGAAGAGATTAAGAATGTCATTATGGGTTCTTGTGTTGATGGTGCCCTAGGCCCTAATGGTTTATCTTTTTTACCAGTCTTTTTGGGACCTGGTTAAGGTTGATTTTATGGCTTTTGTGATAGATTTTGAGAATGGTACTCCTGATATTTATCATATTAATTTTGTAATTATTACTCTAACTACAAAGAAGCCTGATGCTAAAGAGATGATTTTTTGCGATATTAGTCTTAGTAACTGTGATGTTAAGACTTTTACTAAAGCTATTACCGTTAGGGTTCACGTATCTGTAACAGACTAATCTCTCCTAATGAAAAAAATTCGTAAAAGGGATATTTGTTCTAAAGAGTGTTGGTATGGATCATGAGGTCATTCCTGAGATTCACAGAACTGGATCTAGCGGTTTAGTTTTGAAATTAGACTATGAGAATGCCTTGACAAAGTAAACTGGGACTTCCTTGTGGAAATGCTTACATCTAGAGACTTTGAAGATAAATGGATTGGTTGGATTTGTAGTAATTTATTTGAAAGCTCTTTTTGTGATAGAGTTAATGACATCAACGGCCCCTACTTTGTCGGGGGTGAAGGTTTAAAGGAAGGGTTTCCTCTCTCCTCATTACTTTTTAAATTTGTTAATTTATATCTTTTTCTAATATGTTTTCTATGGTCATCCATCATAACTTAATTATGGGTTTTCTACCTCATGGTATTCCTGGGGGAGGGGTTATCTTGCAATACGTAGTCGACACTGTTCTCTTTTTAGATGCCGCTATTGATCATGCAAGAAATTTGAAATGGAGAAACCTTCTGGTATGAAAATTAATTTCCATCCAAGTTTTATACATACTCTCCATGTCGAGGAACACCTTGGTAATAATTTAGCCCAAATATTTTACAAACAAATTAGCGATTTTCTTCTTTGAGTATATGGTGTCTGCTGCAATTTAAAAAACTAAGAGGAGCGGATATTTATAATGTGATATGAAATATCATTAAGATACCTCTAGTTGGATTAGTATAAATTAGCGAAGTTAGCCGCGCATTTGGGCGGCTAGAATTTCTTATTAAAAGTTGTTTTAGTTTCGAGATATTATGCGGTATTGATAACTTTGTCTAAAATTAGTAATGAGTGTACTATAGAAAATCATGACGATATTCTAAACTTAGAAATACAATTGAGAACTTAAAATGGAGCCTGTCGGAAACCAATTGCTTATTTTCTTTTGTTTATAATTCCAAACTTCCAATATATATTGTTGTTCGATCATGTCTATGTGGTTTTAGAGTAACTGGCATTTTAATGCACGATACAGATAATTAAAACATGTGTACTACTTGCCTAGGATATGTGTTCTTTGCAACCTTTTTTTTCAAATATTCTCTCCAATTTCATCCAATTATTGCTTTTTGTTATGATGTTACATAATATATGTTATTTAACTATCTTTCTTGCTTGTATGTAGTTACTAATGAGACACATCCTAAATCGCTAGGGTCGATACTATATGTACAATCACATTGTCGTGATTCATATACTCATGAAAATTTCATTGTTAGTATACTTTTATGGCAATCACATAAATGATTGGAAAACCTTCGCTGAAAATTTATAAAACATCTCATTTCACTTTCTCATATATAGTTTACAATTTATATAGTGTATATGTGATTTTCTGATAATTATATATGTAAACATGTCTAAAACAACTTATTCCATTCTTGAAATTACTTTTATATTTATAAGCTCTTTTTCTCTTTCTACCAAAATAATATTTATTATGTTCTGTGCACACCATATCCAAATTGGTTTATGAATGTAACTATATTTGTAAGCTTTTTTCGAATAGTCCAATACATATTTTAAATTATAAAAATATTTGTTTGCATTGTGTAAAATAATTCACATACATTTTGTTTTGACATGCGCAAACTTTTTAAAAATATCGCGGACTTTAAACAAAATCCTATCAACGTAATTGGCGCTTTAGGCGCAAACATAAATTACAGGTTCATACATTAGCTCGCGTGGGCTGAAGCACGGTATTGCACACTGGTGCACACAGCCTTTTCGTTCGCATGGTCAACCATTTAAAGGTCAAGCTTTGACTGATAGACCAGTTGACCGTTAACTTTCAAAAGAAAACATGGCTCCAAAAAACGTTGCAAATTTGAAACAGATTATGGAATTAAAATAATATCATGAATTTGAATATGTTTGTGGATGTGAAACATAATTCACGAATTTGAAAAAGGATGATGGTTACACTGAATTCGAAAATTTCACAAATTTGAATATGTTCATAAGTTTTCAAAAGGTTCACGGAATGAAAAATGAAAAACCCAGAACAAAAACATGTCCAAAAAAATGGCCAGTAAGATCTAGAACTTTCAGAAACCCGAACGGAATCTTGTAGAAACAACACAAAACTGTGTGTGCTTGCCAAGGCGAAAGAGAGATGGGGTAATTGAAGCTAGTGATGGTCGTGGGGTTCTGCTCTTCGTCTATGCACCAAGAACCAAAGTGCCACCATCAATTTCATGTACAATATGTAGGGTGTGTCGTAATTAAAGCGAGTCATGCCAGTATTATCCGTTTTTCTTTGTTTTTCTTACGTTTTCTTTTGTTTTTTTATTCTTCGGGTTTTTTTTCATCTGTGTCTTCGCTTTTTTTCATTTCCTTTTCCATTGGTTTAATTTGCTTTTTTTTCTTCCTTTTGTTTCTTTTTATTTTACATTCTACAATCTTATATACATAATCAATATTTTTTTAAATACTTGTTTGGTTTGTTTTTTTCTTCTCTATATTGTTTTTTCTTATGTTTGTTTTCGTTTTCGGTCTACATTTTCGTATATGTCATAAATATGTTTTAATAAGCAATCAAAACAATTTGCGTACATGTTCAACCTTGTCCGCACTCTTATTCAATATTTTTGAAGTAATTTCTCAACCTTTTAATACTTATTAAACATTTATTTAAATAATTATTCAACAGTGTAAAATAGTCATCAACATTTGTTAATAGTTATTCAATATTTTTCAAATACTCATTCAACATTTTTTAATACTTATTCAATATTTTTCAAATACTTGATCAACATTTTAAAAACGTATCAACTTTTTTATTTCTTGTTCAACATTTTCAGAATTCTTGATCAACATTTTTTAATACGTATTCAAGATTTTCTTGAAGAGTGATTTTGTAATCTATATATTTAGAATATTTTAAAAATAAACAAAATTTTAAAAAGGAAAGCAAAAAACGAAAAGGAAAAACATGAAAAAAAATAGAAAACAGGCTAGTGCCCGCGCGTGTGGGCCGGCCCAAGTGTCGGTTCCCTTCAGTGAGGGGTTCACTCCTGTCTCACTTAATGTAAGACAGATAATTTTTTGGTCCCCTCGCCTTCGGCTGCCATCTTGGGGGACCTCGCATCTTCAAGAGTGCTACGTTCTTCGTCATCGTCCAGTGATCGTCATATTTTGCGAGAATAAATTTACTCTCGTTCTTTTAGTAGTGCCTTGAGGTTAGAGAGTTTTCAATCCTCGCAGATCTGATTATTTAGATCTGATGAGTTTAGGTTGGTGTGTCAAACTTTTTTTGTTGGTTTGATTCTTTGTGAAGTTGGAATGTTTCATCGATGCCATGGTGAAGATATTGTGATCTGACGTCATGCACTTGTAGGGGATCATTCTCGGCCCAAGTATGTTCATCGATCAAGGCTTCCCGTCTTTTTGGATGGGCGACTCAAGGTGTTTTCAAAAACCATTACTGGTAATGTTCGTGCGGGTAAAAGAGTGACTACATCGTTGCTCCAGTCCAATTGCAGGATCTTTACCTTAGTCTTTGGAGTACTACTTGATGGAAATATGCCCTAGAGGCAATAATAAATATGTTATTTGTATTTCCTTATATCATGATAAATGTCTTTTATTCATGCTAGAATTGTATTAACCGGAAACTTGATACATGTGTGAATACATAGACAAAATAGTATGTCCCTAGTATGCCTCTACTAGACTAGCTCATTGATCAAAGATGGCTATGTTTCCTAGCCATAGACATGAGTTGTCATTTGATCAACGGGATCACATCATTGGGAGAATGATGTGATGGACTAGACCCATCCGTTAGCTTAGCACTATGATCATTTAGTTTTACTGCTATTGCTTTCTTCATGACTTATACATGTTCCTATGACTACAAGATTATGCAACTCCCGAATACCATAGGAACACCTTGTGTGCTATCAAACGTCACAACGTAACTGGGTGATCATAAAGATGCTCTACAGGTGTCTACGAAAGTGTTCGTGGTGTTGGCATAGATCAAGACTAGGATTTGTCACTCCGAGTGTCGGAGAGGTATCTCTGGGCCCTCTCGGTAATGCACATCATAATAAGCCTTGCAAGCAAATGACTAATGAGTTAGTCACAAGATGATGTATTACGGAATGAGTAAAGAGACTTGCCGGTAACGAGATTGAAATAGGAGAGATACCGATGATCGAATCTCAGGCAAGTAACATACCGATGACAAAAGGAACAACGTATGTTGTTATGCGGTTTGACCGATAAAGATCTTCGTAGAATATGTAGGAGCCAATATGAGCATCCAGGTTCCGCTATTGGTTATTGACCGGAGATGATTCTCGGTCATGTCTACATAGTTCTCAAACCCGTAGGGTCCGCACGCTTAACGTTTGATGACGATCGGTATTATGAGTTTATGAGTTTTGATGTACCTAAGGTAGTTCAGAGTCCCGGATGAGATCACGGACATGACGAGGAGTCTCGGAATGTCCGAGACGTAAAGATTGATATATTGGACGACTATATTCGGACAACGGAAGCGTTCCGTAAAGTTTGGGAATTTACCGGAGTACCGGGGAGGTTACCGGAACCCCTAGGGAAGCTATGGGCCTTAATGGGCCGTAGGAGAAAGAGGGAAGGAGGGCCAGGGCTTGGGCCGCGCGCCCCCCACCCCTTGGTCTGAATTGGACAAGGAGGGAGGGGGGCCGGCGCCCCTTTCCTTCTCCTTCTCCCTCTCCTTCCTTTCCCCCTTCTCCCTTTTGGTAGTTCCTACTAGGAATAGGATTGCAATCCTATTCCTAGTAGGATTGCACCTCCTAGGCGCGCCACAAGGGGCCGGCCGGCCTCCCCCCTTCCTCCTTTATATACGGGGGCAGGGGGCACCCAAAGACACAAGTTGAATTGTTTTAGCCATGTGCGGTGCCCCCCTCCACAGAAACACACCTCGGTCATACCTTTGCAGTGCTTAGGCGAAGCCCTGCGCCGGTAGATACATCATATCCGTCACCACGCCGTCGTGCTGATGAAACTCTCCCGTGAAGCTCAACTGGATCAAGAGCTTGTGGGACGTCATCAAGCTGAACGTGTGCTGAACGCGGAGGTGCCGTACGTTCGGTGCTTGATCGGTTGGATCGCGAAGAAGTTCGACTACATCAACCGCGTCACTAGACGCTTCCGCTCCCGGTCTACGAGGGTACGTAGACACACTCTCATCCTCGTTGCTATGCATCTACTAGATAGATCTTGCTTGATCGTAGGAAATTTTTGAAAATACTACGTTCCCCAACAGTGGCATCATGAGCCAGGTCTATGCGTAGATGATATGCACGAGTAGAACACAATGAGTTGTGGGCGATACTAGTCATACTGCTTACCAGCATGTCATACTTTGCTTCGGCGGTATTGTGAGATGAAGCGGCCCAGACAGACATTACGCGTACGCTTACGCAAGACTGGTTTCACCGTTATGAGCACTCGTTGCTTAAAGGTGACTGGTGGGTGTCTGTCTCTCTCACTTTAGCTGAATCAAGTGTGGCTACGCCCGGTCCTTGTGAAGGTTAAAACATCACATACTTGACGAAACATCATTGTGGTTTTGTATGCGTAGCTAAGAACGGTTCTTGCTAAGCTCGTAGCAGCCACGTAAAACTTGCAACAACAAAGTAGAGGACGTCTAACTTGTTTTTGCAGGGCATGTTGTGATGTGATATGGTCAAGACATGATGAGTTATACGATTTTGTATGAGATGATCATGTTTCGTAAAGTTATCGGCAACTGGCAGGAGCCATATGGTTGTCGCTTTATTGTATGAAATGCAATCGCCATGTAATTGCTTTACTTTATCACTAAGCAGTAGCGATAGTCGTAGAAGCAATAGTTGGCGAGACGACAACGACGCTACGATGGAGATCAAGGTGTCACGCCGGTGACGAAGGTGATCATGACGGTGCTTTGGAGATGGAGATCAAAAGCACAAGATGATGATGGTCATATCATGTCACATATTTTGATTGCATGTGATGTTTATCTTATTATGCTTTTTATTTTGCTTAGAACGACGGTAGCATTATAAGATGATCCCTTACTAAATTTCAAGGTATAAGTGTTCTCCCTGAGTATGCACTGTTGCGAAAGTTCGTCGTGCCGAGACACCACGTGATGATCGGGTGTGATAAGCTCTACGTTCAAATAAAACAGGTGTAAGCCAGTTTTGCACACGCAGAATACTCGGGTTAAACTTGACGAGCCTAGCATATGCAGATATGGCCTCGGAACACTGGAAACCGAAAGGTTGAGCGTGAATCATATAGTAGATATGATCAACATAAGATGTTCACCATTGAAACTACTCCATCTCACGTGATGATCGGACATGGTTTAGTTGATTTGGATCACGTGGTCATTTAGATGACCGGAGGGATGTCTATCTAAGTGGGAGTTCTTTAAATAATATGATTAATTGAACTTTAATTTATCACGAACTTAGTCCTGATAGTTTTTGCATATCTATGTTGTTGTAGATCAATGGCCCGTGCTACCGTTCCTTTGAATTTTAATGCATTCCTAGATAAAGCTAAGTTGAAAGATGATGGTAGCAATTACACGGACTGGGTCCGTAACTTGAGGATTATCCTCATTGCTGCACAGAAGAATTATGTCCTTGAAGCACCGCTAGGTGACAAGCCCCCTCCCGCTAATGTAGACGCTTTGAATGTCTGGCAGACGCGGTCTGATGACTACACGATAGTTCAGTGTGCCATGCTTTACGGCTTAGAACCGGGACTTCAACGACGTTTTGAACGTCATGGACCATATGAGATGTTCCAGGAGTTGAAGTTAATATTTCAAGAAAATGCCCGGATTGAGAAATATAAGATTTCCAATAAGTTCTACAACTGCAAGATGGAGGAGAATAGTTCTATCAGTGAACACTTACTCAGAATGTCTGGGTACTACAATCATATGACTCAACTTGGTTGCAAAGTTGACGAGGATAGTGTCATTGATAGAGTTCTTCAATCACTGCCACCAAGCTATAAAGGCTTCGTGATGAACAAGTATGTGCAAAGGTCCTAGCTGACATATAAACCCTATCACTCCTCAATAACCCTAACACTTCTCATTCTCTCACCATGTCCCGATCTAAACAGGAAATGATGACCTCTCTCTCTCTCTCTCTATCTCTCTCTCTCTCTCTCTCTCTCTCTCTCTCTCTCTCTCT
>LR738710.1:874470329-874503654 GCA_902687465.1 Secale cereale
CACACACATCGTCAAAGGTAGATTCCAGCGATGCAAATTCTGGATTAGAACTTCTCGAATATGGACATCTGCAAGCCTTTCATCATGATATCCGCAAATTGTTGAGTTGTGGGAATGTGAAGAAATCGAACATTCCCAAGAGCCACCTGGTATCAAATAGTATGGGCATCAAGCTCTATATTCTTGGTGCGGTGGTGATAAATCGGATTCGCGGAGAGGTAAATGGCAGAGAAATTGACACAATACACAACAATGGCCTTGTTAACGGGGCAACATAGCTCGTGAGGGAGTTTGCATAACTGCGTGCACTCGGCGATGCCATTAGCCACCGCAGGACGACTCTGCCTCGACACTCAAACTGGAGACTGTGGGCTGCCGCTTGACAACCACAATATGAGTGGCAGCCCAAGGACGACATAGTATCCATAGGTGGAAGTGGCAGTGTCGGGATAGCCAGCCGAATCAACATCAGAGTATGCAACGATGTTGGTGGAGGGCAGGGCTAGCAGGTTGATGTCGATCCATGTGGTTATAGATGTAGTGCAAGACCCTCTTCACCAAGGACAAATGAGCGTCAGGAAGGAAGTGCATGTGAAGGGACATCTGCTGAAGAACGTACTACAACTATGTATGATTAAGCATCAAGTAATGTAAGGCACCAACGATGGACCGGTAGAAGGAGAGAACCATCAGTGAAGGAGATCTTGGCCTTCGTGTACACTGGTGTATCTGCGGGTTGGCAATTAAGCCTTCTGGCACAATCAAGTAGCTCTTGGGCCTACTTCCGCTCGTGGAGGAATAAATCGTCTGCATGCCACACCACTTTAATCCCAATATGGTAAGGCGGGGGACCTTAGTTCTTGTCGCCGAACTCGGCATGGAGATGACCAGTGAACCATCGGAGGAGATCACTTGTGTAGGCCATCAAGATGATGCCATCTACATAGAGGAGCAGGTAAGCATTAGTATCACCCTAGGGGTAAACGAACAACGGGGCGTCCGAATAAGTGGAGCGGAAGCTGAGCTAATTAAGAAACGTTGGGATGTGCAGTGCAGTTGGTGCGCACCTGGGAGTTTTCAAACACCGTTCTTCGACATGAAGGTAGGACACCACCTTATGGTAGGTGGGGTGGTGAGGAGGTGAGGTTGGACGTGGAATTACCAAAGTCATTGGCGAGGCCTATTCTGAGCATGAAGAGGAGGAGATCCTCCGATATCAAAAATCATATGTCATGCATCTAGTCCGCGAGGAATTTGAGGCACATGCAATAATCGTCGATGGAAGAGTAGTTTTGGTGAAGACCAAAATACTCTTGCTGAAGGAATACGATCCAATGCATTCAGTTATCGGTGAAGATGCCGATGATCCTCGTCCACGCCACAAAGGCGTCATCACCATCACGCAAGATGATGTGGAATTTTTCCTTGGACACACCGAGGAAGAACTACTAAATGACGGTGGCGTTGATGGCCATCCACTCATTATTGCCACACATGTGTAGGAGGTGGAAGGTTCCATCAACGTGGTTACATAGGTTGTACTCGCAGAACAGGAGGTTGAAGTAGGTCTTCCACATGTAGAAGTTGGCATCACCGTGATAGATCTTCATGGGATGTGGTTGAAGATTGGCAGCATGCCACAGATGGAGCCCCCGGGCTGGCGCAGGATTGCTGCCACCAGAGAGGGGGAAGTTGGAAGAGTCCATGTAGTTCATGGGGTTGGAGCGGAAACAAGGGAGAGGGGCGATCTTGTGCGGCGACCGGCGGATGGAGAGACTGTAACAGCGAGGGTAGATGGGAATTAGCATCGGGAAGGACCAGTAGCAGTAGGTAGGTTAGGGGGGAGGTGGTCGGCGGGAGAATCGGCAGAGGGAGGTAGGATAAGTAGCGGAGGCGACTAGGGCTAGCGAGGGCGGCGGTCGATGGGAGAAGGGGTGGCGGCTACGAAGGCTATCTAGAGTGGTGACGGCTAGGGTTAGGATTGATTTCTGATACCATGTAGAGTGGGATTTGTTGCAATGCAACTATATTCATGGCATATGTTGCCCATATATAGCACGTATAGGTATCATATCGTCCACATCTATGATCCTAATTACAAGGGATTTATTTGGAGATCAATTGGAACGTTTACAAAAAATAGGCCTACTTGCATGGGCCATGCACAAGTGTCGCTCAACAATGTGAATGTCATGTTGAACATTGACATGTCGGCTATGTGCATAATTTAGGACAAAAGGGTGTCGGCATGTCACCATTACTATTTTGATTTGGGTGAGGGCCCAAAGAAAAAACTTGCACTTATTCAGATGTTACTAAACAAATCATGCATTCACTAAATTTTGTGAGTTGTGAAAATTGGACAATGGAGTTGGCTCTCAAAGATGCAGATTGTGTAGACAGAAGGAAGGAAATATCATTTCCTTATCAACTTTATTACAATAACTAAAATACCGCCGCAAGAACACACATGCTCAAAGATCTCTTGCTTGATCTTCACGGCGATATGGGTGTTGACAATTCATGGACGATAATATTGCTATACATTGGATAAGGCAACGTGATGATGTGTCCAGGTAGTTTGAGGATGGACCATGACGGTGGACGGATACACAATGGTGACCACTATAACCATGCACCTCTATACTTTCACCCTTTAGTGTATCAATAATGGCGAAGGGAGCAAAGAGTTCCATTCCATATTATTTTGAGATATTTTGGTTTGAATGAAAGGTATGGTGGTACTAATCTTGTCATTTAACAAAAAAGGGGAAAAACTGCTTGATGTGTCTATGTCCAAGGTGGTAAATTTATTTAGTCTACAAAACATTTGTTAACTTTGATAGAAACAAAACCCATCAGTGTAAAGCGTTCGCCGCAATTAGAATGAGCTCCCAATACGACACATCTTGTTGTTCCCTAATTAGGCAAGAAGTGGACTAGTGAGCTATGTTCAAAGATGTAACAAATGAGGATGAACCTTGCTACAGCAGAGAGAAACTTGTTTCCCCTTTTGATAAAAAATCCATTTTTCAACCATTGGCTAGATATGAACTTTTGACAACCATCAAATATGCAACCATTAGCTGAAACACATGGACAATATATCAACCTGGAACCATCCACCGTAATATCTCCATGCTTAGCCAAATTAAATGTTATGTTATTATTTTATATGAGAACAAGTATTTACCCTAAATCACGACTATTGTTGCTAAGATTCTAAATCAAGCTGTATGTAGTGAAACGTAAAAGATATTGTTAATTTTAAGTCCTCCTTTCTCATTTGGAAGGTGCTCCTTGAGGTTGCACTATGAGGTGTATATCACAAACTGTCTTGGAGAAAGCCAATTATGCCCCAATTCCCTCAAGGCATTAAATAAAAAATCACATGCATACATCCAGACGCCTTAGCATGCTACCCGTCAACTATAGAATGCTCTTTGGTTCTTATACCATACTCTCGAGACAGTAAAGTATCCAACAAGGGTCCTTTTAGGTGAACCAGGTGAATAATAGTTCCTTGATGGTGCCCGGTTTTTTATAATGATTGCTCTTGACTACTTATGTGGTAGCACAATGAAGGCATGGTAGACTGCCCATGAGCTGTATGGACCATTTTATGTCCACTTCAGTATTATCACATATTCCACTTCCACTTCTAGAAGCCAATTCTACAATGAGGTCTAAAGAAGCGACAAATGTATGATTGTTTGGATGGAGAACATGCCCAAGGATCACTAATGTGTGTGTTCCTCTACAAGGTAGTATTGATCGACCACAATATGGACAGATTGGACACAACACATCTGTGGCATCAAGCCAACAATCATCCATAGTAGAATTAGGTCTCCTTTTCCTAAGAACTTAACAAGTGTGCAAAATACCTTACAATCCCAAACTGAAACCTTGATTGCCTTTTCTCGCTTGAGCATTGTTGCTAAAGGCGCTTGGTCCTCTTCGAATTATTGTGACGGGCCTGGTTGTGGAGGCCAAGCTGTATCCAAGGTAACTCGACATCACCCTCCCTTGTGATCATACCCTCCTCAAAATCAACTTCTTGGCATTGGAGAGAATAACTGCTTTCTAACTAGTCGATCAATGTTTGATCTTGTCCAACATCATACGTATGTTCAGATGGAAAATGGGGGGCATTGTAATAGTGATGTCAATCTTTATTGAAGACATATGGATGGCATACTCAAGTATTAATAAGTGACTAATAACTACAAAGGGGGTAACATTTATGAGCTTATCAGGATCATAACATAGGAACTGCTAGGATCTCTCAGGATCTCAAGTAGTCACGCTAGGTAGGCACTTAGAGGAAATGAGGATGAATGTGTAGGGAATCCATTATCCTAACTTATCTTAGAGATTTTTCGTAATTAGTGACCATAATGATACCATGTCATATTCAAGATTGAATACTTAACAGTGAGGAAGGTGTCACTATATAAGGACCTAGAACCCCATGCCGAAAGGAGAGACCATTCCCATTACTCAACCATGCAATTTGTAGTTTATAGTTCAAAAATAGCCCATGCACTTCTTTTGATCACATCTAGATATTAGTATACACTAGCAAGACATAGCACCACCCCTTCTCTTACCAGGATCACATCTCTACTCACACATTCTCCATATGTAAATGGTGTCTCCCTGTGTAAGATGGCAATCAAATTAATTGTGTCATCATACTAGCCATAACAAAGCCAATAGCAAAGTAATCTACAATGGAACAATTATGGATTGAACGACGGGCACATTTGGGTAATAGTGCACTTGTCGTTTAATAATTGCCTCAATTCTCAGTCCTCGCTAAATTTAAAATGAAATAAGTATTTCTTGGAATACCCATGCATCTGCTCAGATGAATAGCCACTAAGACATCAGGCAGAGTGAGGCATAACCTAGTGGTGTAAAGGGGTTGATGACTTCCAACCCACCCAGGTTCAAGGCATGGTACTTACAATTTGGGTTAGTTCCGCCAATTATACCGTAGGGGTCTCCCTTACAGTATTACTCTCACAAAAAAACTAATTCACATCAGCAAGACTAGGTTGTATAATCTTCAAGAGAGTCCATGAGATGCTTACTCTAAAATCTAACAGTTCTTTAGGATGATAACATAGCAACTAGGAATAGTCAACTACAATCCTGTTCCAAATGTACAAGGCACCCACTTATGTCTAGATACATAATAGCATATGTAAATATAGTGCTAGGGATACATGATACTAATCATATGGGTTAATGTTAGTTTCATGCCCCAAATGGAATACAAAAATTAAAATATTAATATTAATAGAAACAAGGAATTATAGGCGGGTTCATGAATTTCTGTAAGGCATATTATCACTAGCAAAATACTATCTCAACTTCCAAAGTGTCGAAGGGAAACTATCGGGTTTGAAGCTAAACTCAACTTTTTCATCATTTTACCTTATAACCTTTTTCTATTTTCAATATACACCATTGCAAGTTCCTTGCTAAATTTTGGGATTATTATGAGTTTATATGATATAGTTAGGACATGAAAATCATGTCTTGTTTATTTAATGGAGATAAATAAACTTTGAACTGCATGCCCATGAAAGCCGCCCAAATGTTGGTGAAACATACTATTGTTTTGTCATACGTAAATATCTTTGTTCAAATTAGCAGAGCGCCCCTGACAAATGTGAGGGCATCTTCTTTAAGGCCTCTTTGGTATTTACATGCATATCTCCTTCACGACATATTTAGTTCAACAACTTCTAAAAATATAATAAACATGGTAAAATCAAACTGAAACCATATGAAAAGGTGTAAGTCAGATGTTACTGTGTCACTTGAAATCATTGTCTCATTCTTCTTGGTAGGAATTTTTGAAAAAAAAACTGTCTAAGAGGATAGTATATTTCATTTATTTGTCCTATATAATTGGGATAAAGGATTGTTTTCCTCTAATTACGTGCACTTTCTCCTTTAAACAAAAAAGGATAGAGAATGCCGCAGAAAGGAATTTTATATTCTTCTATTGCGAGGGTTATATATATTTGTTGCTTATATGTTTTTTTCCTAAATTATTATCTAGTCAGCCTCGTTTATATAGAAATTTCACCTCCGAAATTACATATTTAACATGATGCATGTGATTTTTTGAACTAAAATAATAATTTATTTATTGCAAAGATGGAAACATATTATATGGAACATAATTTTGTGGCACAACATAATTTTTTCAGTATAACTTTTTTGGAGCATATTTGCATGCGAGTATCAAATCACAGCATAGTTTATTAATAAATTTAATAGAGAACTATTTATCTAAAATTAAAAAGTGACCAACAAAATTGGTTGAAGTACTACATATATCCAAAAATAATAAGCTAAATCATTTAGGCGCCAACGAATAAGTAGTCATGGATCGCGTGGCTACAGTGTTGCGCCGGACAGGGGGAGTCCGCATGGTACACCTGCACTGTGGCCAAGCTCCGCCCAAGATTCGGGGGTGATATGTCGCACTGTAGCCATGCCCGGTCTTGTCATGGTTGAATGGGTGCAAACTTTGAGGGAGCCTTGGGCCGCCTGCTAGGTGTCGTCTTCCTGGATCCACCTGCTGGGCGCGCGCCTTCTCCTGGTAGCCAGCCGTCGGACCAGGCGGCCCAAAGAGCAGGCCTCGAGGCCGGATAGCTTCAGGGGCGCAGCTAGCTCTGATGTATTGAAATATTATAGGGCATGGATGAGGATACCCATGGTCAATATCTCCGAAAGTAGTCCCCGAAGCTGGTGGGGTGCCGCGTTTGAAAGAAGACCGAGGGACCTCAGCAGCTTCCTATTCCATGTGAACTGGTGACATTTCTTCGCCCGTCTTCTGGTGAGGCCGACTGTCAAGAGCTGGCCGCGGTGGGGCCGGCCGACCGGTGAATTTGAAACGTCAGGGAAGACGCCGGGTGGTGAGCTGGCTGGATGGCCGGCGTGCCTCCCGCGGCTCGTGTGCCACGCGGCGCCAGCAGAGCATGCCGGCTTGCCATCCCAAACGGGCGATGGGACGGCGCCGCAGGTCCAGGCCCGCCACTACAGGGCCTCGGCACACGCGCGGATCCGCTACGGCCGAGGCGATCGGTTGCGCTTTGTAGGCGCACTGAATGTGCGCTGTTACAGTGCGGAAAACGTGGGGGCTTGCGGGGCGTGGGCGCAGTTAATCCCACGCTTCCGCCCACGTCCTGCCTCCTCGTCTTCGCCGTCTGGCCTATAAGTAGCGGGGAGGGGGGCGGAAGAGCGCACGCGCGCCCTCCTCGCCCATCTCCTTCTTCTTTCTTGCTCCTTCTTGCCTCCTCGCCAGCGCCGTGCCTACTGCCCCCGCCAAAGCGCGTATCAGCCCACCGTCACGAAGGCGCACGGAGCTGTAGCCATCTCGTCCTCGTGCTGCCGCTCCATGCCTCCGCCGAGCCATTGCTTCCATGGCGCACAACATTCACTCCAACGATTGGGTTGGCTCGAACGTCCACGAGGACCACCTCGAATTCCTCCTCCAGACGCGGCGGCTCCCTCACGTAGTGAACGTGATGGTGCGCATCCCTCCTTAGGGAGAAATCTCGCCGGCACCGGAGGATGGCGAGTGCGTCATCTTCCGGTCACACTTCATCCGCGGCTTCGGCCTGCCAGCCAGCGGTTTCTTTCGCACCTTCATCGACTTCTACCGACTTCAACCCCACCATCTCACGCCGAACACGGTGGTGCTGATTTCGGCCTACGTCACCCTCAACGAGGGATACCTTAGCACCTTGCCTTCTCTCGAGCTATGGGGAGAACTTTTCTACCTCAATCTCGGCACTGCCATCAAGGGTTAGTTAGCCCAATGCGGGGCATGTGTCGCGGTGCGGCGCACCGGCTCTGGGGTCCGCTTCCCCGCCCTCGCTCTGCTAGAGTCTGCCAAACTCTGGCAGAAATCTTACTTCTACGTCTGGAACACCCACGCCACCATGGACTACGTCAACCTGTCAACTTACGCAGTCGGCCCGCCTGCCGAGCCGCGTACCAACTGGAAGTACCGGTCAAAGAACCTGTCGGCCGCCTGCTCCGCCGCCCTCTTCCGACTCCAAGAGATGATAGAGTCGGAAGGCCTCAATTCGTCGGACTTGCTGGCCGCCTTTGCGAAACGCCGGGTGCTGCATCTCAAGGCCTGGCCCCACCTGATTAGCAATATGAGTGGGCGCCGGGACCCATGGCGGATGTCGACCAAGCTGGACGTGGAGGTGGTCAGGCTAATCAACTTCGTCTCCGCCTGCAAGCTTGTCGAGGGGAAGTGGAGGTTCGGCAAGGAGCCGTACACCCGGGCTAATCCACCTTCGCCAGTAAGTTCTTTGTTATTTTTTTCTTTGGTTGTTTCGAGCTTTTCTTGCCGCAGGACCACTCGTCCGTGATGCAGCGCCTCCCAGGCCAGGCGGCGAATAGCGCGTCGGCCCTGGGCCATCAGTTCATGGCCGACCGCATGGTGAGCAAGGTGGACGCCCCCGATCTGGGGGCGGCCGCCATGGAGGAGGACGACGCATTGGGAGGCGGCAGCGGTGGAGCAGGCGGCTCCTCGGGAGGCGGCCTCAGCGAATGGCCGGATGATGATGAGGAGGAAGACGAGTCGCGCCGCGTTCTAGGCGCCGACAGGGCGGGTGCCGGCTCCTCAGCGGCGCCGACTGGAGCAGGCGGCGCAGCGAAGCGCCGGGCCAAGGCCGTCTTGTACGGTAGTGATGTCGCTTAAAGCTATGTCGATTTTTCTCAAAGAGGAAGGGATGATGCAGCACAACGACGGTAGGTATTTCCCTCCGATGTGAAACCAAGATTATCGAACCAGTAGGAGAACCAAGCAACACAACATAAACATCATAGACAGAAACTTGTTTCCCCTTTTGAGCAAAAAATACAAATTTTGTTGATGATTGGCTACATATGAACTTTGGACAACCATCAAATATGCAACCAGTAGATGAAATATATGCACAATATATCAATGTGGAACCATCTACCATAGTATCTTCGTGCTTAGCCAAATTAGATGCTATGTTATAATTTTACTTTTTGTACGTGAACAAGTATTGGCCCTAAATCTCGACTAGTGTTTCTAAGATTCTATATCAAGCCATATGTAGTGAGGCGTAAAGGATATTCTATATTTGAAGTCGGTCAACGCGTGGTCTTGTCCAACATTGTACGAACGTTCAGATGAAAAAAAAGGGACATTGAAATGGGTATGTCAATATTTTTCAAAGAAATATTGATGGCATACTCGTGAATTAATAAGTGGCTAATTACTATTATGGAGGTATAATATATGAGAATATCAAGATCATTACTTACGGACTCCTAGGATCTCGCTGGATTGCAAGTAGTTATGCTAGGTTGGAACTCGGATAAAATAAGGATGAAGCTGTAGGGAATCCATTATCCTAACTTATCTTGGAGATTTTCCGTAGTTAGTGATCATAATGATACCATATCATATTGGAGATTGAATACGTACCAGCGGAGAAGGTGTCACTATATAAGGACCTAGAGCCCTATGACGAAAGGAGAGACCATTCCCGTTACTCAACCATGCGAGACCTTGTTTGTAGTTCAGATCTAGCCCATGCACTTCTTTTTAAACACATATAGATATACACTAGTAAGACATATCACCACCCCTTCTCTTACTAGGCACACATTTCTAGTCTCACATTCTCCATATGTAAAAGGTGTCTTCCTGTGTAAGATAGCAAACAAATTTATTATGTCGTTGCACTAGCCATGATGAAGCTAATAACAAAGTAAAGTACGATGGACCAACTATGGATTGTATGAGGGGCACATTTGGGTAAGAGGATACATGGTGTAGAATATTTGTTGATAAATTCTCGGTCCTCATTGACTTGAGAATGAAATCATCGTTTCTTCGAATACCCATGCATGCGCTCAGATGATTAGCCGCTAAGTGACATCTGCAAGACTAGGTTGCATAATATCAAGAGAGTCCATGAGATGTTTCCCCTAAAATCTAACATTTCTTTAGGATGATAATACGACAATTAGGAATAAGTTCACTACAATCTCATTCCAAATGCACAAGGCACCCACTTAAGTCTAGATACATAATAGCATACGTAAATATAGTGCTAGGGATACATGCGACTAATCGTATGGCCAAATATTAGTGTCATGCCCCAAATGGAATACAAAACTTCAAACATACATAGAAATATAAAAAACAAAAATTACAGACGTGCTGTAAGGCATATTATCACTAGCAAAAAAATACCTCAACTTCCAAATGTGTCGAAGGGAAACTGTCGGGTTTGAAGTTAAAGTCGATTTTTTCCATCAGTCTTCCTTATAACCGTTTTCTATTTTCAATATACACCATTGCAAGTTCCTTGGTTAATATTGGGAATATAGTTAGGACACTAAATGCATTACTAGTTAATTCAATGGATATAAATAAAATTTGAACTGCATGTACATGAAAACTTCCCAAAGGTTGGTGAAAACATACTATTGTTTCATTGGACCTAAATACCTTTCTTCGAGTTGGCAGTGTGGCCCTGGCAAATGCAAGGGCATCTTCTTTAAGACGTCTTTGGTATCTGCATGGGTATTCCCTTCAAGACATATTTAGTTCAACAACTTCTAAAATATAACAAACATGGTCAAATCAAGTCGAAACCATGTGAAAAGGTGTAAGTCAGATATAACTGTGTCACTTAAGATCATTGTGACATATTCTTCTTTGTAGGATTTTTTTACAAGAGGTCTCAAAGGACTGTAGCTTTCATTTGTCTGTCCTAAACAATTGGCATAAAGGAAATTTTATCCATTTAATTGCACTTTGTTCCTTTAAACCAAAGGGATGGATACAGCCACAAAAAGGAATTTTATGTTCTTCTATCATACTAAGTTGGAAGACAATCGGGAAGTCGTCATGTCAAGGCCCCATAGGCAGAGGTTATGATTTCTTTCTCGCATGTGTAAGTCTGTCCTTGCGAGAATGCAGAGAAAGAGGAGAGAGAGGGAGAGAGAGAGGGAGGGGGTGGGGTTGGGGGAGAGGGAGGTAGAGAGAGAGGTCGAACGTTTGATTTGCTCTCATACTAGTACCTCGTACTTTCAACTTCTGCTTGTGGCATAAGATGAAACAACAACTAGGAGTACGATAACAAGAAGAACTCCAAATGTCTTGAATGTTTCAAAGATAACCAAAACATCTTTAATGTTTCAAAAATATCAAAAATGTCCTGAACATTTTCCAGCTTCTCCTTCTGGCATAAGATGAAACAACAGCTATTGCGCACTAGGATAACAGCAACAACTCAAAATGATAACAAGAAGTTTAGGAAATCAACTAAAGCACATGCATGAAATTATTGCAATGAATTGGAAAATATGCAGATATCACACGTCACAATATATGGCGATCCTCGTCACACTGCACGCCAGGTCGAGACAGAGAACATCGGGAAGTCGCGCCAGCGGATGAAGAAGCACACATCATTCTCACTGGAAACCCTGTACGCCCTACTGCAGCCTGTCACCATCTGCCCCAGCATCACCGTTTGCGCCACTGCGTCTGCGCTCATCGCCACAGACGCGAATCCGGCGGCCTTCATCCGCTCCGCCCACTTCTCCATCCGCTCGTGGCGCTCCCGACGCTGCGCGCCTTCACAGGCAACGATATCCCTGATCTCTTGCAGGAGCAGGCACTGTTCCATGTTCGCACGCTCAATTGTCGACCCGCGTGCAGGCACGCTCTCCTCCAGGGCATCAAACAGGGCGCCGTAGTACTTGAGCGCGTTCTCAAACCGGGCCATGAACTCGTCGTTGTGGTTGGCCTCCTGCTCCGTCACCACCATGAGCTTCGGTGATAGCTCCGCTAAGTCGCGGAGGAGCGCGTCGGCCCTCGACATGGTAGCATTGGCCTGCGCTTTTCCTTTCTTGTCGTGAGGACGAGCAACCATTTCTGCAAACTCTTCGGCGAGCAGACGGTGGAGCTGTAGGGTAGAGACGATAACCAGTGCTTCGCCGTTCCTGACACCGAGGGGCTCGATGCTGCTGAGCAGCTCATTGATGTGGAGTTTCACCGGGTGGAACTGGAAGCCGATGTGCAGGCTCTCGGCTTCCCGAGCGAGGAGCGCACCGGTGACGGACAGGAACTCGTCCTCCTCGTTGACAATGGTCAGACGGAGGATTTGGTCGTGTGCGCCGGCTCCCGGACGCTTGGCAAAGAGATGGAGGAGCAGAAGCCACTGGTCGTGGTCAGCACCGCCGAGATCGACGACGTGGAGCACGGCATTCCTCTCCGTCCGAGCTGCATCAATGATGGCGTAGTTCGTCGTGGTACCGGCGAGGCGGAGGAACGGGCATATCTCGGCGAATTGGCGGCGCGCCGCGGCGGCCGCCGATGCGGGGGTAGTCTTCTGCAGCTGGAGGGCGCGGCACACGCCCTGCCATGGCTGGACCACGCGCAGCGCCAGAGCGTCGGCAAACGAAGACGCGAGGCGGTGCAGGGGGCCGCGGACGTCGTCCGATGCCAGACTGCTGCATATCCTCTCCAACACCTTGTTTACCAGCTCCTTGTCCCCTTTGGCGACCGCGGTGGCGCAGGAATATAGAAGCGTGATAAGGTCTACCGCGCTCTGCACGTACTGATTCTGCGGGGCCGTCGGGGATGGTGTAGTAGGCGCCGCTGGCAGCAGTAATCCTATAGTACCGTTGATGTTGGTGTGTACGAGTGTCCCGTTCAGTCTGTTTCCCAGATCCACCGACCACGCTGTCGTTAGAGGTGTGGGCGCATACACTGGCCCGGCTGTTTCTTGATCTCTGTTCTCCGGATTCATGATCGATCTGCACACATGAATCATGGATTTGAATATTAGTAGTAATCAACATGCGAAAAAAATGAACATATATAAACAATGACATCACGTACATACGAGGGGCTTAAATATGCAAAAGTAGGTGCTCCACATTCTATGTGCTATCAATTTCTTTGATCTCATAATTCTGCTCCAGTATATATAGTAATCTTATCTAAATGACAAGCGATTGCAAAAATTGGCCGGTGTTCTTCCTAACTGCTCAAATAAACGTGCCTACACCCTATTCCATCTAGAAAACGATATGATCGATTGACAGATAGTGCGTGCGAACAATCCTAAATATATAGTATTCCCTACTTCAGAAATATAAGTTGTATAACTACGTGTGCAGTCAACGATTTAAAACACTGACCTCTGATACACACGTAATAGTGCACGTGGACTTGCTCAATTTGATAGTATGTCGATGAGCTTTACCTCCTCTTCTTCCACCTGTACCTCCCCTATAGCTGCATGGATGTTCACTGCGACATGGTTGTTCAAGATTATGAACAATATGTAGTGTATCGTTATTGTTGAGGGTACTTTAAATCGGTTGCATATCTTGCCTACAATGACACCATCCATTTGGCCGCTCGAAGATATATTGCACATTTCAATCTTAGCTTCCTAGCGCAACCATTAGTGCTATTTCAAATATTGATTACAATTAATGTTCTTTCTAAATAATTGTAATTAATGACATTTTCAAGATGAACTACCATTAATGCAATTAATGTTATTCCAGACAATTCCAATTAAGGTTGATGCATCACTGGAGCAACATGGTTCGTTGGATATAGGTTTAACTGCCGAGATAATTTAGATTCGCCAAATTAATTCCTTTATAGGTAGTAGTTGATTAATGTTATTTATAAATAATTGGAATTAATTTTATTTCCAATATAAACTAGCATTATTGTAATTAATGCTGTTTCTAAATAATTGTAATTAATGTTGATATATCGCCGTAGCAAGATGAGTTGGTGCATATAGGTTGTTGAATGGCTGAGATCATTTGGATTCATCAAATTCGTGATTTTATAAGTAGTAGTAGACAGTATATGTAAAAAGATGTGCATCGAGCATGCAACATTAATATTATTATCGTTGTCTTGCAAAAAAAATTGCCTTTTGATAGTTCCACTCCAAAATATAATCAAAGTTGTGTCTGAATATGAAAACACAACATTTTCCTGTACTTTTGGATGACGGAGTGATGAAGTTTTACCGTATTATGCAAGAAGTATAAATTTATGGCATATATATACAGAGTTTCATGAACGCACCACAAACCAAAAGGGTACCAAAGATTCTTAGTAAAACAATATAAACGAGACTTGTTTTTCTTTCACATTAAACAAGCTCAACAAACCATGAAAAGAACTCATCATGTTATTAATCACATTTGGGTTTTATGCGTAACGTATTTTTTGAAGCATATGAATCTTTAAATCAAGGTTTATTTTTTTTGCGTGGCTACACATTAATTTCACCTTTGTAACATGCATAGACGACCATCTTTCTCATTGCTTTGCTAAAAGGGAGGCATAACATATATCAATCTCTTATACTCGAAAACGGTTCAAATGGACAAGAGCAACCATATGTGCATTGAATGAAAAAAAAACAAAGAGTCGCCCCATAGGAAATGGAATGGCAAAGCTTCATGGAGGCTCAAAGGCAAACCTCGGCTGGTTGGCACCATCGATGGCTATTAACGAGTCATCATGGTAACTCACTAAATTGTTTGTATTTTTGGTATAGATGTTTCACAATGCATAAATTACCATGTCATAGGATTTTCATTATCACAATATGGTGCCTTTTTAACGAAACTATTGAGGTACCTTAAGTCGGTTTCTCTACCATTTGGAAAGGGTGTGTAGATAGTCAAGCATTACAACGAAGACTAGTTCCACACTGCCTAGTACTCATATCCTAGACAACCAAGAAATAGAAAAGCCTCAATTGGCTCAAGGAAATCACTTGTCGGTTGTGGATCTTATCGATATTTTCAAAGACATCACCTTTCATTATAGTGGCTCCCATAAATACCCATACCATGTGCTCATTCCATCAGTTCCACATTGCATAAAAGGCCATCAAAGCGGATATGTTTAAGCTCACTTTACTAATACACATCACCTCTAACAAGACCCCTCGACACATATCGTCGGTCTAACAATGTGTCTAACAATGCATGATAAATAATTGTAGGAAAGGAGACCCAACCATGTGTTTTGTGAAGAGGTGGACCCCAATGGCTAGCGCACTCGGTGTAGCTTATAGCACACAAATAGTACTTAACAAGTATGTGCAAAGGTCCTAGCTGACATATAAACCCTATCACTCCTCAATAACCCTAACACTTCTCATTCTCTCACCATGTCCTGATCTAAATAGGAAAACGATGACCTCTCGCTCTCGACCTCCAGCCGCCACTCCTCAACCCACAGACATCGGTGTCATCCAAAGTGTTACCTCCACTTCCTAATCTCCGCTCCGCCCCATCCGCTCCTCTTCCGCTATGATGGTCCCTCTCTCTATTTATCTCCGTCTACCAATTAGCACCCCCCGGTCATGTGTGGACACATTGAACATCACTAAAATGGTGCAAACACCAAAGATCTGTGGATTTCGTATGATGGGTACCATCCTCCACACGAGGAACATGATGAAAAGCCCTTTATCGACATTACACTTGCTTTTATATACTTTCATGTACAGTTAGAGTTTTATTTACCATCTCTTTATGTATTATCTAATCACTGTGCTACATCCTTCTTCCAATGAACCGCCAACATAACACCCTGTCTCCTTAGATGCATTTGTAAGAAACAAGACTCCTTAGATCCTCTGGACAATGATATGCTAAAGATATTAGAAAGAACCAAGTTCATAGAAATTGAAAAGCTTCAATGCCCAACTGGATGTTCCTTTGGTAGTGAACCAAGTGAATGCAAATGATGACCAATGAGAGACGTAACGGTATCATTGATTATTTTCTTTTCATACAAGGTAATTGCGTGTGCTTTGCAACAGGGGTGTAAAAGTGGTTCAACAATAATTCTATCTTTGATTATTCCGCCAAAATCAACATGTTTGTACCTATTCCCCATATGTCTCTTGGGTGACTCTTGTGCTACCCTCTAGCTTTCTTTCTTCCCCGTCCCCGCCACATATGTATATGTGATGTCTTCTTGAACTTTGATGGCTTTACCACATGTTCTCCTTGAACACTTTAATATTAATAAGGTCATGTTTCCCGGCGAAGATGATATATGCCATATACACAAATGCATGCATTAGATGAAAGATACAAGAAATAAATGGAAAGGTGGGAAATAACAACCACACATGTGGTAGATATGTCGACTTTATCCAATCAAGAAACAAATTTTATTTAAATACCACTTGACAACTATTGTTTCTCTAACTAAACATGCTACAACATCGGCGGGCCTGCACTATCCTTACACACACATGTTCAATTCCTTTTTGGATTTTTGGATCCCCTCTTCTCGATGTGTTGTCCATTTTTTCTTGTAGACCCTAGCATAGATAAGGAAACAGTCAAATATTTTCCCACTAAGTTGTTTATGTCTTGGCTTTGGGCCCCCGTAGATTCAGGTCTAGCTCCGCCACTGGGAAGCTACTCTCGCTACATGGGTATAAAATCCAAACCAAGCCACGATTAGGAGGGCAAATAATTAGTTTAAGCTCCAAATCAGTACATGCAGTTCTCACTTCATCTATCAACACTACACAATAATCAGGGAATACTTATAAGTTATAACGGTGCGCCCAATAAATTAACTTGAATAGGGAAGTAAAGAAAGCAAGTTATATTTGTCAGAAGGCTGCAAAATCTGATTTATCAACCTGTTAATATTAAGATAAAGGTAACATGAGGAGAAAGAAACCATCCTGCATCATGCTCATAATATTGTTGTAAGACGATGGCACATCTTCAAACAAAGAAATAATAATAATGTATCATGTTCATAAATATGTTATCCTCTTCTTGGTTCCCGAAAATAGACTCATTTGAGAACTGAACTACTGAACCATGTCCCTAGAAGTAAAAGAAAAAACTTGATGTACATGTTAATATCAAGTGAGAGCAGCTCAATAAACATAAGAAATGGTCTGGCAAATACAAATTGTTAGGGATGAGTCATCATGCATGAAAATAGCTAGATCACATGAAAACACATGCGCCAAAGCAAAGACTCCGAACGACAAACGCGCACACAGAGGAAGGGGAGACGAGTCAGTTATGCAGGGGAAGGCATGGTCTCAGTACCAAAGGAGAGGCTTTCCCTCTCGCTACACCCATTGAGAACGGCCCAGCTCCACCTACCTCGCCACAAAGTCCTTGTGTTTCCTCCGGATTCAGATCTTGCGGCCTACGCCCCCACCACACCACGAAGCACAGTCGGGAGATGGACGCTTAAGTTTCTTTTCGATGGTAGAGATATCAATTGTGTTGGCTCATACATGAATGGTCTAAATATATTTTTTTGGTTCATGCATAGATGGCCAAAACGGAATGGTGAATGTATTATGTTGGCTCATATATAGATGTTATCTATAACTTTGTCTTGTTGGTGAATAGGTGAGCTGTATGGATGTAATACATGTGGAAATGAATGTGTGCGTGTGATATATGGATGTAACATATCTGAATGTGAATTGGATGGTTGAAAAAGCTGGCCGTGATCGCTTGCGATGAGATCAACATCATGGACGGTTGCTTAACAATTCTCATTTGTGATTCGTCTAGCATGGTGTATCCTGTTTGCAATGATATTCTCACATTAGTGATGTGCCATTTGCAATGAAGTTATTTAACTGTTTACGGTTTGGGTTGGTACTATAGTTGTATTTCTAACAGTTGATGATAGAACAGTTGGGTATATGTTGCCGAAATGTTTGGGCTAGATCTGGCGGACCAGGTTTCAGTGACATGTAACATACTAGTGGGTCATGAAGTCCTCTCTAAATAATAGTTCCGTTTCAGCACAAATCAAAGCGACGCTCAGTGAAACCCTATGACTATACTTGGAATGTTAGATGATGGTGTGTGTAGAAAAAGATTGGTTGCAACGCAATTGTATTCATGGCATATGGTGCCCATATATAACACTTACAAGAGTCCTATCATCCACATCTATCATCCTCATTACAAGGCATATAATTGGTGGATAAGTTGGATGTTTACAAAAAATAGGGAAGTCCTACATGCATGGGCCTTGCACAAGCGTCGCTCAACACCCCGCCCCCACCAACAAACACATCGTCAAAGGTAGATTCCAGCGATGCAAATTCTGGATCAGAACTACTCAAATATGGACATCTACAAGCCTTTCATCATGATATCTGCAAATTGTTGAGTTGTGGGAATGTGAAGAAATCGAACATTCCCAAGAGCCAGCTGGTATCAAATAATATGGGCATCAAGCTCTATATGTTTGGTGTGGTGGTGATAAACCGGATTCGCAGAGAGGTAAATGGCAGAGACATTGACGGAATACACAACAATGGCCTTGTTAATGGGGCAACATAGCTCGTGAGGGAGTTGGCAAAACTACGTGCACTCGGTGATGCCATTAGCCACCGCACGACTCTGCCTTGACACTCGAACCGGAGACTGTGGGCTGCCGCTTGACAACCACAAGATGAGTGGCAGCCCAAGGATGACATAGTATCCATAGGTGGATGTGGCAGTGTTGGGATAGCAAGCCGAATCAACATCAGAGTATGCAACGATGCTGGTGGAGGGCAGGGCTAGCAGGGTGATGTCGATCCATGTGGTTATAGATGTAGTGCAAGACCCTCTTCATCGAGGACAAATGAGCGTCAAGAAGGAAGTGCATGTGAAGGCACATCTGCTGAAGAACGTACTACAACTATGTATGATTAAGCATCAAGTAATGTAAGGCACCAACAATGGACCGGTAGAAGGAGAGAACCATCAGTGACGGAGATCTTGGCCTTCAGGTACATCGGTGTATCTGCGGGTTGGCAATCAAGCCTTCCGGCACAGTCAATTAGCTCGTGGGCATACTTCCGCTCGTGGAGGAAGAAACCGTCTGCATGCCACACCACTTTATTCCCAATATGGTAATGCGGGGGACCTAAGTTCTTGGCGGCAAACTCGGTATGGAGATGACCTGTGAACCATCAGAGGAGATCACTTGTGCAGGCCATCAAGATGATGCCATCTACATAGAGGAGCGGGTAAGCATTAGTATCACCCTAGGGGTAAACGAACAACGGGGCGTCCGAATAAGTGGAGCGGAAGCCGAGCTAATTAAGAAACGTCGGGATGTGCGGTGCAGTCGGTGCGCACCTGGGAGTTTTCATCCACCGTTCTTCGACATGAAGGTAGGACACCACCTTATGGTAGGTGGGGTGGTGAGGAGGGTGAGGTTGGACGTGGAATTACCAAAGTCATTGGTGAGGCCAGTTCTGAGCATGAAGAGGAGGAGATAATTCAATATCAAAAATCCTATGTCATGCATCTAGTCCGCGAGGGATTTGAGGCACATGCAATAATCGTCGATGGAAGAGTTGTTTTGGTGAAGACCAAAATACTCTTGCTGAAGGAATACGATCCATTCCACCCCCTTGACCTACCTTCGCCTCTATAAATACTCTAAAATACAAAAAACCCTAGGGGAGTCAACGAAATTATTTTTCCGCCGCCGCAAGTTCCAGAACCTTGAGATCCAATCTAGAGGCCTTTTTCAGCACTCTCCCGGAGGGGGCAACGATCACGAAGGGGTTCTTCTTCATCCTTGTTGCCACTTCCAATGTTGCGTGAGTAGTTTATCACATACCTACGGGTCCGTAGTTAGTAGCTAGATGTATTCTTCTCTCTTTTTGATCTTCAATACAATGTTCTCCTCTATGTTCTCGGAGATCTATTTGATGTAACTCTTTTTTTTGCGGCGTGTTTGTTGGGATCCGATGAATTTTGAGTTTAAGAACATATCTATCCATGAATATTATTTGAGTCTTCTCCGAATCTTTTATGCATGATTGTTATAGCCTTGTATTTCTTCTCTGATTTATTGGTTTGGTTTGGCAACTAGATTGGTTTATCTTTCCATGGGAAGAGGTGCTTTGTGATGGGTTCGATCTTGCGATGCTCAGTCGCAATGACAGAAAGAGACATGACACGCATGTATCATTGCTTTTAAGGGTAACAAGATGGGGTTTATTCATATATGAGTTTATCTTATCTACATCATGTCATCGTTCTTATTACATTACTCCATTTTTCCACGAACTTAATACACTAGATGCATGTTGCATAGCGGTCGATGTGTGGAGTAATAGTAGTAGATGGATAATCGTTATGATCTACTAATCTTGGACTTGATGTCTATATATATGATCATTGCCTTGGATATCGTCATAATTATTTTCTTTGGTATCAATTGGCCAACAGTAATTTGTTTACCCACCGTATGCCATTTTCGTGAGGGAAGCCTCGAGTGAAATCTACGGCCCTCGGTTTATTTCCTATCATATTATATTCAGATCTATTAAATCAAAAATACAAAAATACTTTGCTCACTTTATTTACTTTTTGTTTATTTGCATCTATCAATCTATCTATTTATTAAATCTCAATACCGTTGACGGATTGACAACCCTTTATGCGTTGGGTTGCAAGTATTTGTTGTTTGTGTGCAGGTGCTATTTACATAGTGTTGCTTGGTTCTTCTACTGGATTGATAACCTTGGTTTCATAACTGAGGGAAATAGTTACCTTTGCTGTGTTGCATCATCCCCTCCTCTTCAGAAAAATACCAACGCGGATTACAAGTAGCAGGAAGAATTTCTAGAGCCGTTGTTGGGGAGACATCATCAACATCTATCAAGTACCTATGCATAAACTGGCATCTCCTTGCAATTTACTTTATTTTCCTTTTGCATCTCGTTTTCATCTCCCCCACTTCTAAAATGTTTTATAAAAAACACAAAAATGGTTTACTTTGTTTATTTGCTTGTTTGGTTGGCATAATTGTGTGTTTATTGGAAATCAGAAAGAAAAGACTAATGGATCCTCATCCACTTGCTAATATTTTTAAAAGATTGAATTATGATGAATCAATCGCTAGTGAATTGAGTTTAGTAGATTATCTTTATGAAGTTTTGCTTGCGATTCGTGAATCTGAAAATTGTGATGAAGTGTTAGAAGAAGAAATATATAAAGTGATTCACGATAGCTCCTTGAATGAAAAGCATGATTGCAATGATGTTATTATAAATTCTCTTAATGTCAATTGTGTTAATAATATGCAAAGCCCCAAGCTTGGAGATGCTAATTTTGCTATGTCCACTACTTATTGCAATGATCATGATTGGGGTGATTCTTCTTATGGTCTTGAAAATTTGTTTTAGCCTCATGATGAATATGATATTAACAATAGTATTTGCAATAATATTGAAAGTCGGTTTGGAAGGTTTCCAAATTTAGGTAATAATGATCCCACTACTTTGGAGAATGATCAATCTTACATTTTTTTGATAAAAGTGGGCTTGGAGAGGTCATGACTTTATTTGATGATAATCCCACTATTTTGGAAGAGTTTTAACTTTGCATGCATGTCAATCATGTAGAGAATATGTTATGCGATAACTATATTGTTGAATTTGAATATGATCCCACATGCAATTATTTTGAGACAAGAAAATATGGTTGTATAAATTCTCATGATAATAAATTACCTCTATTCATGTTTAGTTGTCAATATTTTATTGTTCTTCCTTGCATATGCTTGTTTTTGCTTGCCTTGATAATTTGTTTGCTTATAAAATACTTATGCATTGGAATTACGTTAGACTTAAATGTGATTTTCACATGCTATATGATATTCTCTTTATGCTTCAATTCTTGTCTTTCATGCGATCATCATTAAAATTATCAGCACCTACCTAAAAGGCTTTAAAGAAAGTTGCTTGTTGGGAGACAACCCAATATTATTCTTTTCTATTTTGATATGTATACCAAATTATGCCTCTGTTTTGATTTTGTTTTAGTGCTTTAATTAGTGTTTGTGCCAAGCAAAACGTTTGGTATGATTTGGTTGATAGTTGATTTGGTTTCGTTGGAAAACAGAAACTTTCGTGTCCAGTAGTAGAATTATCTATGACTACTGGAGTGTGATGAAATTCTCAATGTTTTACACTTTTTGATATACAATTTACCCACATTGTCCTAATTTTTAGAGTTACATAAGTATGACTATAATTCGCATCTTTACAGACTGTTGTGTTTTTGACAGATTCTGTTTTCGTTGCATTGTGTGCTTATTTTTATTAATGTATGGATTGTATCGGGGGGTATAAGGCATGGTAAAGTTAGAATATTGTAGATATAATGCAATAATAAAATATGAATCAGTTTGCAACAGTACTTAAAGTAAGGATTAGTTTTGTTATACTAACGGATCTCAGGAAGTTTTGTTGAGTTTTATGTGATTGAAGTTTTCAAGTTTTGGGTGAGATCACGAAGGATGAAGGAATAAGGAGTGAAAAGAGCCTAAGCTTGCGGATACCCATGGCGCCCCAGGGTAATATTCAAGGAGTACCAAGTGATACGTCCATTTTGCATCATGTTTTCCTGTTGTTATTTATAAAGTTTTTATGCATAATAATGCCTTTTGGAGTAATTCTAATGCCTTTTGTCTCATAATATGCAAGGTTTACATCAAGAGGGAGAATACCGGCAGCTGGAATTCTAGACCTAAAAAAGCAACGTCAGGCCACCTATTCTGCACAACTCCAAATGATCTGAAACTCCACGGAAAATTATAATGGATCATTTAATACATATTGGATCAAATAAGAATCAAAGGGGGCCCACCAGGTGGGCACAACCCACCTGGGTGCGGGAGGGCCCTCAGGCGCGCCCTAGTGGGTTGTGCCCTCCTCGGTCCACGTCCGGTGCCCATCTTACGGTATATAAGTCATTTTGACCTAAAATAATCAAGGAGAGGACTTTCGGGATGGATCACCGCCGTCTCGAGGCAGAACTTGGGCAGGAGCACTTTTGCCCTCCGGTGGAGCGATTCCGCCCGGGGAACATCCCTCACGGATGGGGAATTCGAAGCTATCGTCATCACAAACAACCCTCTCATCTTGGAGAGGCCAATCTTCATCAACATATTCACCAGCACCATCTCCTCTCAAAGCTTAGTTCATCTTTTGTGTTCAATCTTCGTACTGGAACCTCAGATTGGTACCTTTGGGTGACTAGTAGTGCTGATTACATCTTGTAGTTGATTACTATATTGTTTATTTGGTGGAAGATTATCTGTTCAAATCCGTTATGCTATTCAATACCCCACTGATCATGAGCATGTTTATCACGTGTGAGTATTTACTTTAGTTATTGAGGTCACGGGAGAAATCATGTTGGAAGTAATCCTGTGCATTTGATATGTGTTCGATATTTCGATGATATGTATGTTGTGATTCCCTTAGTGGTGTCATGTGAACGTCGACTAAATAACACTTCACCATATTTGGGCCTAAGTGAATGCATTGTGGAGTAGTTATTAGATGATGGGTTGCTAGAGTGACAGAAGCTTAAACCCTAGTTTATGCACTACATCGTAAGGGACCGATTTGGACCCAAATGTTTAATGCTATGGTTAGATTTTATCTTATTACTTTTCACATAGTTGCGGATGCTTGCGAGTGGGTTAATAATAACTAGGAGGTTTGTTCAAGTACGAACAACATCTAAGCACCAGTCCACCCACATATCAAATTATCGAAGTAACGAACACAAATCAAACCAATATGGTGAAAGTGACTAGATGAAATTCCCATGTGCCCTCTAGTACACTTTTCTCATTATAAGAAAACATTTTGGCATGTTCTTTGCCATAAAACGATTGGGCTACCTTGTTGCTTACTATTTACCATTACCATTACTCGCTCGTTAATAATTATCTTGTTATCAAACTATCGGTTACCGAAAATTTCAGTGCTTGCAGACATTACCTTGCTAACGACTTGCCGTTTCTACTGCTCCTCATTGGGTTTGACACTCTTACTTACCGAAAGGACTACAATTGATCCCCTATACTTCACTAGTAGAAAACAGGGCATTGGTCCAGCCCATTAGCCCCGGTTCAATCTAGAACCGGGACCAATAGGGGTACTGGACCCGGTTCGTTAGCCCAGGGGGCCGGCCGGGCCACGTGGGCCATTGGTCCCGGTTCGTCTGGACCTATTGGTCCCGGTTGGAGCTAAAAACCGGGACCAATGGCTCTTGCTCCTGGCCCACCACTATTAGTCCCGGTTTGTTTTATGAACCGGGACCAAAGGCACCCCTTTAGCCCCGGTTTGTAGCACCAACCGGGACCAGTGAGTTGCCTATATATACCCCCTCACTCAAGAGCAGAGCTCACTGCTCTGTTTTTTTTCTGGCCGAGGGGGAGAGGGGTTAGTGGTGCTCTAGCTCACCTCCTATGCACACAACATGTTCGGTGGAATGCCCGAGCCACACTAGTTAAGCTTTTCTCCTCTCGAAGCTCTATTTTCTTCGAGATTTGTCTAGGTTTAGCGGTCCGTCACGTCCCGTCCCCGTCTTCCCCGCCGTCGATCGCCCCCGCCGATCTCGTCACCGGCACCACCGTGGTGAGCCTCTTGTTATGTCCATGCTTTTCTTACTTTTATTATTGCTTTAGATAGATATTTGTCTAATTTTCTTACGTTTATTATTGCTTGTTATTATATAGTGCGATGGTTTTGATATCCGCCCACGTGGGCCCTCGTCCGGTCTACGATTCGGATGTGGTATATTATCTTTAATTTATAACTATTTGTTTTAGTGCTTATGATAGTTATGCCGACCAACCTGACATGCATAGATGTTTTATTATGTCTAGGAGGTAGTTGAACCGGAAATTCCAACCGACCCTCTTGTGGAGAGGTTAAATTTAGTTGAAGAGGAAAACATTTCGTTAAAGAAAAAATTGGAAAAAATGGAGGAGGAGGAGAAGATGGAATTGGAGTTGCATGTTGCGGAAGTTATCGATGATCACAAGATCAAGATGGAACCTATTGTCGAGAGGTTAAATTTAGTTGAAGAAGAAAACAAATTCTTGAAGGAAAAAATAAAAAAATTTGTGGACGAGAAGATGATATTGGAGTTGCATGTTGCGGATGTCGTCGATGATCACAAGATCAAGATGGATGCAATGCGGTTGAAGATTAAAAAGATTAGAAAATATGCCATTAATACCGAGGCTTGGTATCATTATGCCGTTGGATCAATTGTTACCTTGGTTGCGATTATGATAGCATTTGTTTTCGCGTTGAAATGTTTTACATAGTTTCGATGTGTATGGAGAGCTATATATGTTGTTAGATGAGAACTATATATGTATGTACTTTGGTTTTAATGTGATGATGAACTTTTATCCATTTGGTCACTTAATTATCTATTTATGATGTTCTGTAATGGTTTTTGACACACTTAATTATATATAAATGCACGCAGATGAACCGCCAATGGATGTACGGTGACAGACACACCTCCGAGTACATTAAGGGCGTGCGTGAGTTTCTAAATGTGGCAGAGGCAAACAAGCAGAATGGTTTTATGTGTTGTCCATGCACTCAATGTGTGAATACGATGTCTTACTCTAACCGAAAAATCCTTCACTCCCACCTGCTTTACAAGTGTTTCATGCCACACTATAATGTTTGGACGAGGCACGGAGAAATAGGGGTTATGATGGAAGACGGCGAAGAAGAAGAGTACGATGACAACTATGTGCCCCCTGAATACGGTGATGCTGCAATGGGGGGAGCTGATGAAGATCAAGAGGAACTAGACGATGTGCCCAATGATGCTGCAACGGGTGAAGCTGCTGAAGATCAAGAGGAACCAAATGATGATCTTCGCCGGGTCATTGTCGATGCAAGGACACAATGCGAAAGTCAAAAGGAGAAGCTGAAGTTCGATCGCATGTTAGAGGATCACAAAAAAGGGTTGTACCCCAATTGCGAAGATGGCAACACAAAGCTCGGTACCGTACTGGAATTGCTGCAGTGGAAGGCAGAGAATGCTGTGGCTGACAAAGGATTTGAGAAGCTACTGAAAATATTGAAGAAGAAGCTTCCGAAGGATAACGAATTGCCCGACAGTACATACGCAGCAAAGAAGGTCGTATGCCATCTAGGATTGGAGGTGCAGAAGATACATGCATGCCCTAATGACTGCATCCTCTACCGCGGTGCATACAACGATCTGAACGCATGCCCGGTATGTGGTGCGTTGCGGTATAAGATCAGACGAGATGACCCTGGTGATGTTGATGGCGAGCCCGCCAGGAAGAGGGTTCCTGCGAAGGTGATGTGGTATGCTCCTATAATACCACGGTTGAAACGTTTGTTTAGAAACAGAGAGCATGCCAAGTTGATGCGATGGCACAGTGAGGACCGTAAGAAAGACGGGAAGTTGAGAGCACCCGCTGACGGGTCGAAATGGAGAAAAATCGAGAGAAAGTACTGGGAGGAGTTTGCAAAGGACGCAAGGAACGTATGGTTTGCTCTAAGCGCGGATGGCATTAATCCTTTCGGGGAGCAGAGCAGCAATCACAGCACCTGGCCCGTGACTCTATGTATGTATAACCTTCCTCCTTGGATGTGCATGAAGCGGAAGTTCATTATGATGCCAGTTCTCATCCAAGGCCCTAAGCAACCCGGCAACGACATTGATGTGTACCTAAGGCCATTAGTTGAAGAACTTTTACAGCTGTGGAATGGAAACGGTGTACGTGCGTGGGATGAGCACAAACAGGAGGAATTTGACCTAAAGGCGTTGCTGTTCGTGACCATCAACGATTGGCCCGCTCTCAGTAACCTTTCAGGACAGACAAACAAAGGATACCACGCATGCACGCACTGTTGAGATGACACTGAAAGTATATACCTGGACAAGTGCAGGAAGAATGTGTACCTGGTGTTGGAAATATGCCCTAGAGGCAATAATAAAAGAGTTATTATTATATTTCCTTGTTCATGATAATCGTTTATTATCCATGCTATAACTGTATTGATTGGAAACTCAAATACACGTGTGGATGAATAGATAGACTTTGTGTCCCTAGTGAGCCTCTACAGGACTAGCTCGTTGATCAAAGATGACCGCGGTTTCCAGGTCATAGACATGAGTTGTCATTTGATAACGGGATCACATCATTAGGAGAATGATGTGATGGACGAGACCCAAACGTAAACATAGCTTTTGATCGTGTCAGTTATCGCTATAGTTTTCTGCATGTCAAGTATAAGTTCCTATGACCATGAGATCATGTAACTCACTGACACCGTAGGAGTGCTTTGTGTGTGCCAAACGTCACAACGTAACTGGGTGACTATAAAGGTACTCTACAGGTATCTCCGAGGGTGTCTGTTGAGTTGACATGGATCGAGACTGGGATTTGTCACTCCGTGTAACGGAGAGGTATCTCCGGGCCCACTCGGTAATACGTCATCTCAATGAGCTCAAAGTGACTAAGTAGTTGGTCACGGGATTATGTATTACGGCAACGAGTAAAGAGACTTGCCGGTAACGAGATTGAACTAGGTATAGAGATACCGACGATCGAATCTCGGGCAAGTAACATACCGACGAGACAAAGGGAACTGTATACGGGATTGCCTGAATCCTTGACATCGTGGTTCATCCGATGAGATCATCGAGAAACATGTGGGAACCAATATGGGTATCCAGATCCCGCTATTGGTTATTGACCTGGGAGTGTCTCGGTCATGTCTACATGGTTTCCGAACCCGCAGGGTCTACACACTTAAGGTTCGGTGACGCTAGGGTTGTTAGTGAGAAGAGTGCATGGTTACCGAAGGTTGTTCGGAGTCCCGGATGAGATCCCGGACGTGACGAGGGTCTCCGGAATGGTCCGGAGACGAAGATTGATATATAGGATGAAAGGTTTCGGAGTCCGGAAGTGTTCCGGGGAGCATCGGGAAATCGGCGGACGACCGAAAGGGGTTTCGGGGGTTCCGGAAGTAGTTCTGGGCCTATTGGGCCACAAGGGGGAACACCACAGCCCTCAAGGGGCTGTGCGCCCCCCCCTGGGCCCTCTCCTCATGCGGCTAAGGGGGTGGGACCCCCTAGGGCAGCCGCACCCCTTTGGAGTAGGGGGCAAGGCACCTAGGGGGGGAAACCCTAGGGCCTGGCCCTTGGCCGCCGCCCCCCCCATGCCCTGGCCGCCGGCCCCCCTAGGGGAAACCCTAGGGGCGCCCCCCTCTCCTCCTTCCCCCTATATATAGAGAGGTAGAGGGAGGGCAGCAAACACAAGTTCGTGCCTCGGTGCTGCCCTCCCTCTCCCGTAACATCTTCTTCTCCCGCGGTGCTTAGGCGAAGCCCTGCTGGAAATCTTCTACACCATCACCACCACGCCGTCGTGCTGCCGGTTCTCCATCAACCTCTCCTCCACCCCTTGCTGGATCAAGAAGGAGGAGACGTCCCCGAGCCGTACGTGTGAAGAACGCGGAGGCACTGTTGCTTCGGTGCTTGGATCTTCGGCGATCTGAATCGCGGCGAGTACGACTCCATCAACCGCGTTCTTAACGCTTCTGCTTAGCGATCTACAAGGGTACGTAGATCCAACTCTCCTCTCGTAGTAGCATCTCCTAGATTGATCTTGGTGAACGGTAGGAAAATTTTTGTTTCCCATGCAACGTTCCCCAACACATAGATGTTTTATTATGTCTAGGAGGTAGTTGAACCGGAAATTCCAACCGACCCTCTTGTGGAGAGGTTAAATTTAGTTGAAGAGGAAAACATTTCGTTAAAGAAAAAATTGGAAAAAATGGAGGAGGAGGAGAAGATGGAATTGGAGTTGCATGTTGCGGAAGTTATCGATGATCACAAGATCAAGATGGACCCTATTGTCGAGAGGTTAAATTTAGTTGAAGAAGAAAACAAATTCTTGAAGGAAAAAATAAAAAAAAATTGTGGACGAGAAGATGATATTGGAGTTGCATGTTGCGGATGTCGTCGATGATCACAAGATCAAGATGGATGCAATGCGGTTGAAGATTAAAAAGATTAGAAAATATGCCATTAATACCGAGGCTTGGTATCATTATGCCGTTGGATCAATTGTTACCTTGGTTGCGATTATGATAGCATTTGTTTTCGCGTTGAAATGTTTTACATAGTTTCGATGTGTATGGAGAGCTATATGTTGTTAGATGAGAACTATATATGTATGTACTTTGGTTTTAATGTGATGATGAACTTTTATCCATTTGGTCACTTAATTATCTATTTATGATGTTCTGTAATGGTTTTTGACACACTTAATTATATATAAATGCACGCAGATGAACCGCCAATGGATGTACGGTGACAGACACACCTCCGAGTACATTAAGGGCGTGCGTGAGTTTCTAAATGCGGCAGAGGCAAACAAGCAGAATGGTTTTATGTGTTGTCCATGCACTCAATGTGTGAATACGATGTCTTACTCTAACCGAAAAATCATTCACTCCCACCTGCTTTACAAGGGTTTCATGCCACACTATAATGTTTGGACGAGGCACGGAGAAATAGGGGTTATGATGGAAGACGGCGAAGAAGAAGAGTACGATGACAACTATGTGCCCCCTGAATACGGTGATGCTGCAATGGGGGGAGCTGGTGAAGATCAAGAGGAACCAGACGATGTGCCCAATGATGCTGCAACGGGTGAAGCTGCTGAAGATCAAGAGGAACCAAATGATGATCTTCGCCGGGTCATTGTCGATGCAAGGACACAATGCGAAAGTCAAAAGGAGAAGCTGAAGTTCGATCGCGTGTTAGAGGATCACAAAAAAGGGTTGTACCCCAATTGCGAAGATGGCAACACAAAGCTCGGTACCGTACTGGAATTGCTGCAGTGGAAGGCAGAGAATGCTGTGGCTGACAAAGGATTTGAGAAGCTACTGAAAATATTGAAGAAGAAGCTTCCGAAGGATAACGAATTGCCCGACAGTACATACGCAGCAAAGAAGGTCGTATGCCCTCTAGGATTGGAGGTGCAGAAGATACATGCATGCCCTAATGACTGCATCCTCTACCGCGGTGCATACAACGATCTGAACGCATGCCCGGTATGTGGTGCGTTGCGGTATAAGATCAGACGAGATGACCCTGGTGATGTTGATGGCGAGCCCGCCAGGAAGAGGGTTCCTGCGAAGGTGATGTGGTATGCTCCTATAATACCACGGTTGAAACGTTTGTTTAGAAACAGAGAGCATGCCAAGTTGATGCGATGGCACAGTGAGGACCGTAATAAAGACGGGAAGTTGAGAGCACCCGCTGACGGGTCGCAATGGAGAAAAATCGAGAGAAAGTACTGGGAGGAGTTTGCAAAGGACGCAAGGAACGTATGGTTTGCTCTAAGCGCGGATGGCATTAATCCTTTCGGGGAGCAGAGCAGCAATCACAGCACCTGGCCCGTGACTCTATGTATGTATAACCTTCCTCCTTGGATGTGCATGAAGCGGAAGTTCATTATGATGCCAGTTCTCATCCAAGGCCCTAAGCAACCCGGCAACGACATTGATGTGTACCTAAGGCCATTAGTTGAAGAACTTTTACAGCTGTGGAATGGAAACGGTGTACGTGCGTGGGATGAGCACAAACAGGAGGAATTTGACCGGGGCATGTTGGTACGAAGTTATGCAAAGATGTTCTGGAACGGAGTCCCTGATAGGATAATCCGTCTTTTGTTACGGATTATCTTATCTGGGACTTCGTTCCAAAACAACTTTGGAGAGCTTCGTACCATCATGCTACTGTTACTTTCGCCTAATGATGAAGTATTGGTTTTGTTGAATCCTTTGACACTATAGCTAGACAAAATGTGACATGAGGGGGTCTAGGGTTTGTGGATCGCCGAGCAGTCGGGGGTCGAGGGGTCGAGAGAGGTTGCCTATAGCTAGTGTCAAAGTATTGAAAAATTCCATGACTTCATCATTTGCCAGAAGTAACCGGGGCATGTTGGTACGAAGTTATGCAAAGATGTTTTGGAACGGAGTTCCTGATAGGATAATCCGTCTTTTGTTACGGATTATCTTATCTGGGACTTCGTTCCAAAACAACTTTGGAGAGCTTCGTACCATCATGCTACTGTTACTTTCGCCTAATGATGAAGTATTGGTTTTGTTGAATCCTTTGACACTATAGCTAGACAAAATGTGACATGAGGGGGTCTAGGGTTTGTGGATCGCCGAGCAGTCGGGGGTCGAGGGGTCGAGAGAGGTTGCCTAGCTAGTGTCAAAGTATTGAAAAATTACATGACTTCATCATTTGCCAGAAGTAACCGGGGCATGTTGGTACGAAGTTATGCAAAGATGTTCTGGAACGGAGTCCCTGATAGGATAATCACTCTTTCCTTACAACTTCAAGTGAGTGTTAATGTCTTGTGCATATTTGGTTTCCCTTATATATATCAGTCAAGTTTATAGTGATGTAATGATCTCATGCATTCGTGCGCAGCTTCCACTATATTCTCTTAGAGATTAAGCTTGAGAAGGGAATAGTAACTGTCTTCGACTCTAAACGTAAAGATCCCGAGGAGTATGCGGACATGACTCAAATGCTAGCCAGGTAAGTTAAATCGATCAATATTATCCACCATGCATATATATCAGCAACTTCATTTCTGATATCAACTAATTGTTTCCTTTGTCTGGCAGGGCTTGGAAAACATTCAGCAAAAAAGCTCCGGGACTGCCGAAGAAGCTACAATTTAGATACCCGAAAGTAAGTACTATATAGTAGCATGTTCCGCGCGCGCATCTCCTATATCTTGATTCAAGCGCTAGCTAGTTTCATCAATACCAATTTGGCATATTCTTGCTTATCAGTTTGATTGAGCTCTATTTCTTGTAAAGTGGTTGTGACAGGAACCCGGGAATGATTATTGTGGATACTACATTTGCGAGTCCATCCGCCACACGACCTGTGAGCGGGGCTACACTGATGAACAATTTAAAGTGCGTAAGCAATCAATAATATTCACAAATTTATAGCATCATTTCATGTATTGACCCCCTACTTCAAATTAGATGTTTCGGATGCGGGATGAACTCCTAACACCAGATCGTCTGCGAGCAATTCAAGAGGAATTGGCGGCATTCTTCCTTGAACACGTGATCGCTGAAGACGGAGAATACTATGTGGACCCTGCATCCATGTGTTAGGAGATTATTTTTGTAAGAGATAATTATTGTATATATGTGCCCGGTAGTGTCGGATCGATAGATATACGAGAACTTGTTGTTCGACCAATCTCTCGGAGAAGGAGAGGTGGTCGATATTATTACTTCTCTCTGTATGCATATATATATATATGTTTATTATATATACGAGATCTTCTGTTCCTTCGTTTGCTTAGTATAGCTAGCAGCTAGCTAGCTAGCTAGCGTGACTCTAGTCCATATATATACGTATGTGTAGTATGTAGCGTCGACCAAAAGCACGGACATAAGAGAGAAGTACTTCTCTCTATTAATTAGCTAGCTAACACAATATATCAAACACCTAAATTAACCCCCAAAACCTAAAACCCCCCCTCCCCTTTCAAAAAAAAAAAACAAAAACCACAGCTACAGAAATGCTGACACGTGCATGCCTTTTGGTCCCGGTTGGTACCACCAACCGGGACTAAAGCCCCTCCTGCCTGGACTCGGTGCACAGGCCACGTGGACACCCTTTTGCCCCGGTTCTGGATTGAACCGGGACTAAAGGGTCAGAGCATTAGTACCGACCCTGTTGCCCCGGTTCCAGAACCGGGGCTAAAAGGCCAAATGAACCGGGGCTAAATCCCCTTTATCTACTAGTGCTTGTGGGTCATCAAGGCTCTTTTCTGGCGCCGTTGCCGGGGAGTGAAGCGCTCTTGGTAAGTGGAAATTGGTAAGGAAAAGTCATTACTACGTGCTGAAATTTACTGTCACTTGTTACTAAGGAAAACAATCATTTGAGGGTTTTTTCGGGGTATCTTCACCTCGAGCTGAAGCACAATTAGTTGCCCCTCAACCTTATGCAGCTACTGAAAATGTTGATCCATGAAATTCCTTTGGGTATGATAGAAGAACTGCTAGCTAATCCTTATGCAGGAGATGGAACCGAACATCCTGATATGCATTTCATATATGTGGATGAAATTTGTGGATTATTTAAGCTTGTAGGTCTACCCGGAGATGAAGCTAAGAAGAAGCTTTTCCCTTTATCTTTGAAGGGAAGAGCATTGGGATGGTACTGTCTATCCAATGATATTGGATCTTGGAATTGGAATCGCTTGAAACTGGAATTCCACCAAAAAAAATATCCTATGCATCTACTTCATCGTGATCGGAATTTGATATATATATATATATATATATATATATATATATATATATAT
>LR738710.1:874503860-874630506 GCA_902687465.1 Secale cereale
GACGTTGCCCGACCACCTCCCACCTCTCGGCGGCGCCCCCACCCCACGCCGCCACACCCATCCTACGGCAGCCTCCCCTCTACTACTTTCTTCCTCGCCGGATCGGCCCACTTCGGCTATCTCGCCATCGGATCGGACGCGCGCGAGGAGAAACTACCTTATCATGTGCTCGCGAGCTAGGTGAATCGCCTCTCCCACAGCTTCTTCTACCTCGGCGAGAAGGCCGACGGTGCTGTTGCCGCGAGCTCTGGCCTGCAAAGGCCGCGCGGAACCATGGCTGCGGGATCTCCCCGCGAGCGACGTGGGTGGTGACCCCAACCTCTGCTCGCTCCTCCCATCCTCCTCGGTTGTAGAGGGCATTGGAAGGGCCTTGGGAGGACGACGCCCTCAGGGAAGCTCGCCCGAGGCTCGGGAAAAAAAGTTGGTTGATGCCGCGGCGTGCAGTTCAGAAATTTCTTTTGTGCGTTTCTGAATTTGGATTGCTGCAGTTCGGTGATTCTAGTTTCGCATATGCAGTGCGGTTCACTGCTCGGTTTAGTTCGGCTGCCATTTAATTTGTCTTCAGATTTCGTGTATGCAGTGCTGTTTAGTACGGGATCGAGATGCGCGGGCCCCAGAGGCCTCTCCTCTGATTCTGGCCCCTGCCTCGCCTCCCCAGGATCCGGCGAGGGTCATCGTCGCCGGTGCCCTACTGGTCGACACAGTGCATACCTTGCCGTCTCGAGGACGTAGTTCGCCGGAGGGCTTCCATGTCCGGTGCCGCCGTGCAGCCTGCAGTCCAAAAGAGGACGCGATTGCGCATGCCGACTCCCCTATGTAGTCCAAAAGAGGACGCGCGGAGGGAATTTGTTGACTACATGCAGTTCGCTCCGCCACACATCACTGAGGAGCTATTGTAGTTTCTTACATGCACGGGTGCAGTGCAACACGAGCATGTGTGCAGTCCGCCGGCGTTGCAGGAGCAAAAAATGATGGAACTGGTTGTAGTTTTATTTTGGGTCTGAGGGGTGCTTTGTGATATTTTCTCACGCCTTGTACTTCTTGTCTCGACTTGCATTCTGTGTTATGCGCATCTTCAGTTTATATGTGTGCATCTTCGGTTCACTTATGGGGAAAAAAGAAGAGAAGTTAAATACAAAGTGTCGGAAAAAACATATGTGGTTCACTAGTCTCGTTTGTGCAGTGTAGAATGTACGCTAGTTGAAAAATTGTGGGTTATTGCTCAGTTTGTAAAATCTTTCTTTCTAAAAGCAGTGCGCTCGGTAAACCAAAGAAGTACATGTTTTCAAAGTATTGTAGTTTCGTTGTTAAAAATCGGTGTGGTTTAATAGAAAATCAATACACTTGAAACCGTTCATGCACGTTCAGTGGCCTCAGTGATGTAGTCCAAAAAACCATTATAACTTTTTAAAAAACAAGAAGAAAAAACCAAGCAGCTCGCTTCGATTTATGTCGTGGATCACTTCTTCCAAAAAAAATTGCACTCGTGTATTAAAAAAAAAGCAAAATGCATTGAGAGTTGCAGTGTACTTCGTCATCGCGTGCGGTTCACTACACTCGGTGTGGTAGTTTAGACGAAACTACAAAATAAAATGTTAGAAAATATATTGATAATGCAGTTTCTTTTGTAGACATTGCAATGCAGTTTTCAGTGTAAAGCAGTGCGATTTTCTGTCTGATTCAGTACGTACGACGATTTTGGGTCGTAAAAAAACAGAGTGTCCGCATTTCGATATTTTTAAAACTGCTCTTAAACGGTAATGAATTAGAGGGAGTGTTCTACATATAAAAGTTGCGTCTCGACGATATCCTTCCAAAGGTGTATCATTTGGATCATTTCGACCAACGTTTTGTAATTTTTTTTTGCGAAAAACGGGCGCTGCCCTTCGTAGTCTGTCGCACGATTTTCAAAATTAAATAAAAACTGTAAAGAATCTCAAAAACATTTCAACATATGAAAGTTGCGCCTCATTCCTAGCTTTCCAACGGCGTATCACACGCCTCGTTTCGACAAACGATTCAAAAACTGAAGCAAAAACAGTACCGAAAATTGTAAAAAATCGAAAAACACAATTCCGCGATTTAATAAATTCAAAACTGCTCTTAAACCGTATCGAATTAGAAAAAATTAATAGATATGAAAAATATGTGCCTCGACGATACCTTTCGAACGGTGTATCATTTGTTTCATTCGGACGAGCGGTTTAGAAGAAAACGCGAAAAAATGCTCGCTGCCATTCGTTATGAGCCGCACGATTTTCGAAACTGCTCTTAAACTGTTATGAATTTTGAAAAGTGTTCAACATGGCGAAGTTGCGTCGACTCCATAGCTTCTCAACGATATATTAAACGCATAATTCCGATAAATGGTTAAAAAAACTAGAGCAAAAAAGGTACCCAAAAAACAACACGTACAATTTTTTCGAGACGAAGTTCACTAGTCGCTGTGTTGCAGTACCTATGCAGTGCCCTCGCGTTGTGCATGCAGTTCGGAAGTGTTATGAGAATATTATTCTCATAATATTATGAGAATAGACCTACTCACGTGTCGCTTGTTTTGTTATTTTCTTTGCCGGATTCCATCACTCACCGCAGCCCTTTATTGTGCTTTTTAACTAAAATAATAATACGTTAAAATACTCCAACAAAACAAGGTCATCGCTGAGATTTTCCTGGACGTTTATTGTTTAGCTGGCGACCTAATCCATTTGAGCGCATATCGGTCTCTCCTCGCGTGTCATTAGCGGCGGCGGCGGCGGCTTGCACCTCGGTGGGGGCACGATACTGGCCGCAAAGAGAAAAGCTCGCTCGACGGCGTCCTCTACTGTGGCTCCTCTTCTCACCGGCCAACGGCGACAACTTCAATGACCAGGTTCATTTCTGTCGCGCGGAGGCCATACCCGAAATCAAATCTACTGTCCGCTCATATGCCCTCTTTTTCCAGCATCCAGGTCATTGGCATCGCCTGCAGCACCGCTAGTTGAAGAGCGCCATTCGAGAGAACAACAACGCCCAGTTCTTCCCAATCGATGTTGGAGGCTAGTCTGAGTGCTCAACCCGTAAGCGTCTTGTTTGAGAGCCCACTAATCAAGTGCTAGACACCGTTTTGATTTGTCTGATTACCATCTGCATACATAAATTGATCGTGGAAGCAATTTAATCCCGTTGAGCGGCACAGATTCTGGCGGCTCTCCTTCTTCTGACTACTTTCGGGTAAACAGTGCAGAAACCACCACAGATCCTATGCGACATGTTTGCGCGGGCAATATTTTATATTTTATTTCCTTCTGATAATGGTGTGGTCATTGTATTAGGATACCAAAATATTTGGTATATTCATCTCACGTTTTGTGAGAATATGAGACAAATCCATCACGCCGTGAGTGCAGTTCTAGTAAACTCGATGAATATACTAGCCCACTAATCAAGTGCTAGACACCGATTTGATTTGTCTGATTACCATCTGCATACATAAATTGATCATGGAAGCAATTTAATCCCGTTGAGCGGCACAGATTCTGGCGGCTCTCCTTCTTCTGACTTCTTTCGGGTAAACAGTGCAGAAACCATCACTGATCCGATGCGACATGTTTGCGCGGGCAATATTTTTTGTTTTATTTCCTTCTGATAATGGTGTGGTCATTGTATTAGGATACCAAAATATTTGGTATATTCATCTCACGTTTTGTGAGAATATGAGACAAATCCATCACGCCGTGAGTGTAGTTCTAGTAAACTCGATGATGAGTATATTCATCAATGTATCAGTATATACATCCACCTTTGTTTAATTGCCATGGCCACTGTCCAATTGATTGGAGAACCAGAGGAGACTCATCTTCTCTTACCTCAACTAGCTAATTAAACTTTTATTCTTCAAGATCTACACAATTTTTCATTGATCAACTACTGTCCTTCCTCGTGTAAACAAACTTTCAAGCTCTTTTTACTGTGTTTCTTTGTGGATGCTTGGTACACCTAGTTCAGATTTTTTTGTATATATAGCCAGAGACTTGGATATATTGTGCAATTATACAAAGTTTTTTCAAGCAAATCTAACTTATGTTCCAATTTTTTTCCATTGACTATCCATGGAAGCAATGCATGTAGGTTTGTGTGACTGAGGAGCACCTCCATGTGATCTACACAGAAGCATATCTGCAGTTTTCTGGAAGACAGAATCCTTCTTTTCTCCATTTTTTGTAGCATTTAATACCTTTTGAAGATGTAAAAATAGTTGCATAGTCTAGTTTACTTGGTCGGTATACATGTTTCTGCTAATAGGCAAATTTTTGTACGTCATATAATGAGTGCATATTATTAAGCGTGTTTTGCTACATAGACCAATACTTCTATCTGAAGTAGTATACACTTCTTTGGCAATATTCATATGTATTTCTTTGATTACAAGTAGTATATAATTCTTCCGTTGATATGCTTTTTCAATGATACTAACAATATACTTCTCTCAAGAGAAGAGATCATTCTGAAGTATATATTGTTCTCAATCCGTGAAGTATATACGTTAAATCCAGTGAAGTTGCTTTAATCCCATGAAGTATATATTCCATTAAATCTAGTGAAGTATACTGCTTTAAATTCGACGAAGTATATAGTGTTCTTCTAAACAAGGAGTATATACTTCTTAAGTATCATCCACTGAAGTATATACCACCTAAATAAGGAGTATATAACGCATACTCCTTTTAATTCCATCATATACCCGTAGAAGTTGCAGTACATATTCCATAAAACGGTATATGCTCATCTATTGTCTTTATAAAAATAAGTGCATACCTCCTTCTATTTTTTTAAGCATATACTCCTTTTGAAATAATTGAGGTACATCCTCCTTCGATAGTGAGACTACAGTACTGAATATTCTACAATACATAGATGGAGACGAACAGACCCATGCAATCTTCCAAGTTGCTACGTATGTGATCAATTTCATCGGCACCAATGCTCTGTAGTTCTCCTTCCAAACGTAAGCATTTTATTTAAAACGTGATATACTCCTAAGAAAAGGCGATATACTTTCTTCCAGAATAACAACTCTTAAACAGATTCCTATTTTCTAGTGGGTAAAGATGGTCGTTCCTTCCTTCCAGGTCACCCATGGACCCACCCTTATATACCGATTATTTCTTCTGCCCATTTTTACGTTGGTTCCCAGCTGTTTACATTATCCATCTAGATACTTCTTGTGCCGGTTCTCTTATGAAGAAGATATTGAATTCAAGTGGGATCTTTTAGAGAGAATTAAATGTAAATCTGAAGATTGGAAACTCGACAAAGGTAAAGAGTCAGGTATTAAGCTTAGGTTTGATTGTGTTATATCTTTTATGAATACCGACGCTTTTCAAAAGTTTAGCACTAAGTATGGACTTGACTTTGAGATAGTAGCCTCTTTTTGTGAATCTTTTGATACTCACGTTGATCTCCCTAAAGAGAACTGGTTTAAGTATCACCCCCCTATTAAACAAGAAATCAAAGAACCAGTAGTTGCTAAAGAAGAAACTATCATTTACAATGTTGATCCAGTTGTTCCGACTGCTTATATTGAGAAACCACATTTTCCTGTTAAGATAAAAGAGCATGCTAAGGTTTCAACTATGGTCCGTAGAAGTAATATTATAGCACCTAAACCCCCTGAGCAAATCAAAGTATAACCTAGTGTTGCTATGGTTAAGGATCTCTTGGTCGATAATGTTGATGCACATGTTATTTACCTCATCGGTGAAGCAGCAAGAATTCCTAAACCTGATATAAAAGACAAACATAGGTATGTTGTAGGCATGCCTATTGTCTTTGTTAAAATAGGAGATCATTGTTACCATGGCTTATGTGATATATATAGGTGCCAGCGTAACACTAGTACGTGTCAGTGCTATACAAACGGTTTTTAACCCCTTTCCGTGACGACATTTGGAACTGTCGCCAAGTGAGTATGGGCGATAGGAGGGTCCTTCCCACATGACCGAGAAACCGTCGGGGATATGCCCTCCTGACACAGCCATTCGTAAAAATAAGGTCGTGTGCGACCGGCGAGCGCTCAAATATGGTAATAAGTACAGTAGAGCTAAAAATACAATTATACAAGATAAATTGTTTTCGGTCGTAAGTACATCCCACACAGTCAGTCCCCACTAAACGTTTATGTTCGTATGTGCAACCCACACAGTCGCTCCAAGGAAAACATTTCCATTCATAGGTACATCACACACAATTTGCTATTGCACACGATATTAACAATTTTATCATTTGCGTTAATGAATGCATCACACACGGTGCGTAGAAGAAACTGTGTGGCAAAGGTTGTCCATCACACATAGTTTTTTTGGTAAACGTTTGCGCAAGGTGACCTAACGCAAACAATTTTCAAGAGGATGTCGTGTGTGATTGTTCATTAATCCAACACGGTTTATTCCTTGAAACTGTGTGCGTTGCCTGAGGTCATCACCCACAGTATTTTCTCAGTAATCGTTTGCAATAGCAAAACCCAAATAGCAGACTAATTGCCCTATTATTTATAATCCATTTATAAATCTAATTGACATTCATATTAAGCACATAATATATTTCATTTCCATATTAAGGAAGCAGGATTTCATAATTGAAATAAATCTGAGTACAACATGATATAGCTTTAGCACTCAGCTACCGCATTACACAAATGCACCAGCACCAAGTTTCACATGCAACATGTAGAACCTTTTGAAATTAGCATCATAGACGGTACATAGACAGATGCATCTCATCTAGAAAACTACATAAGCGGAAGGCGAATATTGAGCCTTCATCCATGTTGAAGGTCTTTGCAACTTTAGGCCAGTGCCTGTGGATGATTAATCGTCCATCCTTGATCCTCTTCAGGAACACATCAATATTGAACCGTGGGTGATGTATAAAAACTTTCCTCGCCTCCTGACCATAGAGGTGGTTTGAGAGGTAATCATCAGTGAACTGCTTTGGAAAGGCCTGAAAACAAGGATGTGCATAAATATCTTCTCTATATTGGAAATGGGGTAAAGGAATGAAAAAAGGCAAGGTATAATAGTTTGTACCATCTTGTAGTGAACTGATGTCTTCTTCATTGTGCAAACAAAGTTTTGTTGTTTTTTGCCGCTAATTTCTTTATGCTAACATTTTTTCCGAGTTTCTTGACTTGATTGATATTCATTGACAACTCATTTCCCCATATGCAAAAAGGGTCGAACAGTGGGTCAAAACCTCTAGCAGCAGGCCCTACATGTGCAAGACCAAATTGTTAAAAACCTAAATATTAGAATGGTTCCTGCAATTGCGTAATAATGTGCTATTAGACGACGGACCATGCATGTGCAGTTAATGAAACACCACAACAAATAAACCAAACGTTAACTGAGCACCACATTGCACAATATAACATACTCCTAATAGAAGATCAGATAGTTAACCAAACCAAGCATGCTTGACAACTTGGAAATATAGCAATTTTATTTGTTTCTCATGTATTTAGTACAACCAAATTCGACTTATTTCTCACAAGGTATACAATAATAGAATGCACCCACAACAATTGAACATCGCTGTCGGGGGTTTCACGCGACTTATGCCAAAGGATGGCTTATCATGGAGGGGGTCAATAGAACATCGCTGGGTCCTGGAAACGGGATTAGGCGATATCTCGAACGCCTATGGGATTTACCCAGGTTCGGGGCTCTTCGTGAAGATAACACCCCTAGTCCTGCTCTGCGGGGACTCCATGTCGTGACTATCGTCAATAGGCTAGTTACAAGGATGCTCCTTGAGATGTTTGGCTAGTTACAAGTGCCACGAGCGTCAAAGTGATCACGAAGTGATCCTATCTAAGCACGTCAAACATAACCCCACCGTGTTCACTTCCCGAACCCTTTTCGGAAAATGACCGTCACGGTTACTCACGCTGGTAGTGTGTTCTGAACATGGTGTCAAGTTTTCTACAACCGGATATTAACAAATTCACATCTACCACATAACCGCGGGCACGGCTTTCGAAAGTTCAAAACCCTGCAGGGGTGTTCCAACTTGGCCCATTACAAGCCCACGATCCGCGGAGTCGCAACTCCAAGGTGGGAAGGCCCGAGTATTCTCGGAATCCCGTGCTCAAGATACTCCGACTAAGGTAAGACTAATCCAGCAAATCCTCCCGGCGTGCCGACACCTGATAGTAGCCGCGCGTATCTCGTCTCAGGCCACGACCGGATGGGCGATGCTACAGGTTTTTACCAGCCCTTGGGTTCCCCCAAGGTGGCCCTGCAGGACCCCCAGTTTGGACCAACACTCATGTGGAGCACTGGCCGGGTTGTTGATTAAGAAGAGGGTTAATTACTCCCTATGCAAGTTTTTAGTTGTTTAGGCAAATGGAGTACCAATGTTGGGACTTGCTGGAAAAGACTTTGCGCTAAGCGGTTTATCGAGGGGGTCCCATAACCCCAACCGTGTGAGGAACGCATAATCAAGGAACATAACACCGGTTTATACGGTTCCTAGGGCGGCATCAGTGGAACAAAACACCGAGCAAGAGGCTCAGCCTTCCACCCATTACCAAATATATAGATGATTTAGTTAAGAGTTTATATAGTGTGATATCCCAACATAACTTCAACATGAAGCAAGAATCTTCAAATCTTCTCCTGCAACTAGCAATGCTATAAGAGGGGCCGAGCGATGCTTACTTAGCCAATCAAAGGTTTGCTAGGATGGGTGGTTAGACAGATTCATGATTACAATAGGAGGCTGACAAACAAACATGGGCATCGAGGCAAAAAGCTAAAGAGCGAGACTTCTAGCAATAGGCAAAGATAGTAATGATATCTGGGTCAGGTCATCTTGCCTGTCGAGTCGTCGATGGGATCGTAAGACGGCTCCTCGTTCTCAACCTCGGTAGTAACCTCGTTCTAGTACTCGGGCTCGGCTTCCGGCTCTACTCAACACAAGAACACACGAGGCACGAAATCAAACAAGGTGCAATGCGCAAACTACAGGATGCATGTATGATGTACTTAGGATGCACTGCAGATTCACTTAGGATGCATAACATGTCAAAGTAGGAAGCACACCAGAACAACACAAGAACAAGACAATATGCTCAAGCAAGTAGGAAGCAAGACAAGTCTATTTAGGATGCAAAACATGGCAAGGTAGGAAGTACAGAGAAACAACATAAGAACAACATTTTTAAATGAGGCCGGAAACTACTTAAGGCAAATCCGGTAAGTCCTCATATGCATAGTTTGAAATTAGCCCAGATCTGAACAAACCTTAATTTAATTTTTTTAAACAGGAAGTTAACATGCACCATGATAATCTACACGAAATTCTAGTCAAGTTTCATATAAAGTTTGTTTAAAACGGAGCTACGGTCTAGAAGATATGACAAAACAAGATAAGCATGGCAACGGTGCAAGATGCACCCAAACATCAAGCAAACATACTCCAAACATGTTAACAACATGATATTATGAACCTACATGCAAAATCACACAAGTTTCATGTAGGGCACGCTCAAAACGGAGCAACGGACTAAAAGATACACCCGAAACAAGAAACAATGCAAAGTTGAAATTAACAGCCACATAGCAACTTTGGGGCAATAAAAATATACTCTACAGCACTCAAACATGTTGACAAGAAGCATGGACATGAAGTAGACATATCCTACAGCAAACAACTCCATTGGAGCAACTCCATAGGAGGCATGGATCAATAGCAACAAGCTACAACATTTTGATCATGACACTAAAAGCCTAACAGTAATATTTTATAGCAACTTGTGAGCAAGAATTAAATAAGCTACAGCAACCCAAATGAGCATGTGAGGGCATTGATGGATAGAGAACAACATATACAACAAGGAATGATCAATGGCCACCCCAAAACTAACATGGATTTGCCTAGGGCATCAAGCAAACATAGCATCAGGATATGACAGATTCCAGAATTAGTGAAATTTCACTAAGTGTTAGAACAGTAACATTGGCATGGGATGTTTGCGAGCATGTTTAAGTCATCTTAAAGCATAAGATGGCAAATTGTTTGCACCACAGCAAAGATCACATGATGGAGAATCTAAAACATATGAGCATGCGACATGGGGACAAACACAACAATAGCAACGAGCTCCTCAACTAGGCATCTCGTAACAAGTTACAAAACCTAACAGCCACATGCACTTTTGCAACAGAGATAAACATGGGAAAATGAACTCTAACATGCATTCTATAGCAACCAACATGTAGAGCATCTCATGATGAACATTTTGACATCTCATTTGCTTCATTTGGATAAACATGCACCAAGTTATCACATCTCAAACATGGCATGAAAATAACAAGTAGCAGCAGTTTATATGAAGTAGCACTCTTGTCACGATGATTAAGACATCTAGATGGACTCAAACAAGCATGACACAATGGAACAAAACATAGAGCACTTCACCACGGTCATTTTGACATATCATATGCACAAATTGGACATACACACAAAAAGTTATTGCCATCACAAGAAGCCATCAGACAACAAAAATAAACAAAGACTTAGAGGGAAAAAGGTCAACCTCAGATCTGGTCAATGGCGGATCGGGCCGGGTCAACGGGTCCGACGAAGCGGGTCGCGGGCGCGGTCGCGGACCCGGGAACCCGCTAGGGTTTCGAACCCGGCGGCTGGATCGGGCTGGATCCGGCGCTGGAACGGTGGCGGCTCCCTTGCTCCGGCGAGGAACTCGGCAGCGGCCGGCGAACTCGACGGGGAACGGCGGTGGGCTGGCGAGCTCGACGGGACGGGTTGGCGGGATGGCCCGCGGGAGCGGCGGCGGAGAGGACGCGGCCCGTCGGTCGGACCACACCTCAAGGGCGTGGCGGCGGTCGGCGCGACCGGCGCCGGCGAGCGCTGGGGCCGGCGGCGGGGCCTCACGATGGCGGCGAGCCGCCGGAGGTGAGGAAGGACGACAGCGGAGGGAAAACGGCGCGGTGGCGGAGCGCCACGTGGCGGGCGCGGAGAGGCCGAGGGCGGCTGCGGACACGTCCGGTTAGGGACGGACACGTCCGGCGCTGCGGGAGGAGGAAGAATTAGGGTTTTTTGGACGAAAATGACAAGGGGGGACGTTTTGATAGGCACAAGGAGCTAGGAGACTCCAAATGGGGAGCGGTTTTCGGCCACGCGATCACAATTCGACGACCGAGATGATGGGAAAGGTTGTGCTGGGTTGGTGGGCTGTTGTGAAGGGGGTCTTGGGCCTCAAAGAAGAGGTTCTTTTAGCCCACTAGGTTAAACGTTGGAGTACCAAACGAACTCCAAACGCGACGAAACTTGACAGGCGGCCTACACGTACCAACACTACAAGAAATATGTCAACTTGTGACCACCACTATTGGTCACTGAATGGTCACAAATTTCCATTTGTGACCTTTTTGTGACCAAAAACATAAGGTCAAAAGCTGGCCATCATAAACTGACTATAGCGACCTTCTTTGTGAGAAGGTCATAGACGTTTATGACCAAAATATGCCTACTGACGTGTTTTGGTCGCTAGCAGCCTCCCCAGACCACGTAGGCATCCAGCGTGGCAAGCTGATGTGGCACAAGAATCGGCCCGGTCCAATTCGGTGTTTTACATGGGCCGAGCCCATTAATTCAGCCCATTTATATTTTTTCGCTGCTAATTTTGGTTAATTACACGGGCCAAGCCCAACAATTCGGCCTTTTTATTTTCTGGGCCATGGCCTTTTTGTACCAGCAGTTTTAGTTTTCTTTTTTCATAAAATGGGTCCATTAGTCAAGCAAGTCCCACTTGTCAGGTTCTGATAAATGGGTCCCAGCTATTAGGCTCAGATTCTTCATATTTCAATTTGACATCATATTTGAATTTCATAGTAAGAAAATACTGAGTATTTAAATAGGCAAGCAGAAAACACATATAATATTTCAAATAACAATAGCCAGATTCACTACAAGCTCTACAAACGACACATAAGACAAGCTCTAACATATACAATGCTTTACAAGCTGTACAATGCAAAGCTCTACAGTACTTTACAAGCTCTCCAAGTAATGTTAAAAGCTCTACAAGTGTTTTCTTCTTCAGCATGGAGCTCCTTCGATAGAGATCAAATGCCCGACTCATTGGATGGCCATAGCCAGGACTGGGCTAACAGGACGACTGCATGCCCTCCATGATCGCCCTGTTACATGAATCAGCTAAGAAGAATTAGAAAAACTGGAGTAAAGGACAATTCATTATAGAATCATAAACACACAAAGCTCTATCCATAGTACCATCAATGGATAACAAGAACAACTCCAGATTATTAGCTTATTCAGTATAGAATAATATCCTCTACCTCAGCCATACTACTGTAAGACGTCCTTATATACTACTCCATACAGTGCTGGAGTAGAAAATAAAGAAGCAGTTTTCACCTGACAGTACGCCACGACGCAGCCAAATAAACAGCGACAGCATACCAAAATTCGCAACTAGAGGAAGAGAAAGGGGCACAGGGGAGGGAGGGAGGGCGGAAGGGGATGGGGGGGATTACCCAGCCCTGGATCTCCTCCAGGACATGTAGAAGGGGTCCTGCGCGGAGCTCATGGCGGACGTCGGAGGTTGGTGAGGTCGGCGAGGGGCAGCTGCTGCCTACGAGGACGCAGCCGCAGCAGCATCTCATCGCCTCCTCCGGCTCCGGCTCCGGCGATTGCCGTGGTCCGGCCAGCTCGACGAAGCACCGTGCGTCGAAGCACGCACGCGCATGCTAGCGAGCAAGCCAGGTATAGTGCTTCGTCGACACCAACACCAGTAGTGGTTCAGCGAGATGTCATGGACCTGTAAAAACAATTATAGAGAGCAAATAATAAGGTAACATCGCCAATAAATTGCAGCTTTTGAAAGCAACTATAGTTACAATTATAAAGAGAAAATAATAAGGTAACATCGCCAATATATCGCCACATCACAGTAACTACAAATGGGTTCTACTACAAGAGCACAATTTAACAAGTGTGCTACTCCAAATCATCATCACTTGTAAATAGGAATGATCTGCAGGTGTACCAAATCCTTGAAGCAGCATATGTGCTTTATGACAGGAGAGAGTTCATCCAAACTCATTAAATTAATCGGCGCATTCCAGCTAACAAGAAGGAAGGAAACAGAGCAGACATATGCTATATAATGGAGACCCGTGATGCCATCATTTACTGTCAGCACCACCGGGAGAGCCATTCATACAAAACACAAGCATTATTCAGTATTCCCTGGCGCAGCAGAAGCAAACACGATGCCCAGACACATACATACATAATCACTAGCCAGCAACTACACTAGTTTGATGTGTTTGGCTAGCACCAGCAGTGAACTGCCCCCATCCCAACAGCTTGGCACCAGCAGTGCTACTTGGAGAGCAAAGTTTACAAGCAAATCGAGGTATTTAGAAGGCAGGCAGGCATACCTTCTTCTTCTTCTTGGCGAGGTTCCAGATCCTCCAGGACATGTTCTCCAGCCACGTGTGACCTGTTATAAGTTCAAGAAGCTATGAGAGATAGTATAGTCACTTGGGGGCTCAGAACAATTGAGATGATTGGTTCAAGAAATGTGACCAGTAAAAAAACTCCCATCTAACTAGAAGGAATATTGTTTGTGCACCTGTTATAAGTGACCTTTGGTGATTATATTAAAAGTCCGAGGAGAACATGATTACTAGCTAAAGCAGTTAATTATTTTCATTAAACACAGAGCCAAGTGAAAGAACAACATTATTCTCAAGACTAAAGGAGCATCAAAACCACAAAGGTCAAGAAACATATATGTGTATGGCAATTGACTGATTTGAGAGTATCATGAGTTACATCGGAAGACCAGAATGCGTGACTGGTATAAAATTGCTTGCCTAAAAGGAGAATGTTCTGGGACTAGCAATGCACTTGGTATGCTGTGACTGGTATAACTAGAGTGCGTTTAGAATCCATGTACTATCATTAGCTGTAGGACTGTAACTATAACGGTAAGAACTACATGTAGTTGGAATATCAGTGTTTACGCCTTGACAGAACTAGAATATATCCCAAATTCTGATGAGCAATTGCTTTTTAGCAAAAGAAACAGAATTACAGGTCTAAATATCAGGGCCACAAAAAGAAGTAGCACCAGGACAGGCCGTTGGCCGTGATAGCTAACTGAAGATGTCCTATGAATCAGGAACTGTAAACTGTCTCTTTTTCTCTTTGTCACACACGGCCGGGAGAGCCATTCATACACATCACAAGTATGATTCGGTATTCCGTAGTGCATCATAATCAGTAACCAACAACTACACTATAATTAGTTTGGTTGGCATCAGCAGTGAACTGCCCCCCAATAGTTTGGCACCAGCAGTGCTGCTAATTTGAGAGTAAATAAAGTTGATAAGAAAATCGGGGCAGTACCTGCTTCTTCTTCCTGGCGAGGTTCCAGATCCTCCAGGACATGTTCTCCAGCCGCATGTTGAGATGCTGCGGGCTCCTCATCACCGACGTCTGATGCGTAACAAAAAATTAATAAATCCCACCACCTAATCTAAACTAATCAAATCTAAGATGGAACAAGCAGCTAGCGAAGACACGAGGAACTGTTGATCTAGTCGTTCCTGTGAAACTGGGAGGCGGGGCGACGGAGTACTCACCATGGCGTCGGGGCGAGGAGGAGGAGCGCCGCCGGCGCATCGGGGCGCGCACACGCGACCGCGCCGCACCGCGAGGAGGCGGCGCTGGAGTGGCGGGGCGATTGCTGGACGGGGCACCCACATCTGGCCAGCGGCGGAGGGGGCGAGGAGGAGCATCGCGCGCGGCCTCTCTGGTCTGGAGTTGCAGCCACTGGACGGACGGGAGAGCTTGCGAGGCGCGCACGACTGCATCTCTCCCCTTCATCGAGAGCGGAGTGGAGTGGCGACGTGGAAGGGAGGCGGCTGTGGAAGGAGAGCGGAGTGGCGGCACGGAAGGGAGACGAGGCCGCGCGACGAGGCGCGGATCCAGCTCTACGACGGTGAGGATCCGGAAGGCCCGTTGTGGCGGTGGCAGATCTGACCGAGGACTGGCCTTGTCGGCTTGATCTGGTGCCATGGAAGAGAGGGATAGGTGGCCGGGGAAGGATTGACGGTGGTGGGGGTGAGAGGAGGACGACAGGATTCCCGCCTGAGGTTGCGAGGATCGGGCACCGGAGGTGGCGGCGGCAAGGGAGGAGGGCAGTGCTAGGGTTCGCGCGAGACAGAGGAGGTCACGAGGGGTGGGGTTGGGTGGGGTTCGAGAGATAGGGGAGTTTGCTACCGTGGGTTGGATGGATGGACGGATGGATGGTCAGATCGATGCCATGTCATCGATCCAAGCCACAAGTGACTCCACCAATCATAATTAATCTTCTGTAGTTATTTTTCTTTGTTTCTCTTATAAGGCAAATGCCCAATATTATGTCAAAATTCATGGAATTTTTTTGCATAAATGTGCACCTTGGAATGACAAACAATGTTGAATAAGGAATTTTTCATTTTCTTTGCACGAAAAATTCATTTTCCATTTTTCGAGTGCCTACAATTTTTTTTTGTGAAGGACCTCCCAAATAATTGTTTCAAAATTGGACCAAATCATTTTTATAAAATACTAGGCCATATTTAATGCACAATTGACCAAATGGTTGGGTGTAAAAAGTTTTGATCCACCTCTCGTGAAAAAGACAAATTTCGGCCGATTCAGCTGGAAGTGGGTCAAATTTGAACTGTAGCTGCCTTGTAGTTTGCTCTTTATTTTTTACAAAAATCATTTATAGGTACATAAGTATCTATTTAATCAGAGAAACACCAAAAAAATACCAAGATTCAACCACTAGCTGGGAACGGTCATTCCCGCCGTTTTGACCGCATTTTGAAACTGGCATAAAAAATTCAAAAAAATTCAAAACATTGGAAAACCTTCGCATTGTGTCATTATATATGACCAAGTTACCAGGAAAAATAATAAACTTGTAATACGGCAATTCTTTTAAAAAAGTGTTCTCAGAAATGAGCTATTATGCGTGAAGATTCACGGCTTTCAAGCCAAATGATCAATTCTATGGCCACATTCATGGCATAGTTTGTTCAAATGATCTCATATTGTGCACAAGGGTGCATCTTGGAATGGCAAACAATATTGCTTAAGGAAGTTTTCATTTTCTTTGGACGAAAAAATCATTTTCCATTTTTCGAGTGCCCAAAAGGAGGTTCTTTTGTGAAGGACCTCCCAAATAATTGTTGCAAAATTTTACCAAATCAATTTTCTAAAATACTAGGACATATTTAATGCACAATTGACAAAATGGTTGGGTGTAAAAAGTTTTGATCCACCTCTCGTGAAAAAGACAAATTTCGGCCGATTCAGTTGGAAGCGGGTCAAATTTGAACTGCGGCTGCCTCATAGTTTGTTATTTATTTTTTCCAAAAATCATTTCTAGGTACATAAGTATCTATTTAATCAGAGAAACACCAAAAAAAATTCCAAGATTCAACCACTAGCTAGGAACGGTCATTCCCGCCGTTTTGACCGCATTTTGAAACGGGCATAAAAAATTCAAAAGAAATCAAAAAGTTGGAAAACCTTCGCATTGTTTTATTATATTTGACCAAGTTACCAGGAAAAATAATAAACTTGTAATACGGCAATTCTTTTAAAAAAGTGTTCTCAGAAATGAGCTATCATGCGTGAAGATTCATGGCTTTCAAGCCAAATGATCAATCCTATGGCCACATTCATAGCATAGTTTGTTCAAATGATCTCATATTGTGCACAAGGGTGCATCTTGGAATGGCAAACAATATTGCTTAAGGAAGTTTTAATTTTCTTTGGACGAAAAAATCATTTTCCATTTTTCGAGTGCCCAAAAGGAGGTTCTTTTGTGAAGGACCTCCCAAATAATTGTTGCAAAATTTGACCAAATCAATTTACTAAAATACTAGGACATATTTAATGCACAATTGACAAAATGGTTGGGTGTAAAAAGTTTTGATCCACCTCTCATGAAAAAGACAAATTTCGGCCGATTCAGCTGGAAGCGGGTCAAATTTGAACCGCGGCTGCCTCATAATTTGTTATTTATTTTTTCCAAAAATCATTTCTAGGTACATAAGTACCTATTTAATCAGAGAAACACCAAAAAAATTCCAAGATTCAACCACTAGCTTGGAACGGTCATTCCCGCCGTTTTGACCGCATTTTGAAACGGGCATAAAAAATTCAAAAAATCAAAAAGTTGGAAAACCTTCGCATTGTGTCATTATATATGACCAAGTTACCAGGAAAAATAATAAAATTGTATTACGTCAATTCTTTTAAAAAAGTGTTCTCAGAAATGAGCTATCATGCGTGAAGATTCATGGCTTTCAAGCCAAATGATCAATCCTATGGCCACATTCCTAGCATAGTTTGTTCAAATGATCTCATATTGTGCACAAGGGTGCATCTTGGAATGGCAAACAATATTGCTTAAGGAATTTTTCATTTTCTTTGGTCAAAAAAATCATTTTCCATTTTTCGAGTGCCCAAAAGGAGGTTTTTTTGTGAAGGACCTCCCAAATAATTGTTGCAAAATTTGACCAAATCAATTTTGTAAAATACTAGGACATATTTAATGCACAATTGACAAAATGGTTGGGTGTAAAAAGTTTTGATCCACCTCTCGTGAAAAAGACAAATTTCGACCGATTCAGGTGGAAGCAGGTCAAATTTGAACTGCGGCTGCCTCATAGTTCGTTATTTATTTTTTCCAAAAATCATTTCTAGGTACAGAAGTACCTATTTAATCATAAATACATGGTTTTGTGGCGATACGTCGAGGTTTGGGCGGTGGTCGAGGGCCCCAACTCTAGAGCGCGTAAACTCGCATGCCCGTCGCGTGGTCACCGCGTGACTGTGGCGTTGCCATGTGTTCTGGGCGGCCTAGCCATGTCTAGTGGGTTGTCCACTCCCCAGGTAGGTGCTAGGAAGAAAATTACAACATAAGATTCTCACGAGGAGACCGATCGATGCTCAAACATGAATTAGCAGCCAAGTGTTTGATTAGCGGTACGGGAAATTCATATGGCTAACAGGCGTGAGTTTTGGTTGAGAATGATCAGTTACTAAGAAGACCGTCTTCACAAATTTTCAGCTCAAAAGGAGGAGTCTAGGTGGTACTTGCTTTGCAAAGTACCACACTGGACATAAATACGAATGTTGAAGATGGGCTCAAAATAATGAATGGATTGAGCTGGCATTTGGTGGAGGATAGTTATTTGGGCATAGGAAAGCACTGTAGAAAATGGATACCATTTGGACATGCCAAAGTGGTACTTCCTTCACAAAGTCTTTTTTTTGAACAGAATAGGAAAATGAATATTTTTGAATTATTTTTGAACTAGGCAAGGAAGGTTTTTTACATATTTGACGAAGATATGACCCAAAGAATTTATGAGATTTTTTGGGGAATTTTGGGAATGACAGAAATATAGGTTGCTTCACAACCTAGGGCAAAAACTGCCACATGGACATGACACATAGGCAAAACTGATGATGTGGCGCCTAGTCGTAGAAACCCACCACAATTTACAAGGTTATGACCATCTATATTGGTCATGATCAGCTAGAAATAAGGCAGCGAACCAGTGCTATCTGCTTTATGACCATTTCGTATAAGTAAATTATGACCTTTCTGACCAAAATGGTCGTTATAGTTTAGGGTCTGGAGCCCCCCGAACAGCTTTTGACCAATTGGTCTGAAATGGTCATAGATCTATGACCAATTCTTCCAGGGTCACTAACAAAAGGTCATAAGTTGACATATTTCTTGTAGTGCAAAACAACATCGCACGACAAGTCTCACGTCATTCCGGAAACGTTACACGACCACACACGAAAGAAGGACTCGGGGATGCCACGGGCACATGTGAGAGCGTCGGAACTCGAAACGGACAACGAGAAGAGACGAGTGGGACCCGATGCAAGTGACAACACAAATGCAATGCAATGCACATGAAAACATGACATGAATGAAATGCACACACGCACACGACAAAACGACGAAACCCGAAAAGAAAAAGAACCCGGAATGGAATTGATGAAGCCAAAGTTTATATATTGCCAAATAGGGAAAGTGTTACATCTGGGGCTTTACAAACTCTCCTCTACTACGAAAAGATCTCGTCTCGAGATCTAGGACTGGAAGAAGGAAGGGTACTCGGAACGAAGATGATCTTCTTGTTCCCACGTAGCTTCTCGGTCGGTATGGTGTGACCACTTAACTTTCAAGAACTTGATTGACTTGTTGCGGGTCTTGCGCTCGGTTTCTTCGAGAATAGCAACGGGGTGCTCTCGGTAAGACAAGTCTTGTTGAAGATTAATCTCCTCGAACGGAATGGTGCGTTCAGGTGTCTTGAAGCACTTGCGGAGTTGAGACACGTGAAGCACATCATGAACATTAGCGAAGTTGGAAGGGAGCTCAAGTTGATAGGCTAGATTGCCTCTTTTGCCAAGGATCTTGAAAGGGCCCACGTATCTAGGAGCAAGCTTTCCTTTGATACCGAATCTTTGGGTTCCTTTCATAGGAGAAACACGGAGATAGACATGATCCCCAATGTTGAAGGCCAAATCACGATGCTTGCCGTCATAGTAGCTCTTTTGACGCGACTGAGCGGCCTTGAGATTCTCACATATGACTTTGCACATTTCTTCGGCTTGTGAAATCAAGTCATTGCCAAGAAGTTGACATTCACTAGTCTCGGACCAGTTGAGAGGAGTACGACACTTTCTGCCATAGAGAATTTCAAACGGAGCTTTGCCGGCACTTGCTTGGAAACTGTTGTTGTAAGAGAACTCGGCAAACGGAAGAGAATCTTCCCACTTAATGCCAAAAGAGATGACACAAGCTCTGAGCATGTCTTCTAGAATCTGGTTCACTCTCTCGACCTGACCACTAGTCTGAGGGTGAAATGCAGTGCTAAAACGGATCTTAGTGCCCATGGCAGACTGAAAGGAGTCCCAGAACTTGGATGTGAACAAACTTCCACGGTCTGAGGAGATAACTTGAGGAATGCCATGTAAGGACACAATTCTGGAAGTGTACAACTCTGCCAGTTGAGCTGCATTGATGGTTTCTTTGACTGGAAGGAAGTGAGATACTTTGGTAAGCTTGTCAATCACCAGAAAGATAGAATCATTCCCCTTCTTGGACTTGGGAAACCCAGTGATGCAATCCATTTCAATGTGGTCGAATTTCCACTCGGGAATAGGAAAAGGTTGGAGTAGACCGGCTGGACGTTGATGCTCTGCCTTCACTCTTCTGCAGACATCACATTCATTCACGAATTGGGCAATCTCCCTTTTCATGCGAGTCCACCAGTAAGATTGCTTGAGGTCTTGGTACATCTTGGAACTTCCCGGATGAATCGAGAGGAGGGAATCTTGTGCTTCGTTCAATATGAGCTTCCTGAGATCACCCTTTGGAACCACAAGTCCGTCCTCAAAGAACAAGGTATCTCTCTCATCAACGCGATATCACTTGTATTTGGGAGTACCCTTTGCAATACCATGTTTCACTTTCTGCACCATAGCATCACTGAGCTGGGCCTCACGGATCTGACCTTCCAAGGTAGGTGTCTCCACGTGATCAAGGCGTGTACCATAGCTGCTAGCTCGAGATCATGTGTGGGGTAGTTCTTCTCACTTGGCTTCAATTGACGAGAGGTGTATGCCACAATTTTCTTGTCTTGCATTAGAACACCACCAAGTCCTTGAAGAGAAGCATCACAGAATACTTTGTAGGGCTTGGACTCATCTGGAGGGGTAAGAACTGAAGCAGAGATGAGCTTTTCTTTGAGAGTTCTGAATGCCACATCACAATCTGGAGACCAATTGTACTTGACATTCTTCTGCAGCAACTTGGAGAGAGGCTTGGCAATCTTGGAGAAGTTCTCAACGAACCTTCTGCAATAGCTAGCAAGACCAAGGAAGCTTCGGAGTTGCTTGACGTTCTGAGGAGGTTCCCAGTTGACAATCGCTTCAACTTTCTCGGGGTTGATAGAAATACCCTCAACAGAAATGATATGGCCCAGATACAAGACCTTATCGATCCAGAATTCGCACTTGGAGAACTTGGCATAGAACTTATGTTCACGGAGGCTGAAGTCTTCTTTGAACCGCCTAAGCCACATGTGAATGCTGGGTTGCACCCCTCTAAAATGCTTATTGTTTCTTTCCTTCCATAGGCTCCATGGAGCTAGCAGGAAGATCTCGAAGAAAAGAGGGGTGTCCCAATTCTGTTTAGCTTCCTGCAACAGCTTGAGTCTGCAATTGAAGGGCGGCCAATGTATTTGCAGCACGCTCCAGCATTGTTGGCTAAAAGCACAGGTAAAGATCATGTGGTCTAGAGTTTCCTCGATGGGCAATCCGCAAAGTAGGCAGTCATGATCATCGCCGATATGGTAGTGTCTTCTCACCAGCATGTTGCGGGTATTGAGTCTGTCATGTAGCAGTAACCAGCTGAAGAACTTAACTTTCATCACACATTTTGATTTCCAAAGGCAACGGAAGGTTGGGTGGGCCTGTAGATCCTTGAAGCAAAACTTGTAGTAATCTGTTGACCTATAGACAGTTTTCCCCCAGGTATAGTGCCAGACGTCAGTATTTGTAGCCGAGGGTTGCGGACGTGCTGTTATTGCTTGGAGGTCTCGTACTTCACCTAGTGCTTCAGGTGAGAGGGGTAGGTGGAAGGTTTCCGTGAGTGTTGTCGCTTGGAGAAACTCCTTAACCGATATGTCTTCATCGAGCGCAAAGGAGCAAGCTCGCGGGTGGGTTATTTCAAGAATGTCCTCTTGCCAAAGGTCTTTCCAGAACAGGGTGGTCGTGCCACAAACCACATTGACTTGGGAAACCCCTCTGAACACCGGTGTTAACTTGAGCATGTCTCTCCACCAAAAGGACCCAACAGCATCAGTGGCATGCGGGATATTGTCTCTGTAGTAAGTGTCCCAAATCAATTGTACCCAAGGTATGTCGTGTTTATTATAGAATTTGTGAAGGAACTTCAACAACAGCGCTTCATTTTGAACCCTTAGGTTAATGACTCCGAGCCCCCCATGTTTTTTTGGTTTGCACACCATATCCCAGGCAGCCAAGGAGGTGCACTTGTCGCCTTGTTCGGTTTTTTTCGTCCAGAGACATCTCCTCCTTATCTTGTCCAGCATTTCAATGAGTTTTATCAGGAATTTCAGGGTACACAGGGCAAAGATGAGAAGGGAGGTAACGGTAGAGTTTACCCAAGTAAGTTTGCCCCCATATGTCATCATGGAGAGAGTGGAGGTGAGACGTCTCTCCGTTTTGTAGACCAGGGGCATGAAATCTTGTATAGTTGGTCGGGAGGTCCCCACAGGCAACCCCAAGTAGGTGAAAGTCATGGTACCAACTGTGCATCCAAAAATGGTCGCCAAGGTAGAACAATCTTGAGGATTGACATTAATGGGGATCAAGGTTGATTTATGGAAGTTGATCTGTAGGCCAATAGAGGATGCATACTTTGATAGGATGTTCTTGATGATCATAGCCTGTCTGGCACATGCTGGAAGGACTAAAATAGTGTCGTCTGCGTATTGAATCACTGGGTAGTCAGATTGTCCGGGGCAATGAAAAGGTAGTTCAATCAGCCCTTGCCGGAAAGCATCATTGATTGCTGCTTGAAGAAGGTCGGCAGCTAGGACGAAGATGAGTGGCGAGAAAGGATCACCTTGTCGGACTCCTCTTTTGCAGTGGAACTGTCTGCCCGGGACGCCGTTGAGAAGGACCGAGGATTTTCCAGAGGAGAAGATGCATTTGACCCAGGAGAGCCATTTCTCATTGAATCCCATTGTTTTCATGATTTCTAGCATGGGGGCATGTTCAATTGTGTCGAAGGCTTTGGCGAAATCAAGTTTGAGTAGAACAATTGCTCTCTTCGACGATTGGCATTGATGTATGTATTGAAAAGCCCATGCCAAGCAGTCTTGGATAGAACGCCCTTTGATAAAACCGTATTGGTTCCTATGGATTAGTTGTAGGATCACTTTTTGCAAACGGTTGGCCAGGATTTTTGTAATAAGCTTCAGACAGCAGTTGAGGAGCGTGATAGGCCTATAGTCATTGACTGTCTCGGGCGAGCCTATTTTGGGTATCAGAGTGATTAAGCCATCATTAATGCAGGTGATGTCGAGACAGCCTGCGTGAAATTGATTACAAAGTGCATAGAAATCAGTTTTAACTATGTGCCAGCATGCTTTGAGGAATAGCCCGCTAAAACCATCTGGGCCCGGTGCTCTGTCACCCGGCATCTCTTTGATAACCTCATCAATTTCAGTGTGAGTGAAAGGCTCCGAAAGGTGCTCTAGGTTGGGCGCTCTTTTAATGATGGAGGGAAGATCAAATTCCATCCGTGTTTCATGCGACGTGCCCAGTCTATCTTTGTAAGCTTGGAAGAGAACTGCCTCTTTGCTGGTGTGGTCCTCAAAACAGGTTCCATCCGAGGTGGTGAGTGGAGACATTGTTCCTGCGGTAGCTCTCCGTAGCCATGGCCTGAAAAAAAAAAAATTTCGTCTCCGAACTTTACGTAGCGAACAGTGCATCTTTTTCGCCAATACTCCTTTTGGTAATCAAGTAGGCGGATCAGATGTTTCTTGATAATTCTTCGGAAGTTACGTTCTTGGATCACAAGCGGCCTTTTATTTTCAAGTTCTTCAAGATCAGCCAGGGTCTTATTGCAGTTTGCAATCGCAATTGATAGGCGGGAAATGTTCTTACTCCATCGCTTTAATTCCCTTCTCAGCCTTTTGAATTTGCGGCAAAGCACAGTGGCTGCATTATTTGATTGCACTGGCTGGGTCCAAGAGGCTTGAACTACTTCCATGAAACCAGGGTGTAGGAGCCAAAAGGATTCAAACCTAAAGAGCTTACTTCGAGGGATTTTTGTCTCAATATGAACCACGCAAGGAATGTGATCGGAGACCGGTTTACCCAGTGGTTTGACCATGGTGTTAGGGTATACATTCGTCCAATGTAAAGATGTGAGGAACCAGTCTAATTGCTCAAGCAGAGGGTCTTGTTGCATGTTACTCCAGGTATAAGCTCGGCCTTTGATGGGTAATTCAATCAGGTGTTGTTTACGAATGATGTCATTAAAAGTGCACATGTCGTTGATATTGCCCCCTGGCTTATTGCGGTTATCTGGAGCACGAATGTAGTTGAAATCCCCTAAGAACAACCAGTCTTCAGATGATGGTACGTTGAGATTGTAGAGCCAGTCAGTAAAGATGGTCCTGTCTTGTCCCGCGCATGGTCCATAGATATTCAACAGAGTAAACGATTGAGCCGATTGTGTGCTAGTGAAACGTGTAGCCAGGACAAAATCTTCAGAGAAAGTGACTTCACCAGTGAACATGGAGCTTTTCCAAATTGTGAGGAGACCACCCGAGGCGCCACGAGAGGGCACATAAACAAATTTATCGAAGGATCTAGGGCAGCAGGTTTTAATAAACGCAGGATCAATCATGGACTTTTTAGTTTCCTGCAAGCAAACTATAGAGCAGCCACTAGAGGAAATAGCATTGGATAGAGCCAAATGTTTAGCTTCAGCGTTCAAACCACAGATGTTCCAACAAAGTACATTCCAGTTACGCAAAAGTGACATAAGTAAAAGATAAGGGATTAGGCAGAGGACGAGGCGTGCTCGTCAGTGACAGCAGCTGCAAGAGTGTCCTCCAGAGGGGCTGGTGCATCAGTCATAGGGTCCGCGAGGAGGGCGCTTTCAGTCAATTCTTCGGGTGGTACAGCGCATTGATGAACACCAATCTCCTGCAAGATAAGCACTGAAGTGGGTGGAGGAATATTATTGTTGTTATCCTGTGAGGAGATAGCAGAGGAGCTCTGTCCAATAGAAGGCCTGATCCTTGGCAGGGTCTTGGAGCAGGGAACACGGGCATCTGATGGAGGGGGCACACGAAAACCATTGTATTTGTTGATGCGGTTACTGCGTCTGACTTCAGTTGTGGAGATTGGTGTCTGGGCCCTGGAGCGACGAGTGCGAGAGGAACTCGGCCCAGTAATCGCCTGAGTCAAACTAGGCGGTGCTGGAACAAGCCCAGATCTAGTTGCAGAAGGTAAGGTAGGTGCGAGTTGGCCCATATCATTTGAAAGTGCACTTGGCGCCAGTTGAGTGAAGGGTGGAGCCGTGTTGTCAGCCACCTCAAAGACACTGTCCTCGACAGTAGGAGCCGCTACTTCAGTCAGACTGATCATGGTCTTAGACTCTAGAGTGGCTACAACGTCTGTTGGAGGGATAGCATTGTGGGATTCAGGAGCTTGGGTATTGGTGGGAGCCAATATGATTGCTCCAGCAGCGTCCTGAGCGTCAGTGCCCTCTGAGATAAGCATGGCAGTATGTCCTGAGGGATTGTATCCCTGAATTCGAGGGCGGAATTGCACTTGAACTGATAGATTATCCATAGAGATCTCATAGCTTACTGTGGCAGGTGTTGGAGCGAGGGAGAGAGGAGGTAACCCATAGCTAGAGCTCCAAGGGCCATATGAACGGAGCACATTCATAACAGACTGCAAGAGATACCTGGTGAAGTTGCTTCTAGGCACTTGCTCAGTCATTAGCACCCGAACTAAGTCATCACCAAGGACGGACAGATTGACTTGTAACGAATCCGCAGAGATTGCAACATCAACTGGACTGTGTGTTGAGCAGGAGGGGCAATAAATAGTGTGGAAATAATCCCAGAAGAAACCCCTGTTTCAGAAGAGTGGTGACTATCAGTTCCAGAGCTAGAATCCGCCCATACAGAGCCAAGGCTGTCCGTAAGGTTGTTCTCCGGGGTAACACCATCTTGAACCTGCAATCCCTGGGCAGCAAGCCAAGCTTGAAAATTGACAAGGTTAGGAGGAACCGGAGGAGCTGGAGGTTGAGGCCAGGCCCCCCATTGCGCGGGTTGGTGTGCATGAGGTTGGAGGGGGGCATTATTCCCATTACCATGCTGAGCAAACCAATTGTGCACCTGCTGCTGGTATAATTCTTCTGCAGTCATACCATCACCGAAGAGCGGGTGGGGATTTCCATTAGCAGGCGGTGGTTCTTTAGTAGCCGCAGGTACCTCTGGGATGTGGGCATTCCAGTCAGCCCCACGGAGAATATTAACTTGAACAGTCCAGCATTCTCTATCTCCCCCCAGCTGCCTGACGACAATGCTTTTCGGAATCAGACGTAAATGGATAACTCTAACTCTGATCAGCACAAAGCGGTGATCCAAGTGCGGATTATTCCAAGAAACCAAACGACCAAAATCATCCACGGATCTTTGCAAATAGAACTCAGTTTGGTAATCGTCAGGGAAGCCAATATAAAGCAGCCTGACCTCAGGGCCATAAGTGGTGGATCTCATATTCAGGGCTGCGTTATGGCGAACAAAGGACACTACCAGATCCTCTTCATCTATCTGAAACGTAGTGTTGACTGCAGTGTCTCTGGCGAAAGAGTTCATGAAAGCAAACATACCGATTCCAAGAGGGTGATCCGAGACTTCTGTGGGTTGTAAGCCAGATTCGTGGAGCAGACCTTCTACCGTGTGCCGCAGACCCTCTCGGAGATGCAGGGGGACGTATCTGCTGGCTTCAGCAATGGCCAAGTTGGAGTTATTCAGCGGTGGGATGGGGTTTACCGCCATGTCTGCACGGACCTTGCGGTCCACCGGTCCTGGTTCGATCACCCAGCCCGGTGGAAGGAAGGGGACCGGATTCATGGGGTAGTTGGCCATGGCCGCGGTGGGAGGAGGAGAAAAGCTGGGCGGCGGCAATGGCGAATGAGGTTCGGGGTCGCGATGCAGAGCCTGGGGAAGCGGGGTAGCAGAAGCCGGAGCGTCTAGCCGAGTTTTAGCTTTGGGTACCCATTTCCAAAGTTTACTACGCAGCCGTTGCCAACAGCTTTTCTCGTTGTGCCCATAATGACCGCAGGATGCACATCGGATGGTCAGGGGTTTGCGATGGGGGAGAGGTCGAGAGAGCCGTGGGGGTGTGTAGTTTTTGGAAGTGTTGATTTGATTCCTCAAGTTGGCTGATTTGACCAGGCCATGCATGATTATAGAAGTAGTTGCCATACCAGTATAATGAATATTCGAGATATCTGGGCAGGCATTAACTTTATGTCCCGGGGCAAAGCAATTAAGGCAGATAATCCGAGCAGGGCAAGCTGATTAAATGTGTCCCCATTGAAGGCATTTCGCGCAAAGAGAGCCCCAAAAAGTGGCCAGGGAATTAACTTCCGATTGCTCATAACCAGAGCACAACAAATCTTGTATTAAGGCAGAATCAATTGTCGGAGGCCAAGAGGAATGTTTCGGTGCATATTTGAACGCAGAGCTAAGGAAACATTGCGGTGTAGCTGGGTAACAGCAATCAGTGGGAAATATGAAACTGCCAATAGTAATATTGCCTTCATTATTATCCATTAAGCCCGAGAAATCCTCCTGTGAGGAGGCCTGCTGAATTTGAAATTGGCTCAAGCTAGAGGAAGAGGCTTCGTCTTGAAACTTGTCATGAGAATGCTTGAAATGTAAGGGAGTAAGTCCAAATTTACGCAATTCCTTGACAGAAGATGAATCCATTTCAGCACTTTTCTCGAGAACTGTAGAGTTAACACGTATCACAATAGGAGAACGGGCAGCAATTGAATCAATCGTTGTGTCTGCATGCCACTGAGAATCAAAACGTTGTATAGAGCTGAATCGGCCATTGTATAGGTGAAAATGGCAAATGAAGTCTGGCCAGATACGATCTTTGAGGTTGTGAATAAAATGTCCAACTTTGTTGCCAGCAACAGAAAACCGGAATGATCTTTCACTGATTTGCAAGACGCGAAAACCTTTGTGGTGTCCTCCAATGCAACATTGCAAAGCCAAGCCCACAGAATTTTCCGAAAGTTGGAAAGAGGCCGAACAAAAAGAAACGACCAAGAAGAACTCCTTGGTTTGGCGAGAGGGAGAGAAATGAACAGTTTCACCGAAGCGACGACGCACCTGATCAGCAACCGCAAGACCTGGGTTGAAATCCCAGTGGAGTAATCCATCCATGATGTCCAGATCCTAGCTAGTTCCATTGGGAGCCGTGGGGAGAGGGTTGGTTGGGAGGTGGGAGGAGAGGGAGGTGGGAGCCATTCAGATCTCGATAAAGGATGAGCTATTGTTCAGATTGTGTTTGAGTAATATATTTGATTCACCTCTTTTATATTTATGTTCGTAAGTAATTCTTGCATGTTCTCCGTTGTTATTTATTGCTGTGGCCAAGTAGTAGGTAGTGACTCCAAGAGGGAACGTTATGCTTGATTGTGGGTTCATGCCCCTCGATGACTAGCTTGAGTGACAGAAACATGAGTCTAGGGGATGTGCTGTTGCCACAAGGGGGAAAACAACGGTTCTTGTGCCCGCGGGTGCAAGGACTGTTTACTTTACGCAAAGTTCTTTTAATGCAGTTGTCTGTTGCTTTGAGTTTACACTATGGGTGGGGCTCGCAACTTAATACCAGCGAGATGTTCTGGATAGATATCTCAAGGTGGATGATTAGTAGTAGATATTGATGGATTTCGGTCTACTTACTTTGGCGTACCGCCCATGCTTTGAACCTCTACCTTTCTTGCAATGTAGTCAGCATTGGTTTGCGCACATGGTCCTGTCAATTGCCCAGCTGTAATTCGTTTACCTCACATAGCTATTTTATCGTCTTTTGGGAGAGAGACATCACTAGTGAACATCATGAGACTCCGGTCCATATTACCATCATTGATCACATCCGCTATTTACTTTTCCGCTATTTACTTACTATTGCAATTATACCTATCACTATTATCACTTGCGTTTGATCCTTTGTAAACTACAAGGCCAGAGGGATTGACAACCTCTCTGTACTCGTTGGGAGTAAAGTTATTTGTATCTGTGTGTAGGTCCATGTTGATTGCTAATATCTGGCGCCGTTAGCAGTTGACACCTTCTTGTTGAAACTGGGAGTCTCTGGGAAATCGATCCTTGGTATTACAAAGGGAAAACTTTTGCTACACTGCATCTAACACCTTTCCACTTGGGGTAACCAACGAGGGGTGAGAAGCCACCTAGCAAAGCAAATTCTGGTGCCGTTGACGGGGACTCCACTCTTCAGGATAGGTGAGTTGCACGCTATCTTTTACCTTTGCTTTTTAGTCTTGTTAGTTTACCTTTCAGTTTTTGCTTTAGTATCTTTTATCGAAAATCACAAAAATAGTTATCTTGCTTGCTTGTTACTATGGGTTCCACCGAGAACACCAAGTTGTGTGACTTCACTAGTCACAACAACGATGACTTTATCAGCACACCTATCACTACACCTGCTACTTCAGCACCTTCATATGAAATTAAACCTGCTTTACTGAACTTAGTCATGAAAGATCAATTCTCCGGTGCTGGTGATGATGCTGCTTTACACTTAAACAACTTTGTTGAACTTTGTGATATGCAAAAGTACCAAGAAATAGATGGTAATATTGTTAAGCTTAAGCTTTTTCCTTTCTCCTTGAGAGGAGGAGCTAAAATTTGGTTTTAGTCTTTGCCTAGAAATAGCATAGATTCATGGGACAAGTGCAAAGATGCTTTTATCGAAAAATACTATCCACCTGCTAAAATTATCCAACTGAGAAGTAACATAAATAATTTTAAACAATTGGATAATGAACACGTTGCCCAAGCTTGGGAACGTATGAAATCTCTTATCAAGAACTGCCCTACTCACGGTTTGACTACTTGGATGGTTATCCAAACTTTTTATGCGGGCTTGAACTTTACCTCGCGGAACTTGTTAGATTCGGCCGTGGGAGGAACCTTTATGTCAACTACACTTGGTGCTGCCACAAAACTTCTCGATGAGATGATGACCAACTATTCCCAATGGCACACCGAACGCGCTCCAACAGGTAGGAAGGTAAACTCTGTTGAGGAGATTTCCTCCCTAAACGAAAAAGTTGACTTGATCATGTCTCTACTTTCGAAGCAATCTTCTGTTGATCCTCGTGATGTTCCTTTAAATTCTTTGATTGCTCAAGAACAAGTAGATGTGAACTTTATCTCTAGAAACAATTTCAACAACAATGCTTATAGGAGTAATTTTGGTAACAATCCTAGACCGTTCCCCTCTAATTCTTATGGGAACAACAATGCTTATCCTAGCATCAAGAACTCCACTACTGAACTAGAGAGTATGCTTAAAGATTTCATCACTACCCAAAAAGCCTTTAATAAGAGTGTAGAATAAAAACTACATAAACTAGATGATCTCTCTTTGAAGGTAGACCACTTAGCCAATGAGATAGAATTGCTAAAATTAAAACTTCTCCTCTTGAGGAGGGGAAGGTCACTCCTATGAATGATATTCAAGTGCAAATTAATGAAAACATTAGGATGATGGCTAAACTTAAAGAAAGATGGGCTAGAGAAAGGGAGGAAGAGGATAGAATTAAGAACCTTCCTACCCACCACATTGTTGCTACTATCCAAGTTGTTGAGGATATCCAAACTCTTAGCACCCAATGTACTCCTGGTCCCGATGGACCTATTAATGGTGATGCTATGACTATAGAAACTACCAAACATGTGAACCTAAAGGACACCACTACCACTTTACTTGATGCTAGTGACCTTGATTTTGATAATTGCAATCTTACCAAAGTTATTGATTTCCTTCACAAGATGTCTAGAGATCCCCGCACTAGCACGCTTAACCTTGCCTTCACAGAGCATATCACTAATGCTCTCATCAAAGCTAGGGAGGAGAAACTTAGAGTAGAAGCCTCCATACCTAGAAAGCTAGAAGATGGTTGGGATCCTATGATAAAAATTAAGTTGAATGACTTCTCTTGCTATGCATTATGTGATGTTGGAGCTAGTACCTCTGTTATGCCCAAAAGACTATATGATATGCTTAAATTGAAACCTTATGATTCTTGTTCTTTTGGTGTTCGTCTCGTTGATTCTTCCATAAAGAAACCTTTGGAGAGGATCGACGATGTTCTTATCGTTGTCAATGACAATTATGTTCCCATTGATTTCACTATTATGGATATTGAATGTGATCATTCGTGTCCAATTATTTTGGGACGTCCCTTTTTACGCACCGTTGGTGCCATCATTGACATGAAAGAGGGTAATATAAAATTTCAGTTTCCTCTCAAGAAAGGGATGGAACACTTCCGTCGAAAGAAGATCAAGTTACCTTTTGAGTCCATTGTACGGGCTAGCTATTCTTTTACTCTTGATAAAACTTGATCTCTTTGCATTATGCCTAGCTTAAAGGCATAAAAGAAAGCGCTTTTGGGAGGCAACCCACATGAATAAAATTTTTATTTTGCTTTTGTTGTGTCTTGATGTTGTTTACTACAGTAGCATCATCATTGTATCTTTGCTTTTCATATTTGTGCCAAGTATAGCCTCTGATTGCTAGACAGTTCAAAAGTTGTGAGGTGCTGTCCAGGAAACAGATTCTGTCCTTGGATAGAAAAATTCGTATAAAATCACCAGATCATCTTTTTGGTCTGAATTTTTTCCTTGGATAGTAGCTCTATATAATTGTCTTTCGTGCGTCTGTTCTGAGTTTTTTTATTAGAGTTGCAGAAGTGCCCCGAACAAATCATTTACTACTTGGTGTTCTGTTTTTCACAGATTCTGTCCCGTTTTGCCTTTCTTTCATTTTGCAAACCAAGAGCTTGCTTTTTCTTTGCAAAAACCTTTTGGCAATCTTGAGAAACAGTATACCTTCAAGAATATCCTTATTTCCAGCAAGGTATAATTATCTTATTATGGGTACTAACCTCGCTAATCAGATTATGATGAGTTATGTATGAAGGGAGTTTTCAAGTGTGCGAGGGAAGATGATAAAAAGATTCAGGAGTGTCAAGCGCTCAAGCTTAGGGATGCCCCCGTGCAACCCCAAGAAATATTCAAGGAGACTCAAGCGTCTAAGCTTGGGGATGCCCCCGTGCATCCCCTTCTCCATCAACATTATCAATTCGTCTTTCGTTCCACTATATTTTAATCACTTCATGTGTTATGTGCTATGCTTGGAGCGTCTTGCTTTTAGTTTCCTTTTTAGTTTTCCATAACGAGTCGGAACTCAGAGTTCTTTATGTGGGAGAGAAACACGCTCCACTTCTACCTAGAACATAACATAGAATTTTCATGACTATCTTTGCTGTGTGTGTTCTTTGTCTTTTAATAGCTACTATCATGCTCTGCTCTTAGTATTCATGCTTATCTTTTTAAAGAGCTTGTGTTTAGTTGGTTGCTTGAACTCTCTTTAATTATCATGCTTATCTTATTAAGAGAGTTTGCTTCCGTTACATTGGTTAATATGTCTATGATAAAGATGCTACGTGCATAATGGCGCTTAGTAGTTCAGGTTTTCTTATGGTTAGTCTCAAATAGCTGGGGGATTCCCAATGTGTTATTGGAGTACCAACATGATTTGTTTGCCTATGATGTGGTATGGTTTAGTAATATCTTCCTTCAAAGAATTTATTTTGATTGACTTGGTGTATGCTCATGCATATTTAAGACTGTAAAGAAAGTCTGTCAAGCCTTGATGATCTTTTGTTTCTAAGTAGCGATATAACTTCCATGCCTGATTCAATGTTGCTTTGTCGCTCTGCATGATTATGACCGTCATTGCTCTCTTAGTTGGTCGCTCCCAGTCTTTTGCTTACCTCTACCTGTACTAAGCGGACTGACTGCTTGTGCATCCATATCCTTTTAAACCAGTTATGCCATATGAGTCCACCATACCTACCTATATGTGGTATTTCACCGCCACTCCAAGTAAATTTACATGTGCTACCTTTAAAACCTTCCGTTTTTTCAATACATAGCTCATGGGAAAGTAGCTTAAAAACTATTGTGGTAAAGAATATGTTGCTTATATATCTTATTTCTTATAAGTTGCTTGCTGAGCGGTAACCATGTTTCTGGGGACGCCATCAACTGTTACACTTTTGTTGAATATCATGTGAGTTGCTATGCATGTTCGTCTTGTCTGAAGTAAGGGTGATTTTCCATGGGTTGAATGGTTTGAGTATGCATATTGTTAGAGAAGAACATTGGGCCGCCAACCAAAGCCATGTATCATGGTGGAAGTTTTAGCTTGGACATTAATCCTCAATCTCTTATGAGAATATGCTTAAGCATTAAAGAGGAGTCCATTATCTATTTTCTATGTTGTCCCGGTATGGATGTCCTCAAGTTAGATTTATCAAAAACGAGAAATCAAATGCGATCTATCTCCTTGGACCTTTGTACAGGTGACATAGAGGTACCCCTTTGTGACACTTGGTTGAAACATATGTAATGCAATGACAATCCATGGAAATCCGAGCTAATTAGGACAAGGTGCGAGCACTATTGGTATTCGATGCATGAGGCTTGCAACTTATAGGATGTCTTATGCATAACACATATGAAGTACTACTACCGTTGACAAAATTGTTTCTATGTTTTCAAAATAAAAAGCTCTAGCACATGAGTAATCCCTGCTTCCCTCTGCGAAGGGCCATTCTTTTACTTTTATATTGAGTCTCCACCTTCTTTCTTCAAAGCACCAACTACTGAGAGCATGATTGTCATTCTGAGTGTAATGTGCATTGTCCCAAAGTAGCATTGTCTTTTGCATGATTGTGATATCGTTTATTTTGAAATCATTGTATCTAGTCATCACTTAAACCTTGAAGGTGCCCCTGCATTTATGTTTTGCTTCACTAAAGGGGGCAAGCTAGATATCACTTTATCATATTTGGACATCATGTTCATTGTAAATCTATTTGATGTTTCAGTATCATATTGTAAAACTTTCAGTTCTTTTTGATTTTCTCATGAGGCAACTTAATTACTACAGATTCATTATCTCAGTAAGCTTTTGTCATATGACTGTGAAAAGTCCTATATGGTTAATAGCATGTCACCACAGAAATTATTCTTGTTATCATTTACCTACTCGAGGACGAGCAGGAATTAAGCTTGGGGATGTTGATACGTCCAAAACGTATCTATAATTTCTGCTTGCTCCATGCCTCTTTTGGGTGATATTGCTATGATATTTATACACTTCCATACACTTTTGATCATATTTGGACTAACCTATTAACTCAGTGCACCCCAGTGCCAGTTTCTGTTTTCTGCTGTTTTTGTATTTCAGGTTTTCACATTACGAGAACTGCCAGGAAAATCCAGAAAAATTATATAAAAAATCAGCGTTCCAGAAACTACCGTGTGCCCGAAGGACAGCCGGGGGGGGGGCACCAGGGCTCCAGGCGCCCTGGCGGCGCGCCGCCCCCCCCTGGGCCGCACCGGGGGGGCGCCTGGGCCCCCCGAGGCTCCTCCGATGCCCCCCTTTGGCATATATTTAAAGCGTCTCGAGAAACCCTCGAAACAAGAACTCTTTTTCGCGATCTCATCTCTGTTCCGCCGCCGCCGCCGCTTCCAAGATCGGGAGCACCAGGAGAACTCTTCCCGGCACCCTGCCGGAGGGGACGATCACCACCGGGAGCTTCTCCACCACCATGGACGCCTCCCGGATGAGTTGTGAGTAGTCTCCCTTGGACCATGGGTCCATGACCAGTAGCTATGTGATGTTCTCCTCCCGTTCTTGTGCTTCACTAATTAGTCCTCGTGAGCTGCCCTACATGATCGAGGCACATATGTAATCCTTATGCTGTTGCTATGATGAGTTTGCTAGGATCCGATGGATTATGAGATTATGTTCAGATTGTGTTTGAGTAATATATTTGATTCACCTCTTTTATATTTACGTTCGTAAGTAATTCTTGCATGTTCTCCGTTGTTATTTATTCCTTTGGCCAAGTAGTAGGTAGTGACTCCAAGAGGGAACGTTATGCTTGATTGTTCGTTCATGCCCCTCGATGACTAGCTTGAGTGACAGAAACATGAGTCTAGGGGATGTGCTGTTGCCACAAGGGGGAAAACAATGGTGCTTGTGCCCGCGGGTGCAAGGACTGTTTACTTTACGCAAAGTTCTTTTAATGCAGTTGTCTGTTGCTTCGAGTTTACACTATGGGTGGGGCTCGCAACTTAATACCAGCGAGATGTTTTGGATAGATATCTCAAGGTGAATGATTAGTAGTAGATATTGATGGATTTTGGTCTACTTACTTTGGCATACCGCCCATGCTTTGAACCTCTACCTTTCTTGTAATGTAGTCAGCATTGGTTTGCGCACATGGTCCTGTCAATTGCCCAGCCGTAATTCGTTTACCTCACATAGCTGTTTTATCATCTTTTGGGAGAGAGACATCACTAGTGAACATCATGAGACTCCGGTCCATATTACCATCATTGATCACATCCGCTATTTACTTTTCCGCTATTTACTTACTATTGCAATTATACCTATCACTATTATCACTTGCGTTTGATCCTTTGTAAACTACAAGGCCGGAGGGATTGACAACCTCTCTGTACTCGTTGGGAGCAAAGTTATTTGTATCTGTGTGCAGGTCCACGTTGATTGCTAATATCTGGCGCCGTTAGCAGTTGACACCTTCTTGTTGAAACTGGGAGTCTCTGGGAAATCGATCATTAGTATTACCAAGGGAAAACTTCTGCTACGCTGCATCTCAAACTTTCCACTTGGGGTAACCAACGAGGGGTGAGAAGCCACCTAGCAATTACACGTCTCCCTCTCTGGAATCTTTGAACTGCTGCCACCAATCAGCTGCTTGGTCCTTGAGTTGGAAGGCGGCAAACGTCACATAGTCCTTGGGCCTGACGTCACTGCACTCGAAATGCTTCTTGATATCTGTTATCCAGTCTTCAGCATCTAGAGGGTCCACACAGTAACTGAATGCCTTCGGTTGGTTTGCCAGAAACTGGTTGAGCGTAGCAAAGTGAGGTTGGTTGAACAAATTTCCCTTGCCTTGGTTCACATGAGCACCCTGATTTGCTTGATTTGCTTGAATGTTCTGCATCATTTGCATAAGCATCTGGGTGTTCTGGTTCGCCGCTTGCATAATTGCTCTCCAGGCCTCAGACGGAGGAGGAGGGGAAGGAGGACGATCAGGAACCTCTTCACCCTCTGGGTTAGCGTTGGGAACCTATTTAGGAGCCATCCTGGATGAGATGACAACTATTAGCCATTGATTGAAAGAATATATAAGTTGAATCAACGGCTAGAAATTGCAACATAGTCTTGACAAGAACATTCGAACAACAATGAACGAATGTAATCCACAATTTAATAGTAACAACAATCTTCACGAGAAGCCACTTGGGAGACAAAAGGTAAATAAAAACAACAAGGAGCAGATAGAAGAAATACAAGATAGAAGCTTCATTCGACATATTCGTGCTGAAAGCTTATGGAACGTGTTACAAAAGGGTTTTTCAATCCCCGGATCAGCATAGCCAAGGACCCTTTAAGATGCAACTCCCGATTGGAACAACGACCATAAAACTACTTCACTCAATGTAGAACCCCGAACTCCATATCATGCATTCGTTGGAAGAATGCCTATAAGCTACTAGATGAACCCACCTATTAATTTCCGAAAGTTTCCAGTTATGCAATCAGGTGTTGGGGATACAGGGGAAGCATCGCGCACTCAGCTCTAATCCTACATCCAGCTGTATCCATCCTTCAACACATAACCAGTTATTTCCGGAAACCGTCTACCTCGGACCTTCGAAACGCATCTACTATACAAGCTATGGCAATACTCTCGAACTACCTCCCCTGTACTGGGTGACGTCGGGGTTATCTTGGCACTAACCGCATGGGAGAGTTTTTGATGTCGGCCATCTTAAGTATTCCAGAACTGATGCGATATATTTGTGACGACAACACCTCGGAGCTCAAGTCCCCGGGACACTGCCCAACCCCTAAATGACAGGAGGCATCGAGAACAATGTTCTCGTCACAAAGACATCGGAACAATCCAAACAATACTCGCGAGATTCCTAAAAACAAATTGGTGAATTTTGAGAGTAGAAGAGGCAAGAGTAATCGTCAGGAGTCCTCACCAGAGTGAAAAGAGATGAGGAGCAAAAGAAATCCTACTCTCCGATATATACATATAGGACTCAAAACATTTTAAGTGTGTGCCTAGACTCAACCGTCAACGATTCGATCAATCAGTGGGGGCTTCTAGGTCGGAGAAGGCTCTGAATACCAACTTGTAATGCCCAGGATGGGACTATACCTCCTACGTGTCGAGGCACGACTTAAAGGTATAAGCCCATTCTGGAATGATCTCAAGTTCGGTATCTTTGCACAACTCATGTAAAAATAGGGATGAAATTGCAAAAGGATAGTTGGCTTACACTCGCCACGTCACACAATACATTACATAGCAAAACATCATCCAAATAACATCACAACCAGACTACGGGTGAAGATCCAAAGAAAGATACCAAATACATAAAGCCACAGGTCCGAATCACCCCTAGTAGAAACCACTACTGATCATTGGGATAGTGCACATAATATCGGCTACGTTCTTCATCGTACTCCCAGTACAGCTCTATGCCATCACCTGAGTAGTTCACCATAGTACCTGCATCTGGTGGTATAGAATCTGTGAGCCACGAAGGAATCAGCAATCCCGTTCCCGGGTAGCAAAACTATCTAAGCCTTAGGTGTGGAACAAGGCTGAAGAAAGAATAAAGGTTGCAGCTGCACTAGCACTAGCTTACGTGTTAAGAGCGAGAAGAGAAGAGCCACGAGCGTCAAATTGATCACGAAGTGATCCTATCTAAGCACGTCAAACATAACCCCACCGTGTTCACTTCCCGAACCCTTTTCGGAAAATGACCGTCACGGTTACTCACGCTGGTAGTGTGTTCTGAACATGGTGTCAAGTTTTCTACAACCGGATATTAACAAATTCCCATCTGCCACATAACCGCCGGCACGGCTGTTGAAAGTTCAAAACCCTGCAGGGGTGTTCCAACTTGGCCCATTACAAGCCCACGATCCGCGGAGTCGCAACTCCAAGGTGGGAAGGCCAGAGTAATCTCGGTATCCCATGCTCAAGATACTCCGACTAAGGTAAGACTAATCCAGCAAATCCTCCCGGCGTGCCGACACCCTGATAGTAGCCGCGCGTATCTCGTCTCAGGCCACGACCGGATGGGCGATGCTACAGGTTTTTATCAGACCTCGGGTTCCCCCAAGGTGGCCCTGCAGGACCCCCCAGTTTGGACCAACACTCATGTGGAGCACTGGCAAGGGTTGTTGATTAAGAAGAGGGTTAATTACTCCCTATGCAAGTTTTTATTTGTTTAGGCAAATGGAGTACCAATGTTGTGACTTGCTGGAAAAGACTTAGCGCTAAGCGGTTTATCGATGGGGTCCCATAACCCCAACCGTGTGAGGAACGCATAATCAAGGAACATAACACCGGTTTATATGGTTCCTAGGGCGGCTTGAGTGGAACAAAACACCGAACAAGAGGCTCAGCCTTCCACCCATTACCAAATATATAGATGATTTAGTTAAGAGTTTATATAGTGTGATATCCCAACATAACTTCAACATGAAGCAAGAATCTTCAAATCTTCTCCTCCAACTAGCAATGCTATAAGAGGGGCCGAGCGAAGCTTACTTAGCCAATCAAAGGTTTGCTGGGATGGGTGGTTAGACAGATTCATGGTTACAATAGGAGGCTGACGAACAAACACGGGCATCGAGGCAAAAAACTAAAGAGCGAGACTTCTAGCAATAGGCAAAGATAGTAATGATATCTGGGTCAGGTCATCTTGCCTGTCGAGTCGTCGATGGGATCGTAAGACGGCTCCTCGTTCTCAACCTCGGTAGTAACCTCGTTCTCGTACTCGGGCTCGGCTTCTGGCTATACTCAACACAAGAACACACGAGGCACAAAATCAAACAAGGTGCAATGTGCAAACTACAGGATGCACGTGATGCACTTAGGATGCACTAGAGATGCACTTAGGATGCATAACATGTCAAAGTAGGAAGCACACCAGAACAACACAAGAACAAGACAATATGCTCAAGCAAGTAGGAAGCAAGACAAGTCTATTTAGGATGCAAAACATGGCAAGGTAGGAAGCACAGAGAAACGACATAAGAACAAGAAGTTTAAATGAGGCCGGAAACTACTTAAGGCAAATCCGGTAAGTCCTCATATGCATAGTTTGAAATTAGCCCAGATCTGAACAAACCTTAAGTTAAAGTTGTTAAACAGCAAGTTAACATGCACCATGATAATCTACACGAAACTCTAGTCAAGTTTCATATAAAGTTTGTTTAAAACGGAGCTACGGTCTAGAAGATAAGCATGGAAACGGTGCAAGATGCACCCAAACATCAAGCAAACATACTCCAAACATGTTAACAAGATGATATTATGAACCTACATGCAAAATCACACAAGTTTCATGTAGGGCACGCTCAAAACGGAGCAACGGACTAAAAGATACACCCGAAACAAGAAACAATGCAAAGCTGAAATTAACAGCCACATAGCAACTTTGGGGCAATAAAAATATACTCTACAACACTCAAACATGGTGAGAAGAAGCATGGACATGAAGTAGACATATCCTAAAGCAATCAACTCCATTGGAGCAACTCCATAGGAGGCATGGATCAATAGCAACAAGCTACAACATTTTGATCATGACACTAAAATCCTGACAGTAATATTCTATAGCAACTTGTGAGCAAAAATTAAATAAGCTACAGCAACCCAAATGAGCAGGTGAGGGCATGGATGTATAGACAACGACATATACAACAAGGAATGATCAATGGCCACCCCAAAACTAACATGGATTTGCTTAGGGCATCAAGCAAACATAGCATCAGGATATGACAGATTCCTGACTTTGTGAAATTTCATAAAGTGTTAAAACAGTAACATTGGCATGGCATGTTTGCGAGCATGTTTAAGTCATCTTAAAGCATAACATGGCAAATGGTTTGCACCACAGCAAAGATCACATGATGGAGAATCTAAAACATATGAGCATGCGACATGGGGACCAACACAACAATAGCAACGAGCTCCTCTACTAGGCATCTCGTAACAAGTTACAAAACCAAACAGCCACATGCACTTTTGCAACAGAGATAAACATGGAAAAATGAACTCTAACATGCATGCTATAGCAACCAACATGTAGAGCATCTCATGATGAACATTTTGACATCTTATTTTCTTTATTTGGATAAACATGCACCAAGTTATCACATCTCAAACATGGCATGAAAATAACAAGTAGGAGCAGTTTATATCAAGTAGCACTCTAGTCATGATGATTAAGACATCTAGATGCACTCAAACAAGCATGACACAATGGAACAAAACATAGAGCACTTCACCACGGTCATTTTGACATATCATATGCACAAATCGGACATACACACAAAAAGTTATTGCCATCACAAGAAGCCACCAGACAACAAAAATAAACAAAGACTTAGAGGGAAAAAGGTCAACCTCAGATCTGGTCAACGGCGGATCGGGCCGGGTCAACGGGTCGGGCGAAGCGGTTCGCGGGCGCGGGTGCGGACTCGGGAACCCGTAGGGTTTCGAACCCTGCGGCTGGATCGGCCTGGATCCGGCGCTGGAACGACGGCAGCTGCCTTGTTGCGGCAAGGAACTCGGCGGCAGCCGGTGAACTCGATGAGGAACGGCGGCGGGCCGGCGAGCTCGACGGGACGGGCTGGCGGGACGGCCCGCGGGAGCGGCGGCGGAGAGGACGCGGCTCGTCGGTCGGCGGAGACCTCGAGGGCGCGGAGACGGTCGGCGCGACCGGCGCGGCGAGCGCGGTGGCCGGCAGCGGGGCCTCACGACGGCGGTGAGCCGCCGGAGGTGAGGAAGGACGGCGGCGGAGGGAAAACGACGCGGGGGCGGAGGCGATGGGCCGAGGGGGCCTGACCCGGGCCCCGGCGGGCCAGCGGCGCGCGTGGTGGCGGAGCGCCACGTGGCGGGCGCGGAGAGGCCGAGGGCGGCGGCGGACACGTCCGGCCAGGGACGGACACGTCCGGCGCTGCGGGAGGAGGAAGAATTAGGGTTTTTTGGACGAAAATAACAAGGGGGGACGTTTTTATAGGCACAAGGAGCTAGGAGACTCCAAATGGGGAGCGGTTTTCGGCCACACGATCACAATTCGATGACCGAGATGATGGGAAGGTTGTGCTGGGTTGGTGGGATGTTGTGGAGGGGATCTTGGGCCTCAAAGAAGAGGTTCTTTTAGCCCACTAGGTTAACCGTTGGAGTACCAAACGAACTCCAAACGCGACGAAACATGACAGGCGGCGTACACGTACCAAAGCAACATCGCACGACAAGTCTCACGTCATTCCGGAAACGTTACACGGCCACACGTGAAAGAAGGACTCGGGGATGCCACGGGCACGTGTGAGAGCGTCGGAACTCGAAACGGACAACGGGAAGAGAAGAGTGGGAACCGATGCAAGTGACAACACAAATGCAATGCAATGCACATGACAACATGACATGAATGAAAAGCACACACGCACACGACAAAACGATGAAACCCGAAAAGAAAAAGACCCCGGAATGGAATTGATGAAGCCAAAGTTTATATATTGCCAAATAGGGAAAGTGTTACATCTGGGGCATTACACCTACACTTGGCACCGCCTGTTGGGGCCTCGCCGTCTTCTGGTGTCTCTTGGACGGGTAGGGTCTGCCGCCAGCGGGCCGTACCGACCGCTCGTCGTGGGGGCGTGGTCCTTGCTGGTGTGGGCGACGTCATGGATCGCATGGCTACAGTGTTGCGCCGGACGGGGAGAGTCCGCATGGTACACCCGCACAGTGGCCAAGCTCTGCCCAAGATTCGGGGGCGATATGTCGCACAATAGCCATGCCCTATCTTGTCATGGTTGAATGGGTGCAAACTTTGAGGGAGCCTTGGGCCGCCTGCTAGGTGTCGGCTTCCTGGATCCGCCTGCTGGGCGCGCGCCGTCTCCTGGTAGCCAGCCGTCGGACCAGGCAGCCCAAAGAGCCGGCCTCGAGGCCGGATAGCTTGAGGGGCACAGCTAGCTCTGATGTATTGAAATATTATAGGGCATGAATGAGGATACCCATTGTCAATATCTCCGAAAGTAGTCCCCGAAGTTGGTGGGGTGCCACGTTTGAAAGAAGACCGATGGACCTCAGCAGCTTCCTATTCCGTGTGAACTAGTGACATTTCTTCGCCCGTCTTCTGGTGAGGCCGACTGTCAAGAGCTGGCCGCGGTGGGGCCGGCCGACTGGTGAATTTGAAACGTCGGGGAAGACGCCGGGTGGTGAGCCGGCTCCATGGCCGGCGTGCCTCCCGCGGCTCGTGTGCCACGCGGTGCTAGCAGACCATGCCGGCCTGCCATCCCAAGCGCGCGATGGGACGGCGCCGCAGGTCCGGGCCCGCCACTATAGGGCCTCGGCACACGCGCGGATCCGCTACGGCCAAGGTGATCGGTTGCGCTATGTAGGCGCATTGAATGCGCGCTGTTACAGTGCGGAAAGCGTGGGGGCGTGCGGGGCGTGGGCACAGTTCATCCCGCGCTTCCGCCCATGTCCTGCCTCCTCGTCTCCGCCTCCTGGCCTGTAAGTAGAGGGGAGGGGCGGCAGAGCACACGCGCGCCCTCCTCGCCCATCTCCTTCTTCTTCCTTGCTCCTTCTTGCCTCCTCGCCACCGCCGTGCCTGCTGCCCCCGCCAAAGCGCGTATCAGCCCACCGTCACGAAGGCGCACGGAGCTGTAGCCATCTCGTCCTCGTGCTGCCGCTCCATGCCTCCGCCGAGCTATTGCTTCCATGGCGCACAACATTCGCTTCGGCGATTGGGTTGGCTCCAACATCCACGAGGACCACCTCGAATTCCTCCTCCAGACGCGGCGGCTCCCTCACGCAGTGAACGTGATGGTGCGCATCCCTCCTAAGGGAGAAATCTCGCCGGCACCGGAGGATGGCGAGTGCGTCATCTTCCGGTCGCACTTCATCCGCGGCTTCGGCCTGCTAGCCAGCGGTTTATTTCGCACCTTCCTCGACTTCTACCGACTTCAACCCCACCATCTCACGCCGAACACGGTGGTGCTGATTTCAGCCTTCGTCACCCTCAGCGAGGGATACCTTAGCACCTTGCCTACTCTCGAGCTATGGGGAGAACTTTTCTACCTCAATCTCGGCACTGCCATCAAGGGTGAGGCAGCCCAGTGCGGGGCATGTGTCGCGGTGCGGCGCACCGGCTCTGGGGTCCGCTTCCCCGCCCTCGCTCTGCTAGAGTCTGCCAAACTTTGGCTGAAATCTTACTTCTACGTCTGGAACACCCACGCCACCATGGACTACGTCAACCTGTCAACTTACGTAGCCGGCCCGCCTGCCGAGCCGCGTACCAACTGGAAGTACCGGTCGAAGAACCTGTTGGCCGCCTGCTCCGCCGCCCTCTTCCGACTCCAAGAGATGATAGAGCCGGAAGGCCTCAATTCGTCGGACTTGCTGGCCACCTTTGCGAAATGTCGGGTGCTGCCTCTCCAGGCCTGGCCCCACCTGATCAGCAATATGAGTGGGCGTCGGGACCCATGCCGGATGTCCACCAAGCCGGACGTGGAGGTGGTCTGGCTAGTCAACTTCGTCTCCGCCTGCAAGCTTGTCGAGGGAAGTGGAGGCTCGGCAAGGAGCCGTACAGCCGGGCTAATCCACCTCCGCCAGTAAGTTCTTTGTTATTTTTTTCTTTGGTTGTTTCGAGCTTTTCTTGCCTCCTGACCACTCGTCCGTGATGCAGCGCCTCCCAGGCCAGGCGGCGAATAGCGCGTCGGCCCCGGGCCATCAGTTCATGGCCGACCGCATGGTGAGCAAGGTGGACGCCCCCGATCTGGGGGCGGGCGCCATGGAGGAGGATGACGCATTGGGAGGCGGCAGCGGTGGAGCAGGCGGCGCCTCAGGAGGCGGCCTCAGCGAATGGTCGGATGATGATGATGAGGAAGACGACCCGTCCCGCGTTCTAGGCGCCGACAGGGCGGGTGCCGGCTCCTCAGCGGCGCCGACTGGAGCAGGCGGCGCAGCCAAGCGCCGGGCCAAGGCCATCTTGTACGGCAGTGATGTCGCTTAAAGCTATGCGATTTTTCTCAAAGAGGAAGGGATGATGCAGCACAGCGACGGTAGGTATTTCCCTCAGATGTGAAACCAAGATTATCGAACCAGTAGGAGAACCAAGCAACACAACATAAACATCACAGAGAGAAACTTGTTTCCCCTTTTGAGCAAAAAATACAAATTTTGTTGATGATTGGCTACATATGAACTTTGGACAACCATCAAATATGCAACCAATAGATGAAATATATGCACAATATATCAACGTGGAACCATCTACCATTGTATCTTCGTGCTTAGCCAAATTAGATGCTATGTTATAATTTTACTTTTTGTACGTGAACAAGTATTGGCCCTAAATCTCGACTAGTGTTTCTAAGATTCTATATCAAGCCATATGTAGTGAGGCGTAAAGGATATTCTATATTTGAAGTCGGTCAGTGCGTGGTCTTGTCCAACATTGTACGAACGTTCAGATGACAAAAAAGGACATTGAAATGGGTATGACAATATTTTTCAAAGAAATATTGATGGCATACTCGTGAATTAATAAGTGGCTAATTACTATTAAGGAGGTATAATATATGAGAATATCAAGATCATAACTTACGGACTCCTAGGATCTCGCCGGATTGCAAGTAGTTATGCTAGGTTGGAACTCAGTTAAAATAAGGATGAAGGTGTAGGGAATCCATTATCCTAACTTATCTTGGATATTTTCCGTAGTTAGTGATCATAATGATACCATATCATATTGGAGATTGAATACTTACCAGCGGAGAAGGTGTCACTATATAAGGATCTAGAGCCCTATGACGAAAGGAGAGACCATTCCCGTTACTCAAAACTGCGAGACCTTGTTTGTAGTTCAGATCTAGCCCATGCACTTCTTTTTAAACACATCTAGATATCAATATATATACACTAGTAAGACATATCACCACCCCTTCTCTTACTAGGCACACATTTCTAGTCTCACATTCTCCATATGTAAAAGGTGTCTTCCTGTGTAAGATAGCAAACAAATTTATTATGTTGTTGCACTAGCCATGATGAAGCTAATAACAAAGTAAAGTACGATGGACAACCTATGGATTGTATGAGGGGCACATTTGGGTAAGAGGATACTTGGTGTAGAATATTTGTTGATCAATTCTCGGTCCTCATTGACTTGAGAATGAAATCATCGTTTCTTGGAATACCCATGCATGCGCTCAGATGATTAGCCACTAAGTGACATCTGCAAGACTAGGTTGCATAATATCAAGAGAGTCCATGAGATGTTTCCCCTAAAATCTAACATTTCTTTAGGATGATAATATGACAATTAGGAATAAGTTCACTACAATCTCATTCCAAATGCATAAGGCACTCACTTAAGTCTAGATACATAATAGCATACATAAATATAGTGCTAGGGATACATGCGACTAATCGCATGGACAAATATTAGTTTCATGCCCCAAATGGAATACAAAACTTCAAACATACATAGAAATATAAAAAACAAAAATTACAGACGTGCTTTTGGATTTCTATAAGGCATATTATCACTAGCAAAAAAATACCTCAACTTCGAAATGTGTCCAAGGGAAACTGTCGGGTTTGAAGTTAAAGTCGATTTTTTCCATCAGTTTCCCTTATAGCCGTTTTCTATTTTCAATATACACCATTGCAAGTTCCTCGGCTAATTTTGGGAATACAGTTAGGACACTAAACGCATTACTAGTTATTTCAATGGATATAAATAAAATTTGAACTGCATGTACATGAAAACTTCCCAAATGTTGGTGAAAACATACTATTGTTTCATTGGACCTAAATACCTTTCTTCGAGTTGGCGGTGTGGCCCTGGCAAATGTGAGGTCATCTTCTTTAAGACCTCTTTGGTATCTGCATGGATATCCCCTTCAAGACATATTTAGTTCAACAACTTCTAAAATATAACAAACATGGTCAAATCAAGTCGAAACCATGTGAAAAGGTGTAAGTCAGATATAACTGTGTCACTTAAGATCATTGTCACATTCTTCTTTGTAGGATTTTTTTAAAAGAGGTCTCAGAGGACTGTAGCTTTCATTTGTTTGTCCTAAACAATTGGGATAAAGGAAATTTTATCCATTTAATTGCACTTTGTTCCTTTAAACCAAAGGGATGGATACAGCCACAAAAAGGAATTTTATGTTCTTCTATCATACTAAGTTGGAAGACAATCGGGAAGTCGTGATGTCAAGGCCCCATAAGCAGAGGTTATGATTTCTTTCTCGCCTGTGTAAGTCTGTCCTCGCGAGAATGCAGAGAGAGAGGAGAGAGAGGGAGAGAGAGAGGGAGGGGGTGGGGGTGGGGGAGAGGGAGGTAGAGAGAGAGGTCGAACGTTTGATTTGCTCTCATACTAGTACCTCGTACTTTCAACTTCTGCTTGTGGCATAAGATGAAACAACAACTAGGAGTACGATAACAAGAAGAACTCCAAATGTCTTGAATGTTTCAAAGATAATCAAAACATCTTGAATGTTTCAAAAATATCAAAAATGTCGTGAACATTTTCCAGCTTCTCCTTCTGGCATAAGATGAAACAACAGCTATTGCGCACTAGGATAACAGCAACAACTCAAAATGATAACAAGAAGTTTAGGAAATCAACTAAAGCACATGCATGAAATTATTGCAATGAATTGGAAAATATGCAGATATCACACGTCACAATATATGGCGATCCTCGTCACACTGCACGCCAGGTCGAAACAGAGAACATCGGGATGTCGCGCCAGCGGATGAAGAAGCACACATCATTCTCACTGGAAACCCTGTACGCCCTACTGCAGCCTGTCACCATCTGCCCCAGCATCACCGTTTGCGCCACTGCGTCTGCGCTCATCGCCACAGACGCGAATCCGGCGGCCTTCATCCGCTCCGCCCACTTCTCCATCCGCTCGTGGCGCTCCCGACGCTGCGCGCCTTCACAGGCAACGATATCCCTGATCTCTTGCAGGAGCAGGCACTGTTCCATGTCCGCGCGCTCAATTGTCGACCCGCGTGCAGGCACGCTCTCCTCCAGGGCATCAAACAGGGCGCCGTAGTACTTGAGCGCGTTCTCGAACCGGGCCATGAACTCGCCGTTGTGGTTGGCCTCCTGCTCCGTCACCACCATGAGCTTCGGTGATAGCTCCGCTAGGTCGCGGAGGAGCGCGTCGGCCCTCGACATGGTAGCATTGGCCTGCGCTTTTCCTTTCTTGTCGTGAGGACGAGCAACCATTTCTGCAAACTCGTCGGCGAGCAGACGGTGGAGCTGTAGGGTAGAGACGATAACCAGTGCTTCTCCGTTCCTGACACCGAGGGGCTCGATGCTGAGCAGCTCATTGATGTGGAGTTTCACCGGGTGGAACTGGAAGCCGATGTGCAGGCTCTCGGCTTCCCGAGCGAGGAGCGCACCGGTGACGGACAGGAACTCGTCCTCCTCGTTGACAATGGTCAGACGGAGGATTTGGTCGTGTGCGCCCGCTCCCGGGCGCTTGGCAAAGAGATGGAGGAGCAGAAGCCACTGGTCGTGGTCAGCACCGCCTAGATCGACGACGTGGAGCACGGCATTCCTCTCCGTCCGAGCTGCATCAATGATGGCGTAGTTCGTTGTGGTACCGGCGAGGCGGAGGAACGGGCATATCTCGGCGAATTGGCGGCGCGCCGCGGCGGCCGCCGATGCGGGGGTAGTCTTCTGCAGCTGGAGGGCGCGGCACACGCCCTGCCATGGCTGGACCACGCGCAGCGCCAGAGCGTCGGCGAACGAAGACGCGAGGCGGTGCAGGGGGCCGCGGACGTTGTCCGATGCCAGACTGCTGCATATCCTCTCCAACACCTTGTTTACCAGCTCCGTGTCCCCTTTGGCGACCGCGGTGGCGCAGGAATATAGAAGCGTGATAAGGTCTACCGCGCTCTGCACGTACTGATCCTGCGGTGCCGTCGGGGATGGTGTAGTAGGCACCGCTGGCAGCAGTAATCCCATAGTACCGTTGATGTTGGTGTGTACGAATGTCCCGTTCAGTCTGTTTCCCAGATCCACCGACCACGCTGTCGTTAGAGGTGTGGGCGCATACACTGGCCCGGCTGTTTCTTGACCTCTGTTCTCCGGATTCATGATCGATCTGCACACATGAATCATGGATTTGAATATTAGTAGTAATCAACATGCGAAAAAAATGAACATATATAAACAATGACATCACGTACATACGAGGGGCTTAAATATGCAAAAGTAGGTGCTCCACATTCTATGTGCTACAATTTCTTTGATCTCATAATTCTGCTCCAGTATATATAGTAATCTTATCTAAATGACAAGCGATTGCAAAATTTGGCCGGTGTTCTTCCTAACTGCTCAAATAAACGTGCCTACACCCCATTCCATCTAGAAAACGATATGATCGATTGACAGATAGTGCGTGCGAACAATCCAAAATATATAGTATTCCCTACTTCAGAAATATAAGTTGTATAACTACGTGTGCAGTCAACGATTTAAAACACTGACCTCTGATACACACGTAATAGTGCACGTGGACTTGCTCAATTTGATAGTATGTCGATGAGCTTTACCTCCTCTTCTTCCACCTGTACCTCCCCTATAGCTGCATGGATGTTCACTGCGACATGGTTATTCAAGATTATGAACAATATGTAGTGTATCGTTATTGTTGAGGGTACTTTAAATCGGTTGCATATCTTGCCTACAATGACACCATCCATTTGGCCGCTCGAAGATATATTGCACATTTCAATCTTAGCTTCCTAGCGCAACCATTAATGCTACTTCAAATATTGATTAAAATTAATGTTCTTTCTAAATAATTGTAATTAATGACATTTTCAAGATGAACTACCATTAATGCAATTAATGTTATTCCAGACAATTGCAATTAAGGTTGATGCATCACTGGAGCAACATGGTTCGTTGGATATAGGTTTAACTGCCGAGATCATTTAGATTCGCCAAATTAATTCCTTTATAGGTAGTAGTTGATTAATGTTATTTATAAATAATTGGAATTAATTTTATTTCCAATATAAACTAGCATTATTGTAATTAATGCTGTTTCTAAATAATTGTAATTAATGTTGATATATCACCGTAGCAAGATGAGTTGTTGCATATAGGTTGTTGAATGGCTGAGATCATTTGGATTCATCAAATTCGTGATTTTATAAGTAGTAGTAGACAGTATATGTAAAAAGATGTGCATCGAGCATGCAACATTAATATTATTATCGTTGTCTTGCAAAAAAAAATTGCCTTTTGATAGTTCGACTCCAAAATATAATCAAAGTTGTGTCTGAATATGAAAACACAACATTTTCTTGTACTTTTGGATGACGGAGTGATGAAGTTTTACTGTATTACGCAAGAAGTATAAATTTATGGCATATATATACAGAGTTTCATGAAGGCACCACAAACCAAAAGGGTACCAAAGATTCTTAGTAAAACAATATAAAGGAGACTTGTTTTTCTTTCACATTAAACAAGCTCAACAAACCATGAAAATAACTCATCATGTTATTAATCACATTTGGGTTTTATGTGTAACGTATTTTTTGAAGCATGTGAATCTTTAAATCAAGGTTTTTTTTTTTGCGTGGCTACACATTAATTTCTCCTTTGTAACATGCATAGACGACCATCTTTCTCATTGCTTTGCTAAAAGGGAGGCATAACATATATCAATCTCTTATACTCGAAAACAGTTCAAACAGACAAGAGCAACCATATGTGCATTGAATGAAAAAAACAAAGAGTCGCCCCATAGGAAATGGAATGGCAAAGCTTCATGGAGGCTCAAAGGCAAACCTCGGCTGGTTGGCACCATCGATGGCTATTAACGAGTCATCATGGTAACTCACAAAAATGTCTCTATTTTTAGTATAGATGTTTCACAATGCATAAATTACCATGTCATAAGTTTTTCATTATCACAATATGGTGCCTTTTTAACGAAACTATTGAGGTACCTTAAGTCGGTTTGTCTACCATTTGGAATGGGTGTGTAGATGGTCAACCATTACAACGGACACTAGTTCCACACTGCCTAGTATTCATATCATAGACAACCAAGAAATAGAAAAGCCTCAATTGGCTCAAGTAAATCACTTGTCGGTTGTTGATCTTATCGATATTTTCAAAGACATCACCTTTCATTATAGTGGCTCCCATAAATATCCATACCATGTGCTCATTCCATCAGTTCCACATTGCATAAAAGGCCATCAAAGCGGATATGTTTAAGCTCACTTGACTAATACACATCACCTCTAACAAGACCTCTCGACACATATCGTCGGTCTAACAATGTGTCTAACAATGCATGATAAATAATTGTAGGAAAGGAGACCCAACCATGTGTTTTGTGAAGAGGTGGACCCCAAAGGCTAGCGCACTCGGTGTAGCTTATAGCACACAAATAGTACTTAACAAGTATGTGCAAAGGTCCTAGCTGACATATAAACCCTATCACTCCTCAATAACCCTAATACTTTTTCTCATTCTCTCACCATGTCCTGATCTAAATAGGAAAACGATGACCTCTCTCTCTCGACCTCCAGCCGCCACTCCTCAACCCACAGACATCGGTGTCATCCAAAGTGTTACCTCCACTTCCTAATCTCCGCTCCGCCCCATCCGCTCCTCTTCCGCTATGATGGTCCCTCTCTGTATTTATCTCCATCTACCAATTAGCACCCCCCGGTCATGTGTGGACACATTGAACATCACTGAAATGGTGCAAACACCAAAGATCTGTGGGTTTCGTATGATGGGTACCATCCTCCACACGAGGAACATGATGAAAAGCCCTTTATCGACATAACACTTGCTTTTATATACTTTCATTTACAGTTAGAGTTTTATTTACCATCTCTTTATGTATTGTCTAATCATTGCGGTACATCCTTCTTCCAATGAACCGCCAACATAACACCCTGTCTCCTTAGATGCATTTGTAAGAAATATGATTCCTTAGATCCTCTGGACAATGATATGCTAAAGATATTAGAAAGAACCAAGTTCATAGAAATTGAAAAGTTTCAATGCCCAACTGGATGTTCCTTTGGTAGTGAACCAAGTGAATGCAAATGATGACCAATGAGAGACGTAATGGCATCATTGATTATTTTCTTTTCATACAAGGTAATTGCGTGTGCTTTGCAACAGGGGTGTAAAAGTGGTTCAACAATAATTCTATCTTTGATTATTCCGCCAAAATCAACATGTTTGTACCTATTCCCCATATGTCTCTTTGGTGACTCTTGTGCTACCCTCTAGCTTTCTTTCTTCCCCGTCCCCGCCACATATGTATATGTGATGTCTTCTTGAACTTTGACGGCTTTACCACATGTTCTCCTTGAACACTTTAATATTAATAAGGTCATGTTTCCCGGCGAAGATGATATATACCATATACACAAATGCATGCATTAGATGAAAGATACAAGAAATAAATGGAAAGGTAGGAAATAACAACCACACATGTGGTAGATATGTCAACTTTATCCAATAAAGAAACAAATTTTATTTAAATACAACTTGACAACTATTGTTTCTCTGACTAAACATGCTACAACATCGGTGGGCCTGCACTATCCTTACACACACATGTTCAATTCCTTTTGGATTTTTGGATCCCCTCTTCTCGATGTGTTGTCCATTTTTTCTTGTAGACCCTAGCATAGATAAGGAAACAGTCAAATATTTTCCCACTAAGTTGTTTATGTCTTGGCTTTGGGCCCCCTTAGATTCAGGTCTAGCTCCGCCACTGGGAAGCTACTCTCGCTACATGGGTATAAAATCCGAACCAAGCCACGAGTAGGAGGGCAAATAATTAGTTTAAGCTCCAAATCAGTACATGCAGTTCTCACTTCATCTACCAACACTACACAATAATCAGGGACTACTTATAAGTTATAACAGTGCGCCCAATAAATTAACTTGAATAGGGAAGTAAAGAAAGCAAGTTATATTTGTCAGAAGGCTGCAAAATCTGATTTATCAACCTATTAATATTAAGATAAAGGTAACATGAGGAGAAAGAAACCATCCTGCATCATGCTCATAATATTGTTGTAAGAGGATGGCACATCTTCAAACAAAGAAATAATAATAATGTATCATGTTCATAAATATGTTAACCTCTTCTTGGTTCCCGAAAATAGACTCACTTGAGAAATGAACTACTGAACCATGTCCCTAGAAGTAAAAGAAAAAACTTGATGTACATGTTAATATCAAGTGAGAGCAGCTCAATTAAACATAAGAAATGGTCTGGCAAATACAAATTGTCAGGGACGAGTCATCATGCATGAAAATAGCTAGATCACATGAAAACACATGCGCCAAAGCAAAGACTCCGAACGACAAACGCGCACACAGAGGAAGGGGAGACGAGTCAGTTATGCAGGGGAAGGCATGGTCTCAGTACCAAAGGAGAGGCTCTCCCTCTCGCTGCACCCATTGAGAACGGCCCAGCTCCACCTACCTCGCCACAAACTCCTTTTGTTTCCTCCGGATTCAGATCTTGCGGCCTACGCCCCCACCACACCACGAAGCACAGTCGGGAGATGGACGCTTAAGTTTCTTTTTGATAGTAGAGATATCAATTGTGTTGGTTCATACATTAATGGTCTAAATATATTTTTTTGGTTCATGCATAGATGGCCAAAACGGAATGGTGAATGTATTATGTTGGATCATATATAGATGTTATCTGTAACTTTGTCTTGTTGGTGAATAGGTGAGCTATATGGATGCAATACATGTGGAAATGAATGTGTGCGTGTGATATATGGATGTAACATATGTGAATGTGAATTGGATGGTTGAAAAAGCTGGCCGTGATCGCTTGCGATGAGATCAACATCATGGACGGTTGTTCAACAATTCTCATTTGTGATTTGTCTAGCATGGTGTATCCTGTTTGCAATGATATTCTCACATTAGTGATGTGCCATTAGCAATGAAGTTATTTAACTGTTTACGGTTTGGGTTGGTACTATAGTTGTATTTCTAGCAGTTGATGATAGAACAGTTGGGTATATGTTGCCGAAATGTTTGGGCTAGATCTGGCGGACCAGGTTTCAGTGACATGTAACATACTAGTGGGTCATGAAGTCCTCTCTACATAATAGTTCGGTTTCAGCACAAATCAAAGCGACGCTCAGTGAAACCCTATGACTATTCTTGGGATGTTAGATGATGGTGTGTGTAGAAAAAGATTGGTTGCAACGCAATTGTATTCATGGCATATGGTGCCCATATATAGCACATACAAGAGTCCTATCATCCACATCTATCATCCTCATTACAAGGCATATAATTGGTGGATAAGTTGGATGTTTACAAAAAATAGGAAAGTCCTACATGCATAGGCCATGCACAAGCATCGCTCAACACCCCGCCCCCACCCACAAACACATCGTCAAAGGTAGATTCCAGCGATGCAAATTGTGCATCAGAACTTCTCAAATATGGACATCTGCAAGCCTTTCATCATGATATCCGCAAAATCGTTGAGTTGTGGGAATGTGAAGAAATCGAACATTCCCAAGAGCCACCTGGTATCAAATAATATGGGCATCAAGCTCTATATGTTTGGTGCGATGGTGATAAACCGGATTCGCGGAGAGGTAAATGGCAGAGACATTAACGCAATACACAACAATGGCCTTGTTAACGGGGCAACATAGCTCGTGAGGGAGTTGGCAAAACTACATGCACTCGGCGGTGCCATTAGCCACCGCATGACTCTGCCTTGACACTCGAACTGGAGACTGTGGGCTGCCGCTTGACAACCACAAGATGAGTGGCAGCCCAAGGATGACATAGTATCCATAGGTGGATGTGGTAGTGTTGGGATAGAAAGCCGAATCAACATCAGAGTATGCAATGATGCTGGTGGAGGGCGGTGTCGGTGTACTAAGATAGGGGTACCTTAGTACCCCAACTTGTGCACGGGCAGTGGCAGCTTCCCGCGGCAGGGCCTACCACGTGCTTGCCGGAAACCTCTCTGGTCCTTATTAAGCCATTCAAAAACAAAGTATACAAGTCCGAAGATCAAGACCCCGGCAAGTGGAGCTTGCCGGGAAGGCCGCTCCAGGCTCAAGACTATTACATTAAGCACAAGCCCCTGGCAAGAGGAGCTTGCCAGGAAGACCAGAAGACTGCATCTCAGAAGACATGCCTCGGCGCAACATGCGCCCCGGCAGGGCCCGGGGAGCGACAAGCTTCAGGGCCCGGCAAGGTCAAGGCCCCGGCAAGGTGCTTGCCGGGGAGAGTTACGCTGTGTGCCCGCGCTCCAGCTCATCGACCCACGCGTCGCCCTGGGGCCGTTCCAGGGACGCGTGGCGGATGGCTGTGCAGCTTGGGGGACACGGTGGCACTCCACGGTGACGAAGCTACCACCGTGGCGAACGGAGACGCACGGGCGGGCGCTTTTGGGGTAGACGGTGACGGGCATTTAATGCTCTTGTCCCCCACTATCAAGTTAGGTGATGACCACTGTTCATCCACTGTTCATGCACTGTTCCCGCACTATTACAACTACCACCAAAATTACATTTTTGCCCTTCTTCTACGTTGACACCTGTCGGTGACCCCTTGAGCTATAAAAGGAGGCCCATGCACAACGTAGAAAGGGTTCGGAACCTAGATCGCTCACTCGCTCGGTGTAGCTAGTTCTTCAAGCTCCCGAGCTCCAATACTCAATACAAACCAAGCAGGAGTAGGGTTTTACGCGTCCGCGCGGCCCGAACCTGGGTAAACTGCCCGCGTGCTCTCCTCGATCTGCTCTTCGTGCTCCCTCCGCTCCCTTACCGCAACGTACAAGGGTCTCCGGTCCCATAGGTGTTCGTGGTGGGCAGTTTCCCCCGACATCTTTGGCGCACCAGGTAGGGGGCGTCGAGGTTGTGCGAACCTGATCCGGCGTTCACGCGGGCGCATTCTTCATCAACCTCTCCAGCTTCATCAACTCCAGCAACAACAGCATGGCCCCGAAGAAGAAAGCCTCGGAGGTCGCAGGCCCGTCTGCGTCTGTTCCACCGCCACCAGAACCAACGGTGGGTGGAGGAGACGCCGGCGGAAGGGTGGTCGCCGGCGAGGAAACTCGCGGCACCACCAAATCTAAGGACAAGACGGACGACCGAGCCTCGGTTTCCGTAGATGCGCCACGTCCATCGCAGCAGACGACAACCGAGCAGCGCCGTGGTACAGGAGGTACCATCCGCTTGCTGGGGCAAGGACAAGCTGGAGGTTCGCGGGACGCTCCGGGCCACCGTCCTGGCACGAGCAAGGCACGGTCGCCGGGGCGGGAAACTGCTCCTTCTAACCCTGTTAGAAGTCCGAGCATATCCCGCTCCTCGCACCGCTCGCCCCCGCTCCCCTCCTCTCCAGCAGAAGCGCTCGCAAGAGCGCAACTGCTCCTCGACTTCCCTCCAGCGGCAGACAAAGCCGAAGACTGGAGGGCGACGATACAAAGCCTCATCGCCTTCGCCAACAACGATACGCCGCAGCAGCCGGCGACCTCGCGGCCACGGCAAGTCGAGATGATGAAGGCCGATGGCGACAAGACCGCCGGGGGTGCAACCACCGTGCACTCCCCGCCGCGGAAGCAGAAGATGCCTCCCCGCCGGATTAATGTCGACTACGACTCCACGGCGTCGTCGGATCCGCGGGCTCGTCGGGACCAGCGCCAAGTCCTTGACGACCGGCGACAAGAAGATGCTCGGACAACAATCGAGCGCCGCCGAGAAGCCCGGCGACAATCAGATCAGCGCGCTGGAGCCACTGTTGACACGCACGCGCCCGGTGAACCAGGAGACCTTGTTTGTAGTTCAGATCTAGCCCATGCACTTCTTTTTAAACACATCTAGATATCAATATATATACACTAGTAAGACATATCACCACCCCTTCTCTTACTAGGCACACATTTCTAGTCTCACATTCTCCATATGTAAAAGGTGTCTTCCTGTGTAAGATAGCAAACAAATTTATTATGTTGTTGCACTAGCCATGATGAAGCTAATAACAAAGTAAAGTACGATGGACAACCTATGGATTGTATGAGGGGCACATTTGGGTAAGAGGATACTTGGTGTAGAATATTTGTTGATCAATTCTCGGTCCTCATTGACTTGAGAATGAAATCATCGTTTCTTGGAATACCCATGCATGCGCTCAGATGATTAGCCACTAAGTGACATCTGCAAGACTAGGTTGCATAATATCAAGAGAGTCCATGAGATGTTTCCCCTAAAATCTAACATTTCTTTAGGATGATAATATGACAATTAGGAATAAGTTCACTACAATCTCATTCCAAATGCATAAGGCACTCACTTAAGTCTAGATACATAATAGCATACATAAATATAGTGCTAGGGATACATGCGACTAATCGCATGGCCAAATATTAGTTTCATGCCCCAAATGGAATACAAAACTTCAAACATACATAGAAATATAAAAAACAAAAATTACAGACGTGCTTTTGGATTTCTATAAGGCATATTATCACTAGCAAAAAAATACCTCAACTTCGAAATGTGTCCAAGGGAAACTGTCGGGTTTGAAGTTAAAGTCGATTTTTTCCATCAGTTTCCCTTATAGCCGTTTTCTATTTTCAATATACACCATTGCAAGTTCCTCGGCTAATTTTGGGAATACAGTTAGGACACTAAATGCATTACTAGTTAATTCAATGGATATAAATAAAATTTGAACTGCATGTACATGAAAACTTCCCAAATGTTGGTGAAAACATACTATTGTTTCATTGGACCTAAATACCTTTCTTCGAGTTGGCGGTGTGGCCCTGGCAAATGTGAGGTCATCTTCTTTAAGACCTCTTTGGTATCTGCATGGGTATCCCCTTCAAGACATATTTAGTTCAACAACTTCTAAAATATAACAAACATGGTCAAATCAAGTCGAAACCATGTGAAAAGGTGTAAGTCAGATATAACTGTGTCACTTAAGATCATTGTCACATTCTTCTTTGTAGGATTTTTTTAAAAGAGGTCTCAAAGGACTGTAGCTTTCATTTGTTTGTCCTAAACAATTGGGATAAAGGAAATTTTATCCATTTAATTGCACTTTTTTCCTTTAAACCAAAGGGATGGATACAGCCACAAAAAGGAATTTTATGTTCTTCTATCATACTAAGTTGGAAGACAATCGGGAAGTCGTCATGTCAAGGCCCCATAAGCAGAGGTTATGATTTCTTTCTCGCCTGTGTAAGTCTGTCCTCGCGAGAATGCAGAGAGAGAGGAGAGAGAGGGAGAGAGAGAGGGAGGAGGTGGGGGTGGGGGAGAGGGAGGTAGAGAGAGAGGTCGAACGTTTGATTTGCTCTCATACTAGTACCTCGTACTTTCAACTTCTGCTTGTGGCATAAGATGAAACAACAACTAGGAGTACGATAACAAGAAGAACTCCAAATGTCTTGAATTTTTCAAAGATAACCAAAACATCTTGAATGTTTCAAAAATATCAAAAATGTCGTGAACATTTTCCAGCTTCTCCTTCTGGCATAAGATGAAACAACAGCTATTGCGCACTAGGATAACAGCAACAACTCAAAATGATAACAAGAAGTTTAGGAAATCAACTAAAGCACATGCATGAAATTATTGCAATGAATTGGAAAATATGCAGATATCACACGTCACAATATATGGCGATCCTCGTCACACTGCACGCCAGGTCGAAACAGAGAACATCGGGATGTCGCGCCAGCGGATGAAGAAGCACACATCATTCTCACTGGAAACCCTGTACGCCCTACTGCAGCCTGTCACCATCTGCCCCAGCATCACCGTTTGCGCCACTGCGTCTGCGCTCATCGCCATAGACGCGAATCCGGCGGCCTTCATCCGCTCCGCCCACTTCTCCATCCGCTCGTGGCGCTCCCGACGCTGCGCGCCTTCACAGGCAACGATATCCCTGATCTCTTGCAGGAGCAGGCACTGTTCCATGTCCGCGCGCTCAATTGTCGACCCGCGTGCAGGCACGCTCTCCTCCAGGGCATCAAACAGGGCGCCGTAGTACTTGAGCGCGTTCTCGAACCGGGCCATGAACTCGCCGTTGTGGTTGGCCTCCTGCTCCGTCACCACCATGAGCTTCGGTGATAGCTCCGCTAGGTCGCGGAGGAGCGCGTCGGCCCTCGACATGGTAGCATTGGCCTGCGCTTTTCCTTTCTTGTCGTGAGGACGAGCAACCATTTCTGCAACCTCGTCGGCGAGCAGACGGTGGAGCTGTAGGGTAGAGACGATAACCAGTGCTTCTCCGTTCCTGACACCGAGGGGCTCGATGCTGAGCAGCTCATTGATGTGGAGTTTCACCGGGTGGAACTGGAAGCCGATGTGCAGGCTCTCGGCTTCCCGAGCGAGGACAGGAACTCGTCCTCCTCGTTGACAATGGTCAGACGGAGGATTTGGTCGTGTGCGCCCGCTCCCGGGCGCTTGGCAAAGAGATGGAGGAGCAGAAGCCACTGGTCGTGGTCAGCACCGCCTAGATCGACGACGTGGAGCACGGCATTCCTCTCCGTCCGAGCTGCATCAATGATGGCGTAGTTCGTTGTGGTACAGGCGAGGCGGAGGAACAGGCATATCTCGGCGAATTGGCGGCGCGCCGCGGCGGCCCCCGATGCGGGGGTAGTCTTCTGCAGCTGGAGGGCGCGGCACACGCCCTGCCATGGCTGGACCACGCGCAGCGCCAGAGCGTCGGCGAACGAAGACGCGAGGCGGTGCAGGGGGCCGCGGACGTTGTCCGATCCCAGACTGCTGCATATCCTCTCCAACACCTTGTTTACCAGCTCCGTGTCCCCTTTGGCGACCGCGGTGGCGCAGGAATATAGAAGCGTGATAAGGTCTACCGCGCTCTGCACGTACTGATCCTGCGGTGCCGTCGGGGATGGTGTAGTAGGCGCCGCTGGCAGCAGTAATCCCATAGTACCGTTGATGTTGGTGTGTACGAATGTCCCGTTCAGTCTGTTTCCCAGATCCACCGACCACGCTGTCGTTAGAGGTGTGGGCGCATACACTGGCCCGGCTGTTTCTTGACCTCTGTTCTCCGGATTCATGATCGATCTGCACACATGAATCATGGATTTGAATATTAGTAGTAATCAACATGCGAAAAAAATGAACATATATAAACAATGACATCACGTACATACGAGGGGCTTAAATATGCAAAAGTAGGTGCTCCACATTCTATGTGCTACAATTTCTTTGATCTCATAATTCTGCTCCAGTATATATAGTAATCTTATCTAAATGACAAGCGATTGCAAAATTTGGCCGGTGTTCTTCCTAACTGCTCAAATAAACGTGCCTACACCCCATTCCATCTAGAAAACGATATGATCGATTGACAGATAGTGCGTGCGAACAATCCAAAATATATAGTATTCCCTACTTCAGAAATATAAGTTGTATAACTACGTGTGCAGTCAACGATTTAAAACACTGACCTCTGATACACACGTAATAGTGCACGTGGACTTGCTCAATTTGATAGTATGTCGATGAGCTTTACCTCCTCTTCTTCCACCTGTACCTCCCCTATAGCTGCATGGATGTTCACTGCGACATGGTTATTCAAGATTATGAACAATATGTAGTGTATCGTTATTGTTGAGGGTACTTTAAATCGGTTGCATATCTTGCCTACAATGACACCATCCATTTGGCCGCTCGAAGATATATTGCACATTTCAATCTTAGCTTCCTAGCGCAACCATTAATGCTACTTCAAATATTGATTACAATTAATGTTCTTTCTAAATAATTGTAATTAATGACATTTTCAAGATGAACTACCATTAATGCAATTAATGTTATTCCAGACAATTGCAATTAAGGTTGATGCATCACTGGAGCAACATGGTTCGTTGGATATAGGTTTAACTGCCGAGATCATTTAGATTCGCCAAATTAATTCCTTTATAGGTAGTAGTTGATTAATGTTATTTATAAATAATTGGAATTAATTTTATTTCCAATATAAACTAGCATTATTGTAATTAATGTTGTTTCTAAATAATTGTAATTAATGTTGATATATCACCGTAGCAAGATGAGTTGTTGCATATAGGTTGTTGAATGGCTGAGATCATTTGGATTCATCAAATTCGTGATTTTATAAGTAGTAGTAGACAGTATATGTAAAAAGATGTGCATCGAGCATGCAACATTAATATTATTATCGTTGTCTTGCAAAAAAAATGCCTTTTGATAGTTCGACTCCAAAATATAATCAAAGTTGTGTCTGAATATGAAAACACAACATTTTCTTGTACTTTTGGATGACGGAGTGATGAAGTTTTACTGTATTACGCAAGAAGTATAAATTTATGGCATATATATACAGAGTTTCATGAAGGCACCACAAACCAAAAGGGTACCAAAGATTCTTAGTAAAACAATATAAAGGAGACTTGTTTTTCTTTCACATTAAACAAGCTCAACAAACCATGAAAATAACTCATCATGTTATTAATCACATTTGGGTTTTATGTGTAACGTATTTTTTGAAGCATGTGAATCTTTAAATCAAGGTTTTTTTTTTGCGTGGCTACACACTAATTTCTCCTTTGTAACATGCATAGACGACCATCTTTCTCATTGCTTTGCTAAAAGGGAGGCATAACATATATCAATCTCTTATACTCGAAAACAGTTCAAACGGACAAGAGCAACCATATGTGCATTGAATGAAAAATACAAAGAGTCGCCGCATAGGAAATGGAATGGCAAAGCTTCATGGAGGCTCAAAGGCAAACCTCGGCTGGTTGGCACCATCGATGGCTATTAACGAGTCATCATGGTAACTCACAAAAATGTTTCTATTTTTGGTATAGATGTTTCACAATGCATAAATTACCATGTCATAAGTTTTTCATTATCACAATATGGTGCCTTTTTAACGAAACTATTGAGGTACCTTAAGTCGGTTTGTCTACCATTTGGAATGGGTGTGTAGATGGTCAACCATTACAACGGACACTAGTTCCACACTGCCTAGTATTCATATCATAGACAACCAAGAAATAGAAAAGCCTCAATTGGCTCAAGTAAATCACTTGTCGGTTGTTGATCTTATCGATATTTTCAAAGACATCACCTTTCATTATAGTGGCTCCCATAAATATCCATACCATGTGCTCATTCCATCAGTTCCACATTGCATAAAAGGCCATCAAAGCGGATATGTTTAAGCTCACTTGACTAATACACATCACCTCTAACAAGACCTCTCGACACATATCGTCGGTCTAACAATGTGTCTAACAATGCATGATAAATAATTGTAGGAAAGGAGACCCAACCATGTGTTTTGTGAAGAGGTGGACCCCAAAGGCTAGCGCACTCGCTGTAGCTTATAGCACACAAATAGTACTTAACAAGTATGTGCAAAGGTCCTAGCTGACATATAAACCCTATCACTCCTCAATAACCCTAACACTTCTCATTCTCTCACCATGTCCTGATCTAAATAGGAAAACGATGACCTCTCTCTCTCGACCTCCAGCCGCCACTCCTCAACCCACAGACATCGGTGTCATCCAAAGTGTTACCTCCACTTCCTAATCTCCGCTCCGCCCCATCCGCTCCTCTTCCGCTATGATGGTCCCTCTCTGTATTTATCTCCATCTACCAATTAGCACCCCCCGGTCATGTGTGGACACATTGAACATCACTGAAATGGTGCAAACACCAAAGATCTGTGGGTTTCGTATGATGGGTACCATCCTCCACACGAGGAACATGATGAAAAGCCCTTTATCGACATAACACTTGCTTTTATATACTTTCATGTACAGTTAGAGTTTTATTTACCATCTCTTTATGTATTGTCTAATCATTGCGGTACATCCTTCTTCCAATGAACCGCCAACATAACACCCTGTCTCCTTAGATGCATTTGTAAGAAATAAGATTCCTTAGGTCCTCTGGACAATGATATGCTAAAGATATTAGAAAGAACCAAGTTCATAGAAATTGAAAAGCTTCAATGCCCAACTGGATGTTCCTTTGGTAGTGAACCAAGTGAATGCAAATGATGACCAATGAGAGACGTAATGGCATCATTGATTATTTTCTTTTCATAAAAGGTAATTGCGTGTGCTTTGCAACAGGGGTGTAAAAGTGGTTCAACAATAATTCTATCTTTGATTATTCCGCCAAAATCAACATGTTTGTACCTATTCCCCATATGTCTCTTTGGTGACTCTTGTGCTACCCTCTAGCTTTCTTTCTTCCCCGTCCCCGCCACATATGTGTATGTGATGTCTTCTTGAACTTTGACGGCTTTACCACATGTTCTCCTTGAACACTTTAATATTAATAAGGTCATGTTTCCCGGCGAAGATGATATATACCATATACACAAATGCATGCATTAGATGAAAGATACAAGAAATAAATGGAAAGGTAGGAAATAACAACCACACATGTGGTAGATATGTCAACTTTATCCAATAAAGAAACAAATTTTATTTAAATACCACTTGACAACTATTGTTTCTCTGACTAAACATGCTACAACATCGGTGGGCCTGCACTATCCTTACACACACATGTTCAATTCCTTTTGGATTTTTGGATCCCCTCTTCTCGATGTGTTGTCCATTTTTTCTTGTAGACCCTAGCATAGATAAGGAAACAGTCAAATATTTTCCCACTAAGTTGTTTATGTCTTGGCTTTGGGCCCCCTTAGATTCAGGTCTAGCTCCGCCACTGGGAAGCTACTCTCGCTACATGGGTATAAAATCCGAACCAAACCACGAGTAGGAGGGCAAATAATTAGTTTAAGCTCCAAATCAGTACATGCAGTTCTCAGTTCATCTACCAACACTACACAATAATCAGGGACTACTTATAAGTTATAACAGTGCGCCCAATAAATTAACTTGAATAGGGAAGTAAAGAAAGCAAGTTATATTTGTCAGAAGGCTGCAAAATCTGATTTATCAACCTATTAATATTAAGATAAAGGTAACATGAGGAGAAAGAAACCATCCTGCATCATGCTCATAATATTGTTGTAAGAGGATGGCACATCTTCAAACAAAGAAATAATAATAATGTATCATGTTCATAAATATGTTAACCTCTTCTTGGTTCCCGAAAATAGACTCACTTGAGAAATGAACTACTGAACCATGTCCCTAGAAGTAAAAGAAAAAACTTGATGTACATGTTAATATCAAGTGAGAGCAGCTCAATTAAACATAAGAAATGGTCTGGCAAATACAAATTGTCAGGGACGAGTCATCATGCATGAAAATAGCTAGATCACATGAAAACACATGCGCCAAAGCAAAGACTCCGAACGACAAACGCGCACACAGAGGAAGGGGAGACGAGTCAGTTATGCAGGGGAAGGCATGGTCTCAGTACCAAAGGAGAGGCTCTCCCTCTCGCTGCACCCATTGAGAACGGCCCAGCTCCACCTACCTCGCCACAAACTCCTTTTGTTTCCTCCGGATTCAGATCTTGCGGCCTACGCCCCCACCACACCACGAAGCACAGTCGGGAGATGGACGCTTAAGTTTCTTTTCGATAGTAGAGATATCAATTGTGTTGGTTCATACATGAATGGTCTAAATATTTTTTTTTGGTTCATGCATAGATGGCCAAAACGGAATGGTGAATGTATTATGTTGGATCATATATAGATGTTATCTGTAACTTTGTCTTGTTGGTGAATAGGTGAGCTATATGGATGCAATACATGTGGAAATGAATGTGTGCGTGTGATATATGGATGTAACATATGTGAATGTGAATTGGATGGTTGAAAAAGCTGGCCGTGATCGCTTGCGATGAGATCAACATCATGGACGGTTGTTCAACAATTCTCATTTGTGATTTGTCTAGCATGGTGTATCCTGTTTGCAATGATATTCTCACATTAGTGATGTGCCATTAGCAATGAAGTTATTTAACTGTTTACGGTTTGGGTTGGTACTATAGTTGTATTTCTAGCAGTTGATGATAGAACAGTTGGGTATATGTTGCCGAAATGTTTGGGCTAGATCTGGCGGACCAGGTTTCAGTGACATGTAACATACTAGTGGGTCATGAAGTCCTCTCTACATAATAGTTCGGTTTCAGCACAAATCAAAGCGACGCTCAGTGAAACCCTATGACTATTCTTGGGATGTTAGATGATGGTGTGTGTAGAAAAAGATTGGTTGCAACGCAATTGTATTCATGGCATATGGTGCCCATATATAGCACATACAAGAGTCCTATCATCCACATCTATCATCCTCATTACAAGGCATATAATTGGTGGATAAGTTGGATGTTTACAAAAAATAGGAAAGTCCTACATGCATAGGCCATGCACAAGCATCGCTCAACACCCCGCCCCCACCCACAAACACATCGTCAAAGGTAGATTCCAGCGATGCAAATTGTGCATCAGAACTTCTCAAATATGGACATCTGCAAGCCTTTCATCATGATATCCGCAAATCGTTGAGTTGTGGGTATGTGAAGAAATCGAACATTCCCAAGAGCCACCTGGTATCAAATAATATGGGCATCAAGCTCTATATGTTTGGTGCGATGGCGATAAACCGGATTCGCGGAGAGGTAAATGGCAGAGACATTAACGCAATACACAACAATGGCCTTGTTAACGGGGCAACATAGCTCTTGAGGGAGTTGGCAAAACTACGTGCACTCGGCGGTGCCATTAGCCACCGCATGACTCTGCCTTGACACTCGAACTGGAGACTGTGGGCTGCCGCTTGACAACCACAAGATGAGTGGCAGCCAAAGGATGACATAGTATCCATAGGTGGATGTGGTAGTGTTGGGATAGAAAGCCGAATCAACATCAGAGTATGCAATGATGCTGGTGGAGGGCGGTGTCGGTGTACTAAGATAGGGGTACCTTAGTACCCCAACTTGTGCACGGGCAGTGGCAGCTTCCCGCGGCAGGGCCTACCACGTGCTTGCCGGAAACCTCTCTGGTCCTTATTAAGCCATTCAAAAACAAAGTATACAAGTCCGAAGATCAAGACCCCGGCAAGTGGAGCTTGCCGGGAAGGCCGCTCCAGGCTCAAGACTATTACATTAAGCACAAGCCCCTGGCAAGAGGAGCTTGCCAGGAAGACCAGAAGACTGCATCTCAGAAGACATGCCTCGGCGCAACATGCGCCCCGGCAGGGCCCGGGGAGCGACAAGCTTCAGGGCCCGGCAAGGTCAAGGCCCCGGCAAGGTGCTTGCCGGGGAGAGTTACGCTGTGTGCCCGCGCTCCAGCTCATCGACCCACGCGTCGCCCTGGGGCCGTTCCAGGGACGCGTGGCGGATGGCTGTGCAGCTGGGGGACACGGTGGCACTCCACGGTGACGAAGCTACCACCGTGGCGAACGGAGACGCACGGGCGGGCGCTTTTGGGGTAGACGGCGACGGGCATTTAATGCTCTTGTCCCCCACTATCAAGTTAGGTGATGACCACTGTTCATCCATTGTTCATGCACTGTTCCCGCACTATTACAACTACCACCAAAATTACATTTTTGCCCTTCTTCTACGTTGACACCTGTCGGTGACCCCTTGAGCTATAAAAGGAGGCCCATGCACAACGTAGAAAGGGTTCGGAACCTAGATCGCTCACTCGCTCGGTGTAGCTAGTTCTTCAAGCTCCCGAGCTCCAATAATCAATACAAACCAAGCAGGAGTAGGGTTTTACGCGTCCGCGCGGCCCGAACCTGGGTAAGCTGCCCGCGTGCTCTCCTCGATCTGCTCTTCGTGCTCCCTCCGCTCCCTTACCGCAACGTACAAGGGTCTCCGGTCCCATAGGTGTTCGTGGTGGGCAGTTTCCCCCGACATCTTTGGCGCACCAGGTAGGGGGCGTCGAGGTTGTGCGAACCTGATCCGGCGTTCACGCGGGCGCATTCTTCATCAACCTCTCCAGCTTCATCAACTCCAGCAACAACAGCATGGCCCCGAAGAAGAAAGCCTCGGAGGTCGCAGGCCCGTCTGCGTCTGTTCCACCGCCACCAGAACCAACGGTGGGTGGAGGAGACGCCGGCGGAAGGGTGGTCGCCGGCGAGGAAACTCGCGGCACCACCAAATCTAAGGACAAGACGGACGACCGAGCCTCGGTTTCCGTAGATGCGCCACGTCCATCGCAGCAGACGACAACCGAGCAGCGCCGTGGTACAGGAGGTACCATCCGCTTGCTGGGGCAAGGACAAGATGGAGGTTCGCGGGATGCTCCGGGCCCCCGTCCTGGCACGAGCAAGGCACGGTCGCCGGGGCGGGAAACTGCTCCTTCTAACCCTGTTAGAAGTCCGAGCATATCCCGCTCCTCGCACCGCTCGCCCCCGCTCCCCTCCTCTCCAGCAGAAGCGCTCGCAAGAGCGCAACTGCTCCTCGATTTCCCTCCAGCGGCAGACAAAGCCGAAGACTGGAGGGCGACGATACAAAGCCTCATCGCCTTCGCCAACAACGATACGCCGCAGCAGCCGGCGACCTCGCGGCCACGGCAAGTCGAGAAGATGAAGGCCGATGGCGACAAGACCGCCGGGGGTGCAACCACCGTGCACTCCCCGCCGCGGAAGCAGAAGATGCCTCCCCGCCGGATTAATGTCGACTACGACTCCACGGCGTCGTCGGATCCGCGGGCTCGTCGGGACCAGCGCCAAGTCCTTGACGACCGGCGACAAGAAGATGCTCGGTCAACAATCGAGCGCCGCCGAGAAGCCCGGCGACAATCAGATCAGCGCGCTGGAGCCACTGTTGACACGCACGCGCCCGGTGAACCAGGCGACTTGCCGTATGCGGCAGGTTGCCCTGCGTTTACCCGTGAGCTGCGGCGCGTCCAGTGGCCCAGCATGAAAAACTTCAACCCCGACGTACCCGAGAAGTACGACGGCAAGACGCACCCCTCGGAGTTCCTGAGCATATACACCATCGCGGTGCAGGCTGCCGGGGGGCGCGAAGAGAAGATACTGGCGAATTACTTCCCGCTGGTGCTTAAGCCGAACGTTCGTTCTTGGCTTATGCACTTGCTGGAAGGCTCTATTTCTTCGTGGGCCGATTTGTGCCATCAGTTTGTTGGCGCCTTCACAGGCGGCCACAAGCCCCACGGCCAGGAGAGTGATCTCCACATCTTGGCCCAGAAGGAAGGAGAACCCCTGCGCAAGTACATCCAATGATTCAGCCGCGTGCAGCACAACATCCCCGACGTCCACCCTGCTGCGGTTATTAGCGCGTTCCACCAGAACGTGCGTAACCGCCGCATGCGTGAGGAGATGGCCATGACCAAGATACGGGATGTCAGCGAGCTCTATGCTCTAGCTGATAAGTGCGTGCGCGCCGAAGAGGGGAGGAGACTTCCCGGAGAGGATGCTGGCGCAGGGGGAAGCGACAGTGAGGATGCCGCCCCGGCAAAGAAGAGCCGGCGGCGGAACAACAGAAATAAGAAGAGCAAGGAAGTGCTGGTCGTCGAGAAGTCCGGCAAGGAGGCTCCCGCCAAGACAGCACAGGCCGGCGGCTCCGGTAAGGAGCCTGCCCCTGTAGCGGCAGCCGACAAGCAGGACGGCTCCTACAAGCAATATTGCAAGATCCACCGCACCAAGGGTCACGACCTTTCGAACTACAAGCGCGTCGAGTACCTCGTAGAGCAGCAGAAGGCTGAATACGAACGGCGCGACAAGGAGAAGGCCCAAGGTGGCGGAGGAGAGCCAAGCAAGAAGCGGCCATTCAATGGCCGGGGAGGACGCCGCGGCAAGGCCAAGCAGCGGCAAGGTGACCGACCTCCCCCGGGCCGCGACAAGGATGAAGAAGACGACGACGATGACATGGAGGAAGAAGATAACAGCGAGCAGGAGTTCCAGAAGGCCACGGAAATCCTGTGTGTCGACGGAGGCGCCTCTCTGCATACTTCCCACCGCCAACTCAAGCAGTGGGTGCGGGAAGTAAACGCAGCGGAGCCGCCCGTTGAGTCGCGCAGGCTGCTGAAATGGTCCAGCACGCCCATCATTTTTGATCTTGAGGATCACCCTGACCGCACTACTACGGTCGGGTGCTTGCCGATGTTGGTCTCACCAACCATCCACAACCTCAAGGTCACCAAAATGTTGGTTGACGGCGGGGCCGGGCTGAACTTGATCTCCTCCGCTGTGATCAAGAAACTCCAGATCCCAGATGGCGAGCTCGAAGAGACCGGTTCGTTCCAAGGAATAAACCCGGGAAGGAGCAAGCCCAAGGGGAAGATCACTCTGCCGGTGACCTTTGGCGAGGAGCTCAACTTCAGGACAGAGAGGATAACCTTTGATGTTGCCGATATCCCATTGCCATACAATGGGATACTTGGACATCCTGCCCTCGCCAAGTTCATAGCAGCTTCCCACTACGCCTACAATGTACTCAAGATGCCGGGGCCGATAAGCGTCATCTCTGTCCATGGCGACAAGAAGGACGCGCTTATCTGCGCCGACAAGATATACTGGGATGCAGCAGCCGCAGCAGAGAGCGATACACTTGCCGCTGAAGCTCCCGGGGGGAAGAAGACCAAGACACAGTCCGGCAAGTGCTCTGGGGCCCACTCCGGCAAACGCACCTCTTCGGAGTGCTGCGCTGCCGTCGAGGACGTCCCATCGAGCTCCACCGGCAAGTGCAATAAGGGAATGGCCGCTCCACCGGCAACCAAGAAGGTGTCCGCCAGGGAGGACGGCACTGGTGGTACCTTCACCATCAGTGCTACCCTTGACAGCAAATAGGAAAGCGCGCTCGTTGCCTTCCTGCGGGCGAATGTCGATGTGTTTGCGTGGCAACCATCTGACATCCCCGGTGTTCCCAGGAAAGTAATTGAGCACAAGCTTGCTGTTTGTCCTAATGCGCGGCCCGTCAAGCAGAAGGTCAGGAAGCAAGCCGTGGAGCGCCAAGAATTCATTGCCGAAGAGATCAAGAAAGTAGAAGCAGCAGGCCTGGTTAGAGGTGTGATCCATCCCACGTGGTTAGCAAATCCAGTCGTCGTGCGTAAGGCCAACGGGAAGTGGAGACTGTGTATAGACTTCACCGATGTGAATAAAGCATGTCCCAAGGATCCATTTCCCTTGCCGCGCATTGACCAGATTGTCGACTCCACTGCTGGATGTGAGCTGCTCTCGTTCCTTGATGCATATTCAGGCTACCACCAGATTTTCATGGCCAAGGAAGATGAAGAGAAGACTGCATTCATTACTCCATGTGGCACATATTGCTTCATACGCATGCCCTTTGGATTGAAGAATGCAGGCTCTACATTCGCAAGGGTAGTGCACACTGCTTTTGAGCCACAGATCCATAGAAACGTAGAAGCCTACATGGATGACATAGTGGTGAAGAGCAAGAGCAGAGATACCCTGATCCAAGATCTGGAAGAAACATTTGCAAACTTGCGCAAGATCCAGCTTAAGTTGAATCCCGAGAAGTGCGTCATTGGAGTCCCCTCCGGCAAGCTTCTCGGGTTCTTTGTGTCCCAGAGGGGGATTGAAGCTAATCCCGACAAGATAAAAGCCATCGAGCAGATCGAAGCCTCGAAGCGCGTCAAGGACGTAAGGAGACTTGCAGGTTGTGTAGCTGCCCTCAGTAGGTTCATTTCGAAGTCTGCAGAACGCGCCCTGCCTTTCTTCAAGATTTTGAAGAAGGCAGGTCCTATGAAATGGACTCCGGAAGCGGAGGCAACGCTGCAAGATTTGAAAGGATATCTATCCTCCACTCCAATACTTGTCGCACCTAGGCCACAAGAGAAGTTGCTGCTGTACTTAGCGGCAACCAATCAAGTGGTTAGTGCTGCGTTAGTAGCGGAGAGGGAGGCAAAGGAAGAGTCTACACCACCGGCAAGCGAATCCAGCGACAAGCAGGGGGCTGCTCCGACAAGCTCTGGCCCCGACAAGGACAACTCTGCGCAGGAACAAGGAGAAGTGCGAAGAAAGATGGTGCAGCGCCCGGTGTATTTTGTGAGTTCCCTCTTGCAGGGGGCTAGATCAAGATACTCCGGGGTGCAGAAGTTGCTTTTCGGCCTCCTCATGGCCTCGAGAAAGCTGCGCCATTACTTCCAAGCACATGAGATAACAGTGGTCACTCGCTTTCCGTTGAAGAGGATATTGCAAAATCCAGAAGCAACAGGCAGGATCGTCGAGTGGGCACTGGAGCTGTCAAGCTTTGGTCTCAAGTTTGAAAGTACTTCAACTATCCAGAGCCGAGCTTTGGCAAAATTCATAGCTGAATGGACCCCAACGCCCGATGAAGAAGTTCCAGAGAAAAGTGTTCCCGTACAAGAAGCGACAAGTGAATGGGTAATGTACTTTGATGGTGCCTTCTCGCTGCAAGGCGCCGGTGCCGGCGTGGTACTCATGGCGCCCACCGGAGAGCACCTCAAGTATGTTATCCAGATGCACTTTCCCAGGCAGCAAGCGACAAACAATACTGCTGAATATGAGGGCTTGCTCGCCGGCCTCAGGATTGCGGCCGAACTTGGAATCAAGAAGCTGATTGTGCGGGGAGATTCTCAGTTGGTGGTCCGACAAGTCAACAAGAGTTACCAGAGCCCTTTGATGGAAGCTTATGTAGATGAAGTGAGGAAGCTTGAAGAACACTTTGAAGGTCTGCAAATGGAACACGTTCCAAGAGCTCAGAATGATATAGCAGATGGCCTTTCAAAGTGTGATGCGATGAAGTTACCTGTGGAACCAGGGACCTTCCTGCTCAAGCTAACTCAACCATCCGTTACACCATCAATTGGGCAGCCCAAGAAGAGAAAGTTGGTCTCCGGCGATTACTTGCCGGCGGATCTTCCCAAAGCCGCCGCCAAGGTCCCCAAGATCAACGACCAGAACGCTGAGGAACAGTTTGCTCCTGCAGATCCAACGGTCTGTATAGTTGAAGCAATCGTTCCCGACAAGCCTCGCCCCGGCGAGCTTGCCGGGGGACCATCAGCTCCGGCAGAACCAGAGGTTCCTGCCGTAGAAGCTGGGGTTCCCGCAGCGGCCCTCATGCCTTTAGTCCTTGCTGTTGAGCCTCGGGCTCCAGCATGGGCGCAGCAGATCGTCCATTTTCTGCAAACTGGAGAACTTCCCGACGACCCAGAAGAGATAGAGAAGATAACCAGGCAGTCAAGTATGTACCAGTTCGTTGACAACGAACTGTACAGAAGAAGACTCAATGGTGTCAGGTTGAAGTGCATTTCTAGAGAAGATGGATAGAAGCTGTTGGCAGAAATACATGGAGGCATATGTGGCCACCACATTGGCGCAAGGGCACTTGCCGGGAAGGCGTTCCGGCAAGGGTTCTTCTGGCCAGAAGCCCTTCAAGATGCAACTGCACAAGTAACCAAGTGTGAAGCGTGCCAGTTCCATGCCAAGCAAATTCATCAGCCAGCTCAAGCTCTCCAGACAATCCCTTTGTCCTGGCCCTTCTCGGTCTGGGGGCTCGATATCCTCGGCCCCTTCCCCCGTGCTGTCGGGGGCTTTGAGTACTTGTACGTTGCAATCGACAAGTTCACAAAGTGGCCGGAAGTGGAACCAGTGAGAAAAGTGACAGCACAGTCAGCGGTCAGGTTCTTCAGGTCGATCGCTTGCCGTTTCGGGATCCCTAACAGGATCATCACCGACAACGGCACGCAATTCACTAGTCGCACCTTCATGCAATACGTCCAAGACCTTGGCGCCAAGGTCTGCTTCGCTTCTGTTGCTCACCCAAGGAGCAACGGTCAAGCGGAGAGGGCAAATGTTGAAGTGCTGCGTGGACTCAAGACAAGAACCTTCGACAGGCTGCGCAGGTGCGGAAGAAACTGGATAGAGGAGCTACCGGCGGCTCTTTGGTCAATCAGGACGACACCAAATCGAGCCACCGGACAGACACCCTTTGCTCTTGTCTATGGAGCAGAGGCAGTTCTCCCCACGGAACTCGTATACGGATCTCCTCGAGTGCTCGCTTATGACGAGCTCGAGCAAGGGCAACTGCGACAAGATGATGCATTGCTCCTCGAGGAGGAACGTCTCCAGGCTGCTGTACGAGCTGCTCGATACCAGCAGGCCTTGCGCCGCTATCATAGCCGCAAGGTTAAGGCCAGGAGTCTCGAGGAAGGCGACCTTGTTCTTCGGCGTGTTCAGTCCGCCAAGAATTCCAACAAGTTGACGCCGAAGTGGGAAGGCCCTTATCGGGTGAGACAAGTAACAAGGCCCGGCGCTGTCCGCCTTGAGACCGAAGAAGGCTTACCGGTGAGCAACTCCTGGAACATAGAGCATCTTCGCAAGTTTCACCCATAAGGCGCGGTTGCCGTGATCCGCTCCGGCAACCACCTTTTTGTACGAGTCTTGCCGCTGTTGCATGTAATCCTTTGTACAAAGCCGGGCGCAGACCCCGTGCATCAGTAAAGGTTTCGTGTTTTGCACCATTTGCCTTTTTCATGCCTTTCTTCGCTATTTGCATGCACTGTTTGGCATCTTGTACAACACACATACCCGGTAAGCAATATCACGCCGAAAAGCCCTATACTTGTTTTCCCCCCTCTTTTTCTTTCCCTCTTAAGCAGAAGGAATGTTCCTCGCGCACAAGTTTGCCGGGGGGAGAGGAGATGGAGGATGAACCAAGTGCTGTTCAAGAAAGAGAAGCCTTGTCGGGGAAGCATGAACCAAGTGATGTTCAAGAAAGAGAAGCCTTGTCGGCGAAGCAAGCAATATATGAAAGCTAAGTTACCAGAATTTGAGCAGTTCAAATTTTTAAAATTTTAGTTATCTTCCTTGAACAACCACACTTTGTATGGAAAACCTGTGCGCGGAGGAACCTACCCGTAGCTAGACGCACCCTTACCTTGTTTTCGAGTACGCTCAACGACTTAAGTGAGCTGCGACAAGTGTCGCGCCCTTACTTCGTTTTCGAGTTCGCTCAACAAGCTAAGTGCGTTGCGGCTAGCTGCGGCAAGGTTGCTTGCCGGTAAGGCCTTGGCCACCAGGCTGGTCGGAGTAGAGCACTCAGCGCTCGCGGCAAGGGCCCCTTGCCGGCAAGTCCCCTAGAAGCGTAGGGTTAAAAGCATACAAAGTAAAGGACCAAAGCAAGGGAGATAACATTGCACTGATTGCTCAAAATAAGATAATATATTACAAGGGATAACTTGTCGCAATCACTAATAGATTCATGTCCATGGCACACTTTGCAGCAGCAAAGGAAATAAAAAGAAAGAGGCCTAATCTACGTGGTTGCCTTCACGCCTGGAGATCTTGTTCACCTTGGCGATGATATGGGCGACCTGCGCCTTCAGGGCCTCCTGATCTGCATCGGCCGGCAAGCTGCGGAGGACGTTGACGAGATTAATACCAGGATTGCGGTAAACAATCTTAGTCAAGACGCGCTCCAGGGTCCCCGCGCAGAGCTGGCGCGACTCCTCGGCCAGCTGCGCGGGGAGCTTCTGCTGCAGACGTGCGAGCGCCGGCGCGATCCCCCTAAAGAAAAGACTGAGCTTGGCGCTGTGGGGGAGATTTGGATCCGGAGAGTATATGAGGTGTTCCACCCTCAGCGCCATCAGCTCCTTGTCGATGTTGCCAGCAGAAGCCACCAGATCCTCAGTCCATATTTCGACGGTCCGGCGGAAGTTGTCAGCTGAAGTGGCAGCGCTCTCCACCAGGCCTCGCTCCTTGCGGAGCTCGTCCTTCAGCTTGGTTTCGCGGTCCCGGACGGCGTCGAGTGAATCTTTCAGCGTGGAGACCTTCAACTCCAGATCAGCAATTGAGTCCTTGGCGGCTTTGAGCTCGTCGCCCTGCTTGGAGAGGCGTACTTGGAGTTCAGAGTTGGTATGGGCGTCTTTCTCGCGCTCTATGTTGAGCGCGGTGACCCTCTCTGTGCTCGCCTTCAGGTACTCCTCCAGCTGCACCACCTTAGCTTCAAGGTCCTTCTTGGCGGTCTCCGCGGTGGCCGCGGCGGCTTTCGCTTCCTTCAACTCCCCGCCAAGGGCCTGCTCCCGGGCGGTAAGGTCGTCCTCGTGAGCGTCGAGGTCGACCTTCCGCTGGTTGAGCGCGCCTTCTCGCTGGGACAGCGCTTCACCGACCAGTCGCTGCTGCTCCTCGGCTTCAGCCTTCTCCAGGAGGAACTCCTGCTGCTCTCCGGCAAGCCTCTCGCGCTCCTCCGCCAAATCGCGGAGGGCCGCCTGGTTGGCGGCGCGGAGCTCGGCGGCACGTTTCTCCAAGTCTGCTGCAGCCTTGGCGGTGAGGGCTTCCCGAGACTCCAATTTCGCCTGCCTGGCCCGGTAAAGGGCCAGGAGCCGGTGAAGCAGTTTCTCCTCCTCGGGCTCATCGCTCCCGCCAGGCGCTTCAACGATCTTCAACCCCGCGGAGGCGAGGACCTCTCCATCAAAGGTCTCTCCCTCCTCGGGGGCTCGCGACGAAGACCCCCACGGCACTTGTATGAAGACGCCATTGGGGGCCTCAAGATAGAAGCCCGACTGCTCCTTGCCGGCGGAGGGGTCGGCGGCCGGCGCAGCGCTCGACGCTCCTGCCGCCTCCGGGCCGGCTGTGTGGCCGCCGTCCCCCTCCCGGCCGTTGCGTCTGCGGTCGGCGCAGTCTCCTCCACGGCAGGCTCGTCGGCTCCTGCCATGTCCTCGACGACAGTGGCGTTGCCGGCGTCGCCTTGCGCGCCCTCCTCCTCGACGATGACCTCCCTCTCCATCTGCTCCGGGGAAGGAGGATCTAACAGAAGAAGAAAAGAAAAAGATCAAGCAAATATCCAAAAAAGACAAGTCCAAGAAGACGAAGCTATAAGACTTACCTTCGCGGACGTCCTCAACGACTGGCTCCCTCGCCGGGGAGTCCTCCCTTGGCGGTGGAGCGGTGGCTCCTGCTGGCGGAGGGCCGCCCGTGCCCTCCCTTGGCGGAGTGGCCACCCTTGTCGGGCTGCCCGCCCTTGGCGGGGAGCCCGTCCTTGGCGGAACGTCCTCCCTCGCCGGGGAGTCCGTCCTTGGCGGGGAGGGTGGGATCTGCAGCTCCTCGGGCGTGACCTCCGGTTGCCCCTGCGGCTGTGGCTCCGTTTCTGCACAAGACAAACAAAACCAACAAGCCAATAAGATATCAATACAAAGCAAAAACCTCAAGCGCGCTCGACACGAACGAAAAGTTCAAGCCCAGACTTGCGCTGGGGGCTGCTCCTTGGAGCAGCGCTTGGGTCCGGCAAGTTCGTCGCCGGCGCGTCCCCTGTCGCCGCGTCGAGCGAGTCGTCCTCGACCTCGACCACGGGGACCTTGGCCCTCTTTGCCATCCGCTGGGTCAGGGTCCTGCAGGCAAATCAAGAAACAAGATCAGAATCATCAGCGAAAGAATCAAGACAGAATTGAAGAAGCTACAAAAATACAAGTGCTTACTCCTGTTCCTCGTCGTCGTCGTCGCTCAGGGCGGAAAAGTCAAACTCCACCTGAGGCGCCCCTGCGCGAGGAGCAGGAGGAGAAGGCTCCCGCGGGCGCTTGGCGGTCTCCGGGGCTGGGGGCTGCGAAGACCCAGCCTCCGTTGACGCCGAGGCCCGAGGAGCAGGCGGAGCGGCCGCTCCGCTCTGGGAGGATCCCCCTTCGCTTGGCGCTGGCACATGGGGCGCCTCCGCCGCAGCTATTGCGCGGGGCGCCTCCGTCGCGGCTGATGTGCGGGGCGCCTCAGTCGCAGCCTGGCTCCCCCTGGTGGCTCGCGTCGCCCGGCGAGCAGGCTGTTGTCGGGGCGCCTGCGTCCTCGTCGCTGTAGGCGCTTCAACGGAGTACGCTTGGGACTTGCCCGGGGCGGAGAGCTCTCCGAGGACGAGGAGACATCGTCCAGCCCCAGAGATCCGCCAGTATCCTCGTCGGCTCCGGCGTCCTCCTCCTCCTCCTCCTCGGCGGGCTCGCTGGGCCGAGCACCCTGCCCCGCGGCCCTGCTCCCTCCGGTGGCTCCGCTCCCTCCGGCACCTCTGCTCCCTCCGGCAACCTCGCCTCTTGCCGCGTCCTCGCTCACAACCCCGGGGATCCCGGCATGCCTCAGAGAAGGGACCCCGGCGAGCTCGTCGGGCGAAAGCTTGAGAAGTCTCCGGATCTCTGCCTCCTCGGCCTGGCACGACGCGTCCTCAGCCTTTGCCTCATCAACAGTGAACCCGAAGTCTCCTACCGCTGCGGCTGCGGCGGCCTCTTCTACCCGGGTAGCAATATAAGCTATCTCCCGCTCCGTCGTGGCCCGGGTGAGACCCTTGATCTCCTCGGTGTTCTTCGGCACCTCGACCAAGTTATCAAAGAAACTCATAATGGCGTCCGGCGTGGGCACTATCCATGTTGGGTCGACGCCGTGAGAGTCACACGCGGGCATCATCGCCCGCAAGGCATCCTGGGCGGTGCTGTTGCACAGCGGCACCACTCCCCGGGGAGGTCTAAACCACTCCGGATGGGCCGGGTCGTGCTTAAAAAGCTCCCGGACCATCCCCTTCAGCTCCAACGACGTGAAGTTGTAATTCAGCCCCGGGCGCAACCTCATAATGTCCGCCGCATTGCCAAACTCCCATGCTGGCCTTTTCCTTTCCTGTAAAGGGGCAATGCGGCGGCGGAGGAAGTCTGCCCCTACCTCTCCGATGGTCAATTTAGCTACCCGGAGACGAAGAATCCTGACGAGGGCGGCGTTGAGCTTGACGTCATCCGGGGCCAACTCGCTCCAGTCCCTTCCATGCACTATGGCTGTTGTGCGCGGCGTAGTGAAAGGCTGCGGCTCGTCCTCCACTACCCAGCATCAATCCGCGCGCCACTCCTCCCACTTGCCGCTGAGTTCTCCTTTCAGATATGATTCCTTCTTGTTCAAGCGGAAGATCCAGGAGATCCCCCCGGAGAGGGGAGCGCCGGCCTCTACTCTAGGCATGAAGAAATGCCGAAAGAGTGCTACGTTTGGATAGATCCCTATGTAGTTTTCGCACAGATGTGCGAAAACCGCCATCGTAAGGATGGCGTTGGGGGTGAAGTCTAAGAGATGGAGGTTGTACGTGTTCATGATGTCGCAGAAAAACTCCGAGAACGGAGGGCACAAGCCGCAGTGAAAGAAGACAGCAAAGAAGAAATACCCGCCGGGGTACAGATCTCTGGCGGCGGCCGGGTAGACTCTGGTGCGAGGATGCGCCTTGGTCTTCTTTGCCTAGAAGAGATAGTACTTGTTCCAGGGCTCCCTCGCGCTGAGCCTCGGCGCGAAGACGACGTTCCTCTTCCGCAAGAGAGCAAGCTTCGCCACCTGCTCTGATTTCTCCTTCTTGGCCTTCTCCGCCTTCGCCTTCTCGGTCTTCGGGGCCATGGCGGAGGCGGCGAGGAAAGGGGCGAGGAGTTCGGCGGCGCCGCGGATGCGGAAGGCGGCGGAGGAGGTGTGGAGGCGGAGCGCAGCGGGAGATTTCTGGAGGATGAAGAAGCAATGAAAGCGCAGGAGGGAAACTGCCCCTGCTTCCTCTGCTTTTAAGGGGGAAGTGGGGGACGCTCCGCATTTCCCATTAAAGAACGTGGCCACGATCTCTCCCACGACACCGTAATCGACGCATGCCGTTAGGGAGGGACGCGGCGGATGCGGAAGAGGAATTACGGCTCGCCGCGGGCCGCGCGTGCCCGTGCACTGTTTTGGGCCTGGCCCAACAGCGCTCGGCACCTTGTGTGGCCCAGGCCCGGGGGCTCCTGTCGGTGTACTAAGATAGGGGTACCTTAGTACCCCAACTTGTGCACGGGCAGTGGCAGCTTCCCGCGGCAGGGCCTACCACGTGCTTGCCGGAAACCTCTCTAGTCCTTATTAAGCCATTCAAAAAGAAAGTATACAAGTCCGAAGATCAAGACCCCGGCAAGTGGAGCTTGCCGGGAAGGCCGCTCCAGGCTCAAGACTATTACATTATGCACAAGCCCCTGGCAAGAGGAGCTTGCCAGGAAGACCAGAAGACTGCATCTCAGAAGACATGCCTCGGCGCAACATGCGCCCCGGCAGGGCCCGGGGAGCGACAAGCTTCAGGGCCCGACAAGGTCAAGGCCCCGGCAAGGTGCTTGCCGGGGAGAGTTATGATGTGTGCCAGCGCTCCAGCTCATCGACCCACGCGTCGCCCTGGGGCCGTTCCAGGGACGCGTGGCGGATGGCTGTGCAGCTTGGGGGACACGGTGGCACTCCACGGTGACGAAGCTACCACCGTGGCGAACGGAGACGCACGGGCAGGCGCTTTTGGGGTAGACGGCGACGGGCATTTAATGCTCTTGTCCCCCACTATCAAGTTAGGTGATGACCACTGTTCATCCACTGTTCACGCACTGTTCCCACACTATTACAACTACCACCAAAATTACATTTTTGCCCTTCTTCTACGTTGACACCTGTCGGTGACCCCTTGAGCTATATAAGGAGGCCCATGCACAACGTAGAAAGGGTTCGGAACCTAGATCGCTCACTCGCTCGGTGTAGCTAGTTCTTCAAGCTCCCGAGCTCCAATACTCAATACAAACCAAGCAGGAGTAGGGTTTTACGCGTCCGCGCGACCCGAACCTGGGTAAACTGCCCGCGTGCTCTCCTCGATCTGCTCTTCGTGCTCCCTCCGCTCCCTTACCACAACGTACAAGGGTCTCCGGTCCCATAGGTGTTCGTGGTGGGCAGTTTCCCCCGACAGGCGGGGCTAGCACGGTGATGTCGATCCATGTGGTTATAGATGTAGTGCAAGACCCTCTTCACCGAGGACAAATGAGCATCAGGAAGGAAGTGCATGTGAAGGCACATCTGCTGAAGAATGTACTACAACTATGTATGATTAAGCATCAAGTAATGTAAGGCACCAACGATGGACCGGTAGAAGGAGAGAACCATCAGTGACGGAGATCTTGGCCTTCGTGTACATCAGTGTATCTGCGGGTTGGCAATTAAGCCTTCCGGCACAGTCAAGAAACCGTCTGCATGCCACACCACTTTATTCCCAATATGGTAATGCGGGGGACCTAAGTTCTTGGCGGCAAACTCGGCATGGAGATGACCAGTGAACCATCAGAGGAGATCACTTGTGCAGGCCATCAAGATGATGCCATCTACATAGAGGAGCGGGTAAGCATTAGTATCACCCTAGGGGTAAACGAACAACGGGGCGTCCGAATAAGTGGAGCGGAAGCCGAGCTAATTAAGAAACGTCGGGATGTGCGGTGCAGTTGGTGCGCACCTGGGAGTTTTCATCCACCAATCTTCGACGTGAAGGTAGGACACCACGTTATGGTAGGTGGGGTGGTGAGGAGGTTGAGGTTGGACGTGGAATTACCAAAGTCATTGGTGAGGCCAGTTCTGAGCATGAAGAGGAGGAGATCATTCAATATCAAAAATCCTATGTCATGCATCTAGTCTGCGAGGGATTGGAGGCACATGCAATAATCGTCGATGGAAGAGTTGTTTTGGTGAAGACCAAAATACTCTTGCTGAAGGAATACGATCCATTGCATCCAGTAATCGGCGAAGATGCCGGTGATCCTTGTCCATGCCACGAATGAGTCATCACCATCACGCAAGACGATGTGGAATTTTTCCTTGGACACACCGAGGAAGAACTACTGAAAGAGGGTGGTGTCGATGGCCATACACTCAGCATTGCCACACATGTGTAGGAGGTGGAAGGTTCCATCAACGTGGTCACATAGGTTGTACTCACGGAATAGGAGGTTGAAGTAGCTCTTCCACATGTAGAAGTTGGCATCACCGTGGTAGATCTTCATGGGATGTGGTTGAAGATTGGCAGCATGCCGCGGATGGAGCCTCCGGGCTGGCGCAGGATTGCTGCCACCAGAGAGGGAGAAGATGGAAGAGTCCATGTAGTTCATGGGGTTGGAGCAGAAGCAAGGGAGAGAGGCGATCTTGTGCGGCGACCGGCGGATGGAGAGACTATAATAGGGAGGGTAGATGGGAATTAGCAACGGGAAGGACCAGGAGCAGCAGGTAGGTTAGGGGGGCGGTGGTCGGCGGGAGAAGCGGCAGCGGGAGGTAGGATAAGTAGCGGAGGCAACTATTGCTAGCGAGGGCGGCGGTCAATGGGAGAAGGGGTGGCGGCTACGAAGGCTAGCTAGAGTGGTGACAGCTAGGGTTATGATTGGTTTCTAATACCATGAAGAATGGGATTTGTTGCAATGCAACTACATTCATGGCATATGTTGCACATATATAGCACGTATAGGTATCATATCGTTGCTAGGCTTCTCGCCCCTCGTTGGTTACCCCAAGTGGAAGGTGTGAGATGTAGTGTTGCGGAAGTTTTTCCCTTGGCAAAGATACCAAGGATCGAATCCCCAGAGACTCCTAGGTTCAACAACAAGGTGTCAACTGCTACGGCGCCAGATATTAGCAATCAACGTGGACCTGCACACAGATACACATAACTTTGCTCCCAACGAGTACAGAGAGGTTGTCAATCCCTCCGGCCTTGTAGTTCACAAAGGATTAAACGCAAGTGATAGTAGTGATAGATAATGTTTGCAATAGTAAATAAAAGCGAAAAGTAAATAGCGGATGTGATCAATGATGGTAATATGGACCGGAGTCTCATGATGTTCACTAGTGATGTCTCTCTCCCAAAAGACGATAAAACAGCTATGTGAGGTAAACGAATTACAGCTGGGCAATTGACAAGACCACGAACGCAAACCAATGCTGACTACATTGCAAGAAAGGTTGAGGTTCAAAGCATGGGCGGTACGCCAAAGTAAGTAGACCGAAATCCATCAATATCTACTACTAATCATCCACCTTGAGATATCTATCCAGAACATCTCGCTGGTATTAAGTTGCGAGCCCCACCCATAGTGTAAACTCAAAGCAACAGACAACTGCATTAAAAGAACTTTGCGTAAATTAAACAATCCTTGCACCCGCGGGCACAAGCACCGTTGTTTTCCCCCTTGTGGCAACAGCACATCCCCTAGACTCATGTTTCTGTCACTCAAACTAGTCATCGAGGGGCGTGAACCCACAATCGAGCATAATGTTCCCTCTTGGAGTCACTACCTATTACTTGGCCAAAGCAATAAATAACAACGGAGAACATGCAAGAATTACTTATGAACATAAATATGAAAGAGGTAGATCAAATATATTACTCAAGCACAATCTGAACATAATCTCATAATCCATCGGATCCCAGCAAACTCATCATAGCAACAGCATAAGGATTACATATGTGCCTCGATCATGTAGGGCAGCTCACGAGGACTAATAAGTGAAGCACAAGAACGGGAGGAGAACATCACATAGCTACTGGTCATGGACTCATGGTCCAAGGGAGACTACTCACAACCCATCTGGGAGGCGTCCATGGTGGTGGAGAGGCTCCCGGTGGTGATCCTCCACTCCGGCAGGGTGCCGGGAAGAGTTCTCCTGGTGCTCCCGATCTTGGAAGCGGCGGCGGCGGCGGAACAGAGATGAGATCGCGAAAAAGAGTTCCTGTTTCGAGGGTTTCTCGAGACGCTTTAAATATATGCCAAAGGGGGGCATCGGAGGAGCCTCGGGGGGCCCAGGCGCCCCCCGACGCGGCCCAGGGGGGGCGCGCCGCCAGGGCGCCTGGAGCCCTGGTGGCCCCCCGGCTGTCCTTCGGGCGCACGGTAGTTTCTGGAACGCTGATTTTTTATATAATTTTTCTGGATTTATCCTGGCAATTCTCGTAACGTGAAAACCTGAAATACAAAAACAGCCGAAAACAGAAACTGGCACTGGGGTGTACTGAGTTAATAGGTTAGTCCAAATATGATCAAAAATGTATGGAAGTGTATAAATAACATAGCAATACCACCCAAAAGAGGCATGGAGCAAGCAGAAATTATAGATACATTTTGGACGTATCAATCGTCCACATCTATGATCCTAATTACAAGGGATTTATTTGGAGATCAATTGGGACGTTTGCAACAAATAGGAAGTCCTACCTGCATGGGCCATGCACAAGCGTCGCTCAACAATGTGAATGTCATGTTGAACATTGACATGTCGGCTATGTGCATAATTTAGGACAAAAGGGTGTCGGCATGTCACAATTACTATTTTGTTTTGGGTGAGGGCCCAAACAAAAAACTTGCACTTATTCAGATGTTACTGAACAAATCATGGATTCACTAAATTTTGTGAATTGTGAAAATTGGACAATGGAGTTGGCCCTCAAAGATGCAGATTGTGTAGACAGAAGGAAGGAAATATCATTTCCTTATCAACTTTAGTACAATAACTAAAATACCACCGCAAGAACACACATGCTCAAAAATCTCTTGCTTGATCTTCACGGCGATATGGGTGTTGACAATTCATGGACGATAATATTGCTATACATTGGATAAGGCAACGTGATGATGTGTCCAGGTAGTTTGAGGATGGACCATGACGGTGGATGGATACACGATGGTGACCACTATAACCATGCACCTCTATACTTTTCCCCTTTAGTGTATCAATAATGGAGAAGGTACCAAAGAGTTCCATTCCATATTATTTTGAGATATTTTGGTTTGAATGAAATGTATGATGGTACTAATCTTGTCATTTAACGAAAAAGGGGGTAGGAAAAACAGCTTGATGTGTCTATGTCCAAGGTGGTAAATTTATTTAGTGTACCAAACCTTTGTTAACTTTGATAGAAACAAAACCCATTAGGGTAAAGCGTTCCCCACAATTAGAATTAGCTCCCAATACGACACATCTTTTTGTTCCCTAATTAGGCAAGAAGTGGACTAGTGAGCTATGTTCGAAGATGTAACAAATGAGGATGAACCTTGCTACACCAGAGAGAAACTTGTTTCCCCTTTTGATAAAAAAAATCCATTTTGTCAACCATTGGCTAGATATGAACTTTTGACAACCATCAAATATGCAACCATTAGCTGAAACATATGGACAATATATCAACCTGGAACCATCTACCGTAATATCTCCATGCTTAGCCAAATTAAATGTTATGTTATTATTTTATTTGAGAACAAGTATTTGCCCTAAATCACGACTATTGTTGCTAAGATTCCAAGTCAAGCCGTATGTAGTAAAACATAAAAGATATTGTTAATTTTAAGTCCTCCTTTCTCATTTGGAAGGTGGTCCTTGAGGTTGCACTACAAGGTGTATATCACAAACTGTCTTGGAGAAAGCCAATTATGCCCCCAATTCCCCTCAAGGAATTAAATAAAAAATCACATGCATATATCTAGACGTCTTAGCATGCTACCGTCAACTATAGAATGCTCTTTGGTTATTATACCATACTCTCGAGACAGTAAAGTATCCAACAAGTGTCCTTTTTGGTGAACCAGGTGAATAATAGTTCCTCGATGGCGCCCGGTTTTTTATAATGATTGCTCTTGACTACTTATGTGGTAGCACAATGAAGGCATGCATGGTAGACTGCCCATGAGCTGGATGGACCATTTTATGTCCACTTCAGTATTATCACATATTCCACTTCCACTTCGAGAAGCCAATTCTACAATGAGTTCTAAAGAAGCGACAAATGTATGATTATTTGGATGGAGAACATGCCCAAGGATCACTAATGTGTGTGTTACTCTACAAGGTAGTATTGATCGACTAATGTTTGATTAATTACTTAATGAACCACAATATGGACAGATTGGACACAACACATCTGTGGCATCAAGCCAACAATCATCCAGAGTAGAATTTGGTCTCCTTTTTCAAAGAACTTAACAAGCGTGGAAAATACCTTACAATCCCAAACTGAAACCTTGGTTGCCTTTTCTCGCTTTAGCATTGTTGCTAAGGGCACTTGGTCCTCTTCGAATTATTGTGACGGGCCTAGTTGTGGAGGCCAAGCTGTATCCAAGGTAACTTGACATCATCCTCCCTTGTCATCATACCCTCTTTTGCACTAAATTACCTATGAGAGGTGTCAATAGTACTTGATTTACCAAAGAGACATATTCACCGAGATCATATATAGGCTATGGCTGAGAACATGAGTGCTTCCTCAAAATCAACTTCTTGGCATTGGAGAGCATCAATGCTTTCTAACTAGTCGATCAATGTTTCATCTTGTCCAATAGCATACGTATGTTCAGATGGAAAATGGGGGGCATTGTAATAGGGATGTCAATCTTTTTTGAAGACATAGGGATGGCATACTCAAGTATTAATATGTGACTAATAACTACAAAGGGGGTAACATTTATGAGCTTATTAGGATCACAACATAGGAACTGCTAGGATCTCTCAGGATCTCAAGTAGTCACGCTAGGTAGGCACTCAGAGGAAATAAGGATGAATGTGTAGGGAACCCATTATCCTAACTTATCTTAGAGATTTTTTGTAATTGGTGACCATAATGATACCATGTCATATTCAAGATTGAATACTTAACAGTGAGGAAGGTGTCACTATATAAGGACCTAGAACCCCATGTTGAAAGGAGAGACCATTCCCATTACTCAACCATGCAATTTGTAGTTTATAGTTCAAATATAGGCCATGCACTTCTTTTGATCACATCTAGATATTAGTATACACTAGCAAGACATAGCACCACCCATTCTCTTACCAGGATCACATCTCTACTCACACATGCTCCATATGTAAATGATGTATCCCTGTGTAAGATGGCAATCAAATTAATTGTGTCATCATACTAGCCATAACGAAGCCAATAGCAAAGTAATCTACAATGGAACAATTATGGATTGAACGACGGGCACATTTGGGTAATAGTGCACTTGTTGTTTAATAATTGCCTCAATTCTCAGTCCTAGCTAAATTTAAAATGAAATCAATATTTATTGGAATACACATGCATCTGCTTGGATGAATAGCCACTAATAGACATCAGGCAGAGTAAGGCATAACCTAGTGGTGTAAAGGGGTTGATGTCTTCCAACCCACCTAGGTTCAAGGCATGGTACTTTCAATTTGGGTTAGTTCCGCCAATTATACTTTAGGGGTCTTCCTTACAGTCTTACTCTCACAAAAAACTTAATTGACATCAGCAAGACTATGTTGTATAATCTTCAAGAGAGTCCATGAGATGCTTACTCTAAAATCTAACAGTTCTTTAGGATGATAACATAGCAACTAGGAATAGTCAACTACAATCCTGTTCCAAATGTACAAGGCACCCACTTATGTCTAGCTACATAATAGCATATGTAAATATTGTGCTAGGGATACATGAGACTAATCATATGGCTTAATCTTAGTTTCATGCCCCAAATGGAATACAAAATTTAAAATATTAATATTAATAGAAAAAAGGAATTATAGGTGTGTTCATGAATTTCAGTAAGGCATATTATCACTAGCAAAATACTATCTCAACTTACAAAGTGTCGAAGGGAAACTATCGGGTTTGAAGCTAAACTCAACTTTTTCATCATTTTACCTTATAACCTTTTTTATTTTCAATATACACCATTGCAAGTTCCTTGCTAAATTTTGGGATTATTATGAGTTTATATGATATAGTTAGGACATTAAAATCATGTCTTTTTTATTTAATGGAGATAAAAAAAACTTGAACTGCATGCCCATGAAAGCCGCCCAAATGTTGGTGAAACATATTGGTGTTTTATCATACGTAAATATATTCGTTCAAATTGGCAGAGCGTCCCTGACAAATGTGAGGGCATCTTCTTTAAGGCATCTTTGGTATTTACATGCACATCTCCTTCACGACATATTTAGTTCAACAACTTCTAAAAATATAATAAACATGATAAACTCAAACTGAAACCATATGAAAAGTTGTAAGTCAGATATTACTGTGTCACTTGAAATCATTGTCTCATTCTTCTTGGTAGGAATTTTTGAAAAAAATTGTCTAAGAGGATAGTATATTTCATTTATTTGTCCTATATAATTGGGATAAATGATTTTTTCCTCTAATTACGTGCACTTTCTCCTTTAAACAAAATAGGATGGAGAATGCCGCAAAAGGAGTTTTATATTCTTCTACTGCGAGTGTTATATATATTTGTTGCTTATATGTTTTTTCCTAAAGTATTATCTAGTCAGCCTGGTATATATAGAAATTTCACCTCACAAAGAACCATGTAGGCATTTCTATTACATATTTAACATGATGCATGTGATTTTTTGAACTAAAATAATAATTTATTTATTGCAAAGATGGAAACATATTATATGGAACATAATTTTGTGGCAAAACATAATTTTTTCAGTATAATTTTTTTGGAGCATATTTTCATGCGAGTATCAAATCACATCATAGTTTATTAATAAATTTAATGGAGAGAAATTTATCTAAAATGAAAAAGTGACCAACAAAATCGGTTGAAGTACTACATATATCCAAAAATAATAAGCTAAATCATTTAGGCGCCAACGAATAATTAGTCATGAAATTTTCCTCTAAAGAGGATGTTTGAACGTTTCTTTGTTTTGAAAAATAGGTAGATAATCATGGCCTTGAGCTTTCCTAAGTTGATGGTTATGGTATATCCCAGATTCATCATACCATTCCCAAGTACAAAGTACATTAAAACAATGCTTGATCTTGTGTACCATTTATAAAACAATGATTTTCACATATCACACTAAATTGGAGTCATCTTTTTACAATATAGCATGTGGTCCCTCGCTAAATAAATAGCCATTAACTAAATTATTTACACATGGACATTCAATGAAAAAATGTTCTACCCTGACAACATTTTCAATGATTATTTGTGAATAGTGTAATTAGGCAAACAAAGCACTTACTTAAGAGTTTGATTTTAGAAATTTAAATTATCCAAAGGGGGAAATGGTCCATGGTCATAATTTTGAAAGATTTAGTCCACACATATTTTTCTTACTGTTATGTTTCCTCAAGTCCAGGTGGTCACACAACCTGTACTTATTACTTAACACAAGCCCTAGACCAATCATGAACATATATGTGCATAGAAAGAATTTCAATAGAGTTCAAGGTCTTCCTATACCTACTCCAAGCTAACATTTGCTCAAAAAAAATTGACAAATTAGATTTATATAAAATAGATGATTATAATTGTGGGAAACTTCATATTTCTAAATCATTTTATGCCTACATGCTTGATCACGTGGGACAACAAAACTAAATTGACAAATTAGTTAGGATGTACTCAACATCTTCTAGATGTGTGGAACTATTACAATTGCCATATATGAGAGAAAATATACCCTAACTATACATATGGTTTCAGATAATTTCCCATGTGAATGATGTATCTAATAGCTCATTCTATCTTAGCAGCACTTACCTTGATCTTCTTCACCAGGATTGAGATCCCTTCTCTCATCATGGATTTTCCACACAACAAATGATTAGGTTGACAAAGACATCTCAATAACATACTCAACAAAACATTGGGAGGAACCTATCCTTATCTCTGTCTACAGTTGGCCATGAACTCACCCTATTAATTGTACAATAGTGTCACCATTTGCATCCATGAATGACTTTCGAATAGACAACATCATAACATTGTTAGAGAAAGTCGTAGAAAGATGAATTATAGATGCTTGCTTGCTTCCTTTACTGCCTAATTTTTTAGTGAGATTCTATGAAACTACTGTGTATTAATATGCTTGAGAGGAAATACAAACAACCACTAAAGTTTCTTTGTGCATAGGGATGATACTATAAGGAAAATAGTTACCAGATGGACAATATATTGGATAGATAACTGATTTGTCTCCAAGGTATCTATATTTTTTTATTGTTTCATGCTATTATGTTATCAATATTGTATTCTTTATATGCAATTTTATATTGTTTTTGGGAACTAAACTATTAACCTAGTGCTCAGTGCATGTTCTTGTTTTTTTTCCTATTTTTATTGTTTCGCAAGAAAACCATACTAAACAAAGTCGAAAGACGATGAAACTTTACGGTGATTTTTCTTGACCAGAAGGGACCCCAGAAGCTTCATCGGGGAGACCAAACCCCGCACAAGAGAAGGACAAGCTCACAACTATGTTTGACCTAATTCCGGGCCCTTTGGTTTTCTAGAATGCAGAAACCATCAGAGCAAGACCCTAAAAAATCATTCCAATGCTGCAAGCCTCTTTTCTTCCATGATCCCATTTGGAGTCATCTGTCGGTACTCTGCCGAAGTGGGAATCAATCAAGGAGGGCCTCTACATCAACTTTGATGCACCTCCGATGATCTATAATTAGCTCCTCACCGGACATATGGGTCCATAGGAGTAGCTAGATGGCTCTCTCTGTCTCTCTCTCATTGATCTTCAATACATTGTTCTCCTGAGAGATCAATACGTTGTAATCCTTTTATGCAGTGTGTTTGTTGGGATCCGATGAATTATGTGTTTATGATCAGATTATTCATTGAAAGTAATTAGTTTAATTCTAAATTTTGTTATGCGTGATTATTATAGCTATGTAATGTTTTCCGATCAATAAGTTATCTTTGGCCAAGTTGATGATTAGATCTTCAGTGGAAGTGGTGCATAATGGTAGGTTCATGTCGGGGAAACTGACCGCCCACGAACACCTATGGGACCGGAGCCCCTTCTACGGTACGGCAAGGGAGCGGAGGGAGCACAGAGAGCGGATCGAGGGGCACACGCGGGCAGTTTACCCAGGTTCGGGCCGCGCGGACGCGTAAAACCCTACTCCTGCCTTTGTTGTATTGGGTTCTTGAGCTCGGGAGCTTGAAGATCTACAGTACTAGCTACACCGAGCGAGGGAGTGATCAAGTTTCTGGAATCGAACCCCCGCTACGTTGTGCATGGGCCTCCTTTTATAGCTCTAAGGGGTCACCGACAGGTGTCAACGTAGATGAGGGTAAAAGTGTAAAATTGGTGGTAGATGGAACAGTGCATGAACAGTGTATGCACAGTGCTCTATACCTAACCCAGACGGTGGGGGACAAAGGCATTGAATGCCCGTCGCCGTCACCCCAAAAGCGTCCGCCCGGGCGTCTCCGTTCGCCACGACGATGGCCTCGTCACCGCGGCTCGCCACCGTGTACCCCAGGCTGCACAGCCATCTGCCACGTGCCCCTGGGAGGGCCCCAGGGCGACGCGTGGCCAGATGAGCTGGAGCGCAGGCACACAGTGTGAGCCTCCTCCGGCAAGCACCTTGCCGGGGTCGCTGTCTTGCTGGGCCCGGAAGCTTGTCGCTCTCCGGGTCCTTCCGGGGCGCGTGATGCGCCACGATATATCTTCTGGGGTGCTGTTCTTTAGCCTTCCTGGCAAGCTCTTCTTGCCAGGGTCTTGTGCTGGAATGATAATATTGAGCCTGGTGCGGCCTTCCCGACAAGCTCCTCTTGACGGGGTCTTGTTTCTTAACTTGAATACTTTGTTCTTGAATGGCTTCAAAAGGGTCCAGAGTGGGTTTTGGCGGGCGCGTGGTGAGCCAGACCACGGGACGCTGCTACTCCCCGTGCACAAGTCAGGATACTAAGGTACCCCTACTTTAGTACACCGACAGGAGCCCCCGGGCCTGGGCCACACACGGTGCCGAGCGCTGTTGGGCCAGGCCCAAAATAGTGCACGGGCACACGCGGCCCACAGCGCGCCGTTTCCCACTCCGCATCTGCCGCATCTCTCCCTAACGGCACGCGTCGATTGCGGCGTCGTGGGAGAGATCGTGGCCTGCTTCTTTAATGGAAAAATGCGGAACGTCCCCCACTCCCCCCTTAAAAGCAGAGGAAGCAGGGGTAGTTTCCCCCCATTGCTTTCATTGTGTCTTGAATCTCCAGAAACCCCCGCCGCCCTCCGCCTCCCCAAAGGTCGACAGAGAGCTGAGCTCCACCTCTCCTCCGCCGTTTCCAGCATCCGCAGTGCCGTCGACCCCCCTCGCCGCCCTCGCCATGGCCCCGAAGAGAGACAAGGCGAAGAGCGACAAGGCGAAGAAGGAGAAGTCCGACAAGGCGGCGAAGCTAGCAGCCATGCGGAGGAAGATGGTGGTCTTCCCGCCGAGGCTCGGCGTGAGGGAGCTGCGGGACAAGTATTACTTGTTTTGGGCGAGGGAGACGAAGGCTCACCCGCGCACCAGAGTCCTCCCCGCCGAAGCCATCGACTTGTACCCAGGAGGTTACCACTACTTTGCTTTGTTCTTCCATTGCGGTCTCTGTCCTCCGTATTCAGAGTTTTTCTGCGATGTGATGAACACATATGGATTCCACCTCTTAGACTTCACCCTGAATGCCGTCCTTACCTTGGCCGTTTTTGCACATCTGTGCGAAAACTATGTCGGGGTCCACCCAAACGTAGCTCTCTTCCGCCACTTCTTCACACCTAGAGTAGAATCCGGATCTCCACTCTCCGGCGGCATCTCCTGGATCTTCAGGCTCGGCAAGAAGGAGGCGTAGTTGATCGGAGAGCTCCGCGGCAAGTGGGAAGAGTGGAGGGCTGATTGGTGCTGGGTCATGGAGGATGAACCCGAGCAGTTTACCTCGCCGCGCCGGACTGCAATAGTGCGCAGTAAGGATTGGAGTGACTTGGCCCCGGAGGACGACAAGCTGCAGATTGCCCTCACTAGGATCCTTCGCCTCCGGGCCGCCAACCTTACTGTAGGTGAAGTTGGGGCTGATTTCCTCCGCCGCCGCATTGCCCCTCTGCAGGAAAGGAAGAGGCCTGCCTAGGAGTTCGGCAACGCGGCAGATCGCATGAGGCTGCGCCCTGGGCTGAATTATAACTTCACTGTCTTGGAACTCAAGGGGATGGTCTGGGAGCTGTTCAAACATGACCCTAAGCACCCGGAGTGGTTCAGACCGTCGGACGGAGTAGTTCCATTGTGCAACAACTCTGCCCTTAGTGCCATCCGCGCGGCAATGCCTGAGTGTGATTCCCACGGGGTTGTTCCTACTTGGCTGACGCCTTCAGAGGAGACCATGCAGACCTTTTTTGATAATCTGGTTGAACGGCCACGTAACCGCGAGGAGAAAAAGGGCCTCACCCGGGCGACCACCGACCGGGACGTGGCATATATAGCCAACAGGATGGAGGAGGCCGCCGCAGCGGCGGCCGCGGGTGAATTTGGGTACACCATGGAGGAAGCGGAAGCGGCGGACGCGGTGAGCCAAGCCAAGGAGGAGGAGATCCTCAAGCTGTTGAAGATTGCGCCCGAGGAGTTCGCCGGGGAGCCTGCCGAGAAGCCTGCCAGGGAGCCTGCCGGGACGAGCGAGGCTGCCGGGCAGGGCTCCGAGTCAAGTGGGCCCGCCGAGGAGGACGCCGAATCGGGCGATTCTGACGAAGACTCGGGCGGGTCACAGAACCTTGACGACGACGCCTCCTCATCCTCAGAGAATTCTCCGCCACCACCAAGTCCTCCGCCACAGCCGAAGAAGCGCCTCCGCAAGGCCACTGAGACGGCGAGGCCACCGGCGCCCCGACAGCAGCCGAAGCGTCGTGCGACGCGTGCCACCACGACGAGCAAGGTCGTCAAGGAGGCGCCCCATGCCCGAGCGACGAGCGGACGGGGATCTTCCCGTAGTAGTTCTGGTGTTCCTTCTGCCCCTTGGTCTCCAGCGACGACCGGCGCGGGGTCTTCACAACCCACGGCTCCGGAGCCCGCCAAGCGCCCGAGGGAGCCTTCTCCTCCAGCTCCTCGCGCTGGAGCACGCGAGGCGGAGTTTGACTTCTCCGCCCTCAGCTCCGACGAAGAGGAGGAAGAGTAAGCACTTGCAATTCTTATTTCCTTTGATTTTTGTTGCTTTTGTCTTGATTTCTCTTGCTTGGTTCTGATCTTGTTTGGCTTCCAGGACCTTGACCCAGAGGATGGCAAAGAGGGTCAAGATCCCTGTGGTTGACCTTGAGGACGACGAGCCCGTCGCAGCGGCAGGTGACGCGCCAGCGACAAGCTTGCCGAACCAGCCTGCTGCTCCGGGGAGCAGCCCCCAGCGTAAGTCCTTCGTTTACTTTTCTGCTTGATGGGCGCGCTTGAGCTTATCCTTGCTAACGTCTCGTTTGCCTGTTGTCTTGTGTAGAAATGGAACCGCAGCCGCAGGAGCACCAAGAGGCCGTCCCCGATGAGCCGCTTGTTCCACCCTCCCCCCCAAGGATGAGCTCCCCGGCGAGGGACAGCGCTTCGCGAAGGATGGGTACTCCGCCAAGGGCGAGCACCCCGACAAGTGTGAGCACCCCGCCAAGGGAAGGCACCAGCGGCCCTCCGCCGGCGGGGGCTTCTACTACGCCGCCAAGGGAGAACTCCCCGGCGAGGGACCCCGTTACGGAAGAGGCCAGCGCAGGTAACCCTTGCAATTTCTTCCTCTTGGATTTCTCTTTTTGGATATTTGCTTGACGATTTTTCTTTTCGTTTTCTTCTGTTAGATCCGCCCGCCCCGGAGTCGATGGAGATGGAGACCATCGCCAAGGAGGACGTGCGCGGCAATGATGGCGACGCCACTACCACTGAGGGAATGGCTGGTGCTGACGAGCCAGCCGCCGAGGAGACCGCCCCGACCGCTGACGCCGCAGCTGGCGAAGGGACCGGCGACCGCACTGCTGGCCCTGAGGCCGCAGGAGCGCCGAACGCTGCACCGGCCGCCGACCCCTCCGCCACCGCGGCTGGGTCGGGTGTCTATCTGGAGGCCGCCAACGGGGTCTTTATCCAAGTCCCGTGGGCGTCCTCATCAAGGGCACCCGCGGAGGGGGAGACCTTCGACGAAGAAGTTCTCGCCTCCGCCGGGCTGAGGATTGTTGACGTGCCCGGCAGCAGCGACGAGCCCGAACAGGAGCAACTCCTTCGTCGACTCCTGGGCTTGTACCGGGCCAGCCAAGCTAAGTTGGAGTCCCGGGAGGCTCTGGCTGCCAAGGCTGGTGCTGATCTGGAGAAACGTGCCGCGGAGCTCCGTGCCGCCAACCAGGCGGCCCTCCGGAACTTGGCGGAGGAGCGCGAAGAGCTTGCCGGAGCACACCAAGCGTTCCTCCTCGAGAAGGCCGAGGTGGAGGAGCAGCAGTGACTGGCCGCCGAGGATCTGTCTCAGCAGGAGGGAGAGCTCAACCAGCGGAAGGTCAACCTCGATAGTCACGAGGACGACCTCACCGCTCGCGAGCAGGCCATTGGCGGGGCTCTGCAGGAGGCGAGGGACGCCGCTACTGCCGCAGAGACCGCCAAGAGGGATCTGGAGGCCAGGGTGGCGCAGTTGGAGACGAGCTTGAAGGCGAGCGAGGACAGGGTTGCCGCGCTCAACGTGGCGCGGGAGAAGGACGCCCATACCAACTCGGAGCTGCAAGTTCGTCTCTCCGAGAAGGGCAAAGAGCTCAACAACGCCAAGGACTCCATTGCAGACTTGGAGCTGCAGGTTTCCACCCTCACCGATTCGCTTGACGCCGCCCGGGACCGCGAGACGAAGCTGAAGGACGATCTCCGCGCTGAGAGGGCCTTGCTGGACAGTGCCGCCCTGTCGCAGAACAACTTCCAGCAGACGGTGGAGCAGTGGACTGAGGAGCTCGTCGCCTCCACCGCCAACATCGACAAGGAGATGGTGGCGCTGAGGGTGGAGCACCTCGTGTACTCCCCCGACGCGAGCCTCCCTCACAGCGCCAAGCTGAGCCTGTTCTTTAGAGGAGTGGCGCCGGCTCTCGCGCGGCTACGGGAGAAGATCCCCGCGCAGCTGGCTGACGAGGCGCGCCGGCTTTGCACGGGTACTATGGAGCGGGTGTTGTCGAAGATCGTCTACCGCAACCCCGGGATCAACCACGTCAACGTCCTCCGGACCCTGCCGCTCGAAGCTGACCAGGAGGCGTTGAAGGCACAATTTGCCCACATCGTAGCCAAGGCAGGCAAGATCAAGAGGGTCGACGGAGACCGAAGAGACTAGGCTCCCTTCTTTCTGCTTCCTTTGCCGCTGTCGATTAAGTGATGGGTAGTAGTTGGTTAGAACAGAGGCAAGCTATCTTGTAATATAACTTTATTTTGGATAATCAATGCAGTGTTATCTCCCTTGTTTAGTCCCTTCACTTTGTATGCCTTCCACCCTACGCTTTTAGGGAACTTGCCGGCAAAGGAACCCTTGCCGCGAGCGCTGAGTGCGGGACTCTTAGCAGCCTGGTAGCAATGCCCTTGCCGGCAAGAAACCTTGCCGCAACTAGTCGCAGCACACTTAGATTGTTGAGCGAACTCGAAAACGAAGTAAGGGCGCCACACTTGTCGCAGCTCACTTAAGCCGTTGAGCGTGCTCGAAACAAAGTAAGGGTGCGGCTAGCCATGGGTAGGTTACTTCGCGCACAGGTTTTCCATACAAAGTGTGGTCGTTCAAGGAAGACAACTAAATTTTTTAAAAATTTGAATTGCTCAAACTCTGGCAACTTAGCTTTCATGGATTGTTTGCTTCCCGGCAAGGCTTCCCTTTCTTGAACAGCACTTGCTCCATACCTCTATCTCCTTCCCCCCCGGCAAACTTGTGCGCGAGGAACATTTCTTCTGTTTAAGAGAGAAAGGAAAAGAGGAGGAAACACAAGTATGGAGCCATGCAGCTTGTTACTGCTTACCGGGGATGTGTGCTGCACAAAATGTCAGGCGATACATGCAAGTAAAAGGAAAGGCATGGAATGACAAATGGTGCAAGGCACAAAAGTTTTACTGATGCACGGGGTCTGCGCCCGGCTTTGTACAAAGGTTTACATGCAACAGCGGCAAGACTTGTACAAAAGGTGGTTGCCGGAGCGGATCACGGCAACCGCGCCTCATTGGTGAAACTTGCGAAGATGCTCGATGTTCCAGGAATTGATCACCGGTAAGCCTTCTTCGGTCTCAAGGCGGACAGCGCCGGGCCTTGTGACTTGTCTCACCCGATAAGGGCCTTCCCACTTCGGCGTCAACTTGTTGGAATTATTGGCGGACTGAACGCGCCGAAGAACAAGGTCGCCTTCCTCGAGACTCCTGGCCTTGACCTTGCGGCTATGATAGCGACGCAAGGCTTGCTGGTATCAAGCAGCTCGTACAGCAGCCTGGAGACGGTCCTCCTCGAGGAGCAATGCATCATCTTGTCGCAGTTGCTCTTGCTCGAGCTCGTCGTAAGAGAGCACTCGAGGAGACGCGTATACGAGTTCCGTGGGGAGAACTGCCTCTGCTCCATAGACAAGAGCAAAGGGTGTCTGTCCGGTGGCTCGATTTGGTGTCGTCCTGATTCACCAAAGAGCCGCCGGCAACTCCTCTATCCAGTTTCTTCCGCACTTGCGCAGCCTGTCGAAAGTTCTTGTCTTGAGCCCGCGCAGCACTTCAGCATTGGCCCTCTCCGCTTGACCAGTGCTCCTCGGGTGAGCAACAGAAGCGAAGCAGACCTTGGCGCCAAGGTCTTGGACGTACTGCATGAAGGTGCGACTTGTGAACTGTGTGCCGTTGTCGGTGATGATCCTGTTAGGGATTCCGAAACGGCAAACAATTGACCTGGAGAACTTCACTGCTAACTGTGCTGTCACCTTTCTCACTGGTTCCACTTCTGGCCACTTTGGGAACTTGTCGATTGCAACGTACAAGTACTCAAAGCCCCCGACTGCGCGGGGAAAGGGGCCGAGGATGTCGAGCCCCCAGACCGAGAAGGGCCAGGACAAAGGTATTGTCTGGAGAGCTTGAGCTGGCTGGTGAATCTGCTTGGCATGGAACTGGCATGCTTCACACTTGGTTACTTGTGCAGTTGCATCTTGGAGGGCTTCTGGCCAAAAGAAACCTTGCCAGAACGCCTTCCCGGCAAGTGCTCTTGCGCCAATGTGGTGGCCACATATGCCTCCGTGTATCTCTGCCAACAGCTTCTGTCCATCTTCCCAGGAAATGCACTTCAATCTGACACCATTGAGTCTTCTTCTGTACAGTTCATTGCCGACGAACTGGTACATACTTGACTGCCTGGTTATCCTCTCTATCTCTTCTGGCTCTTCGGGAAGTTCTCCAGTTTGAAGAAAACGGACGATTTGTTGCGCCCATGCTGGAGCCTGAGGCTCAACAACAAGGACTAAAGGCATCAGGGTTGCTGCGGGAACCCCAGCTTCTACAGCAAGAACCTGCGGCTCTGCCGGAGCTGAGTGTTCCCCGGCAAGCCTGCCGGGGCAAGACTTGTCGGGAACGCCTGCTTCAACTGTACAGACCCTTGGGTCCGCAGGAGCAGACTGTTCCTCAGCATCTTGGTTGTTGATCTTGGGGACCTTGGCGGCGGTTTCAGGAAGATCCGCCGGCAAGTAGTCGCCGGAGACCAACTTCCTCTTCTTGCTTTGCCCAACTGATGGTGTAACGGATGGTCGAGTTAGCTTGAGCACGAAGACCCCTGGTTCCACGGGTAACTTCATTGCAGCACACTTTGAGAGGCCATCTGCGATATCATTCTGAGCTCTTGGGACATGCTCCATCTGCAGGCCTTCAAAATGTTCTTCAAGCTTCCTCACTTCATCGACATAAGCTTCCATCAAAGGACTCTGGTAACTCTTGTTTACTTGTCGGACCACCAATTGTGAATCTCCCCGCACAATCAGCTTCTTGATCCCAAGTTCGGTCGAGGCCGGCAAGCAAACCTTCATACTCAGCAGTATTGTTTGTCGCTTGCTCCTTGGGAAAGTGCATGTGAACAACGTACTTGAGGTGCTCTCTGGTGGGCGCTATGAGTAACACGCCAGCGCCGGCGCCTTGCAGCGAGAAGGCACCATCGAAGTACATTGTCCACTCTTTGCTTGCTTCTTGGACGGGGATGCTTGTCTCTGGAACTTCTTCATCTGGTGTTGGTGTCCACTCTGCTATGAACTCTGCCAATGCTCTGTTCTGTATAGTTGAAGTACTCTCAAACTTGAGACCAAAGCTTGACAGATCCAGTGCCCACTCGACGATCCTGCCTGTTGCTTCTGGGTTTTGCAATATCCTCTTCAACGGAAAGCGAGTGACCACTGTTATCTCATGTGCTTGGAAGTAGTGGCGCAGCTTTCTTGAGGCCATGAGGAGCCCGAAAAGCAATTTCTGCACCCCAGAGTATCTTGATCTAGCCCCCTGCAAGAGGGAACTTACAAAATAAACTGGGCGCTGCACCATCTTCTTTCGCACTTCTCCTTGTTCCTGTACAGACTTGTCCTTGTCGGGGTCAGAGCTTGTCGGGGGAGCCCCCTGCTTGTCGCTGGAAGTGCTTGCCGGGGCTGTGGGCTCTTCCTCTGCCTCCCTTTTCGCTACCAACGCAACACTAACCACTTGATTGGTTGCTGCTAAGTATAGCAGCAACTTCTCTTGCGGCCTAGGCGCGACAAGTATTGGAGTGGAGGACAGGTATCCTTTAAAGTCTTGCAGCGCCGCCTCCGCTTCCGGAGTCCACTTCATAGGACCTGCCTTCTTCAAGATTTTGAAAAAGGCAGGGCGCGTTCCGCAGACTTAGAAATGAACCTGCTGAGGGCAGCCACACAACCAGCAAGCCTCCTTACATCCTTGACGCGTTTCGGGGCTTCGATCTGCTCGATGGCTTTTATCTTGTCGGGATTGGCTTCAATCCCTCTCTGGGACACAAAGAACCCGAGAAGCTTGCCGGAGGGGACTCCAAAAACGCACTTCTCGGGGTTGAGCTTGAGTTGTATCTTGCGCAGATTCTCGAAGGTTTCTTTTAGGTCTTGAATCAGGGTATCCTTGCTTTTGCTCTTGACCACTATATCATCCATGTAGGCTTCTACGTTCCTGTGTATCTGTGGCTCAAAAGCAGTGTGGATCACCCTTGCAAATGTTGAGCCCGCATTCTTCAGTCCAAAGGGCATGCGTATGAAGCAATATGTGCCACATGGAGTAATGAATGCAGTCTTCTCTTCATCTTCTTCAGCCATGAATATCTGGTGGTAACCGGAGTACGCATCAAGAAATGAAAGCAACTCACATCCGGCCGTGGAGTCAACGATCTGGTCAATGTGCGGCAAGGGAAACAGATCCTTGGGACAAGCATTATTCACATCAGTGAAGTCTATACAAAGTCTCCATTTCCCATTGGCCTTACGCACGACAACCGGATTAGCCAACCACGTGGGATGTAGTACACCTCTAACAAGGCCTGCTGCTTCCAACTTCTTGATTTCTTCAGCTATGAACTCTTGGCGCTCCACCGCTTGCTTCCTGACCTTCTGCTTGACGGGCCGCGCGTGAGGACAAACAGCAAGCTTGTGCTCAATTACCTTCCTGGGAACGCCGGGGATGTCGGACGGTTGCCATGCGAACACGTCGACATTCGCCCGCAGGAAGGCAATGAGCGCGCTTTCCTATTTGTGGTCGAGCGTAGCACTGATGGTGAAAGTACCACCAGTGCCGTCCTCCTTGGCGGGCACCTTCTTGGTTGCCGGTGGAGCTGCCATTCCTTTCTTGCACTTGCCGGTGGAGCTCGATGGTGCGTCCTCGACGGCAGCGCAGCACTCCGAAGAGGTGCGTTTACCGGAGTGGGCCCCAGAGCTCTTGCCGGACTTGGTCTTGGTCTTCCCCCCGGGAGCTTCAGCGGCAAGTGCCTTGCTGTCTGCCGCGGCTGCTGCGTCCCGGTAGATCTTGTCAGCGCAAATAAGCGCGTCCTTCTTGTCGCCGGGGACAGAGATGACGCTTATTGGCCCTGGCATCTTGAGCATGTTGTAAGCATAGTGGGAGGCTGCCATGAACTTGGCGAGCGCAGGACGGCCAAGTATCCCATTGTATGGTAATGGGATATCGGCAACGTCGAACGTGATCCTCTCCGTCCTGAAGTTAAGCTCTCCGCCAAAGGTCACCGGCAGCGTGATCTTCCCCTTCGGCTTGCTCCTTCCCGGGTTGATTCCTTGAAAAGTCCCGGTTTCCTCAAGCTCGCTATCGGGGATCTGTAGTTTCTTGATCACAGCGGAGGAGATCAAGTTGAGGCCGGCCCCGCCGTCAACCAACATCTTGGTGACCTTGAGGTTGCGGATAGTTGGCGAAACCAACATCGGCAAACACCCGACCGCAGTCGTGCGGTCAGGATGGTCCTCAAGGTCGAAGATGATGGGCGTGCCGGACCACTTCAATAGCCTGCGCGACTCGACGGGTGGCTCAGCTGCATTCACTTCCCACACCCATTGCTTGAGTTGGCGGTGGGAAGTGTGCAGAGAGGCACCTCCGTCGACACACAGAACTTCTGTGGCCTTCTGGAACTCCTGCTCACTGTTATCTCCGTCATCCATGTCCTCGTCATCGTCTTCATCTTCATCCTTGTTGCGGCCCTGGGGAGGTCTGTCTCCTTGCCGCTGCTTGGCCTTGCCGCAGCGTCCTCCCCGGCCATTGAACGGCCGCTTCTTGCTGGGCTCTCCCCCGCCCCCTTGGGCCTTCTCCTTGTCGCGACGCTCGTATTCAGCCTTCTGCTGTTCTACGAGGTACTCTACCCTCTTGCAGTTCTGGATATCGTGGCCCTTGGTGCGGTGGATCTTACAGTACTGCTTGTCGGAGCCGTCATGCTTGTCGGCTGCCGCTACAGGGGCGGCCTCCTTGCCGGAGCTACCAGCCTGTGTCTTCTTGGCGGCAGCCTCCTTGCCGGACTGCTCGACAACCAGCACCTCCTTGTTCTTCTTCTTCCTGTTATTCCGCCGCCGGTTTTTCCTTGCCGGGGCGGCATCCTCGCTATCCGTTCCTCCTGCTCCAGTATCCTCTCCGGGGAGTCTCCTCCCCTCTACAGCACGGGCACACTTGTCAGCTAGAGCATAAAGCTTGCTGACGTCCTGGATCTTGGTCATCGCCATCTCCTCCCTCATCCAGCGGTTACGCACATTCTGATGGAACGCGCTGATAACCGCGGCAGGGTGGACATCCGGGATGTTGTGCTGAACGCGGCTGAACCTTTGGATGTACTTGCGCAGGGACTCTTCCTCTTTCTGGGCGAGGATGTGTAGATCGCTCTCCTGGCCGTGGGCCTTGTGGCCGCCCATAAGGGCGCCGACAAACTGGTGGCACAGATCTGCCCAAGAAGAGATGGAGTTCTCCGGCAAGTGCATAAGCCAAGACCTAACATTTGGCTTAAGCACGAGCGGGAAGTAGTTGGCTAGAATCTTCTCGTCGCGTCCCCCGGCAGCCTGCACCGCAATGGTGTAGATGCTGAGGAGGTGTGTCTTGCCGTCGTACTTCTCGGGTACGTCGGGCTTGAAGTTCTTCATGCTGGGCCACTGGACTTGCCGCAGCTCTCGGGTGAACGCAGGGCAACCTGCCGCGTACGGCAAGTCGCCTGGTTCACCGGGCGCGCGCATGTTGACAGCAGTCCCAGCGCGCTGATCGGACTGTCTTCGGGCTTCTCTTCGACGCTCGATACGTGTTCGAGCGTCCTCTTGTCGCCTGTCGTCGAGGACTTGGCGCTGATCGCGGCGAGCCCGCGGATCCGACGACGCTGTGGAGTCGTCGTCGACGTTGATCCGGCGGGGTGGCGATTTCTGCTTCCGCGGCGGGGAGTGCACGGTAGTTGCACCCCCGGCGGTCTTGTCTCCATCGGCCTTCGCTTGATCGACTTGCCGCGGCCGTGATGTTACCGGCTGCTGCGGCGCGTCGTTGTTGGCGAAGGCGATGAGGCTCTGGATCGTCGCCCTCCAGTCTTCGGCCTTGTCTGTCGCTGGAGGGAAATCGAGGAGCAGCTGTGCTCTGGCTAGAGCTTCTGCTGGAGAGGAGGGAAGCGGTGGCGAGCGGTGCGAGGAGCGAGATATGCTCGGACTTCTAACAGGGTTAGAAGGAGCATGCTCTCGCCCCAGCGACCGCGCCTTGCTCGTGCCAGGACGCTAGCCTTGAGCGTCCCGCGACCCGCCGGCTTGGCCTTGTCCCAGCAGACGGATGGTACCGTGGGTACCACGGCGCTGCTGGCCCGGCAACTCCTGAGAGGGACGGGGTGCGTGCACGGACGCCGAGGCTTTGGAGTTCGCCTGGTCGTCCGTCTTGTCCTTGGACTTGGCGGCGCCGTGAGTGTCCTCGCCGGCGTCCACCCTTCCGCCAGCGTCAACCCCACCAACCGTTGGTTCTGGTGGTGGTGGGATCGACGCAGACGGACCTCCGACCTCCGATGCCTTCTTCTTTGGAGGCATGTTGATGTAGTCGATGAGGTTGATGAAGCTGGAAAGGTTGCTGAAGATTGCGCCCGCATGAGCGCCGGATCAGGTTCGCACAACCTCGACGCCCCCTACCTGGCGCGCCAAAGATGTCGGGGAAACTGACCGCCCACGAACACCTATGGGACCGGAGCCCCTTTTACGGTACGGCAAGGGAGCGGAGGGAGCACAGAGAGCGGATCGAGGGGCACACGCGGGCAGTTTACCCAGGTTCGGGCCGCGCGGACGCGTAAATCCCTACTCCTGCCTTGGTTGTATTGGGTTCTTGAGCTCGGGAGCTTGAAGATCTATAGTACTAACTACACCGAGCGAGGGAGTGATCAAGTTTCTGGAATCGAACCCCCTCTACGTTGTGCATGGGCCTCCTTTTATAGCTCTAAGGGGTCATCGACAGGTGTCAACGTAGATGAGGGTAAACGTGTAAAATTGGTGGTAGATGGAACAGTGCATGAACAGTGTATGCACAGTGCTCTATACCTAACCCAGACGGTGGGGGACAAAGGCATTGAAGGCCTGTTGCCGTCACCCCAAAAGCGTCCGCCCGGGCGTCTCCGTTCGCCACGACGATGGCCTCGTCACCGCGGCTCGCCACCGTGTACCCCAGGCTGCACAGCCATCTGCCACGTGCCCCTGGGAGGGCCCCAGGGCGACGCGTGGCCAGATGAGCTTGAGAGCAGGCACACAGTGTGAGCCTCCTCCGGCAAGCACCTTGCCGGGGTCGCTGTCTTGCCGGGCCCGGAAGCTTGTCGCTCTCCGGGTCCTTCCGGGGCGCGTAATGCGCCACGATATATCTTCTGGGGTGCTGTTCTTTAGCCTTCCTGGCAAGCTCTTCTTGCCAGGGTCTTGTGCTGGAATGATAATCTTGAGCCTGGTGCGGCCTTCCCGACAAGCTCCTCTTGCCGGGGTCTTGTTTCTTAACTTGAATACTTTGTTCTTGAATGGCTTCAAAAGGGTCCAGAGTGGGTTTTGGCGGGCGCGTGGTGAGCCAGACCATGGGACGCTGCTACTGCCCGTGCACAAGTCGGGATACTAAGGTACCCCTACTTTAGTACACCGACAGTTCAATCTTGCGGTGTCCTCACGTCATGATGAAATGGGTACCGAGGAACGTATTTGTATTGTTGCTACTAAGGATAAAACGATGGGGTTTGATCATATTAGTTGATCTTATTTTGCCTATATTATGTCGTCGTGCTTAAAGCATTACTCTGTTTGCTATGAACTTAATACCTAGAGAGGCAAGCATAGAAGCGCTCTCGAAGTGGAGTAGTATTAGTAGATGAAGATGGATGTCGGACTAATTGTTATGGATGTAATGCTTATGTACTGAACGTGCAACGAATAACATCATAACTATCCACTATTCTATCAATTGCCCAACAATAATTTGTGTACCTGCCGTTTTCTATGTTCTTGAGAAATATGCCTCTAGCGAAAGCTATGGCCCCCAGGTCCATTTAAATCATATTACTACAACCCTAAATACCATGCTATAATTTATTTACTTTTATTTAGTTTCGCAATCTATATATCTCCTACTATTAGAATTAATCCATGAAATTAACGAGTACAAGGGGATTCACACCCTCTTGCCCATGTTGGGTGCAAGTATTTGCTCTTCTGTTTGTAGGTACTTCTAAAGGTCCTTCGCGTGAATCTCCTATTAGTTCAATAATCACGTGTTACTTACTGAGGGAAATACTTTTTGCTAATGTCCTACTTCACCCTTCATCTTCAGAGAAATCCCAACGCATATCACAAGTAGCAATAACGTAACACCAATAGTACACATAATTTTTTTGTATGGGCCACAACAAAACACTTCCTAGAAATAAACAAATAACATGGTCTAATAGTATAGTGTTCTTAGGTTCAATCACATTACATTCATTTAAAGACTACCACTGTAATGTATAAAACTTGTTTACCACATCAAGAAGCCATAACTTAAATAATACTTGTAAAAACAATCAAAAAACTTCTCATAAAGTTGTCATATGAATAAATATATCAAAAATGATATACAACTAATATACATATAAATAATGTTTCCTTACTTCTTCCTCAACTTGAAGAGATAAATAACATCTTCCACAATGTTCTTTTGTCAATTATGATGGGCAATTGCACCATTATTTCACTTTTTATATGAAAGATAAACAATTGTGATGAACATGTAAAGACATTATGAACAATAAATGGGGGATTGTTAAGAACATGAACAAATGCCTAAAATTTAAATTGGTCCCATTTCTTAATGGCTATATTTTTTCCTAAATAAGAAGGTTCTCATTCTTTTGGAAAAATCAACATGAACTAAAAAGGGTCACAACCACATTGTAAAAGGAAATAGCTTGTTCGTGCAGGTGAAATATAAATGCTCTTAGTTGTATCATTGACAATGAAGTGTTTAACAATAGAGAGAGAGAGAGAGAGAGAGAGAGAGAGAGAGAGAGAGAGAGAGAGAGAGAGAGAGAGAGAAATGAATCCAAAGCTCACCTTAAAATTGATATTAGAAATACTATAAGAAGAAAATGTTGAACATTAATAATTAGCCAATGATTAGGGACTAAAAATAACTAACTAAATTTCTAAAGGGACTATCAATTCTTCATTTATTTAGTCGACGTGAATGGAAGATTGTATAAAGATAGCTATAAAATGACACACATGGAGCTCTTGTATCAAACTAAACAACTGATACCCGCAACTCAAATCAGAGCACTTCAATTAAGCTTCTCAAAATCATTGAGACAAAACCTAGTGTGGATGTCAAATCCTAGTATGCATGTACACATGATTAACTTTCAAACTAATCATACTCCTGAATCCTTGGTGCTTAGCCAGTAGTAATGAACACAAACAAGACATGATGTCTGCTAGAAAAATGATGTATACGAAGAGCATCCGCAATGGGATAAATTTTAGTTTACATGATAGAGAAGTAGCATAGTAGTGGACACACACTTATAAAACCCGAACTTGTGGCACACTAGCATATACTACTTCAATTCATCAAGACACATCGATTATCTTGCACGATATCATCCCTTGCCACCTACACGTGTATTGTAAGAACCACATATATCCTCATTTCGGGACCATCATATGTCGTCGCATGTGCATCAGTGATACATCTCAAACGTGTCTATAATTTTTGATTGTTTCATGCTACTATATTATCACTTTTGTATACTTTTTATGCCAAGTTATATTATTATTTGGACTAGCCTATTGATTAAGTGCCTAGTTCCACTTGTTCTTTTCTGTATGTTTTTGACTTTATGGAAAATTAATATCTGTGGAGGTCGAAAACCCCTTAGGATTTAATACGATTTTTTTGGGGGCATGAAGGTTACAAAAATCACTGAAGGGAAATGAGAGATGCTACAGGGGCCCCACATGGACACCTGCCGCGGCCAGGGACTTAGCCATGCCCCCGGGTCGTGTGCCCCCCTCCCATTCAACTGCCTTATGTACATTCTTCTGCCTATAAATTCCATATTTCATGAAACCCTTCGCAAGATTTTTCTCTTAATTTTTCGCCACTGCAAGCTTCCATTCGGAGGAGATCCAATCTAGAGGCTTGTTCTGATACTATGCCAGAGGGGGAATCCATTGTTTGTGGCTTCTTAATCAACCTTGCTACCTCCATGATCATGTGTGGATAATTCCTTAGGACCTTAGGGGTCCATAGTAGTAGCTAGATGGCTCTCTCTCTCTATGATCTTCAATATACCAAGTCTCCATGAGTTGTCTCATATGATAGGGATCCATCGAATGTAATTAGTGGATGTATTTGTTGGGATGTGATGAATTGGCACTTTATGATCAGATTGTTAATTGAATTCAAATGAATCTATTGAGGTTTATTGCTATACAATTTAATAGTTTCGTGCGCTCTCTGGTCTATCTTTCTTCTTTGGCCAATTTTGATGGGTTTATCTTCAGAGGGAGTTGTGCACTCTAGTCGGCTCTAATCTTGTGGTGTTCAATATCCTGGTGACGAAACGGGACAAGACATGTATTGTATTGTTGCCACTAAGGATAAAAAGATGGTGTCTCGTCATTTTGATTAATCTTTTACTGTCTACAATATGTCATCATGCGTACTGTAATAATCTATTTCTTGTAAACTTAGTACTTTGAGATGCATGTTGGATAGAGAACTTGGGGTGGAGTATTAGTAGTAGATGCGGTTGAATAATGGTCTACTTATCACGGTCATAATGTGTATATGAGATGATACCATGAATGGTCATAGTCATAAATATAAATATTCAATTTAATCGCTGCCTAACTATAATTTATTCACCACACCACACTTGTATGCTTGAGAGAGATGTCACTACTGAACATATGCCTCTGGGTCTATTCTCCATTACTGAAAACTTTACAAAAATACTATGTTTTGATGTTACATTTTACCTTCCTACCAATTATCTTTATCACTTACAATTCAGTCTTACAACTAGCAAGACAAGAAGCTTGACAACTATCTTGGCGTGGTGGGGGCAAGTTCATTTTGTTTTGTGTGTGGAGGTACCAATGAATTTTTTTGTTGAGACAACTCCTTCTTATTCAATAAGCCCTGGTTCTCTAATCGGGGGAAATACTTATTGCTAGGCATCACCCTTACACTTGGGGATACACCAACCACTCTTACGAGAGAGCAAGTAATTAGCACCTCTAGGACAGGATAGGTTCATGATGAGTTACATGCACCTCCATAGCAGCACCTCTAGGGTACGTGACAGAGTTATGTCACACTGCTAGGGCGAGGGCCTGACCAAGTTACCTGCACCATACAAGGACGAAAGTCGTGCCTTATAGACCAGCATAGTGACATGGACCAACCACACGTTTTCATTTTTTTCAATAATGGGGAAGAAGCCTCGGCATCTACATAGAGTGACGCACTCACCCATATAGTTAATGCAAACTACAAAGTGACAGCTTGTTCATGTTTTCATACCCTAGTGTTCTAGCCAAAGCACAAAACCAATTTAACAATTCCTTTGGAATCTGCATGACTAGCTAAGATAAAGGGATGACCTCGAGATCTTCTAGATTAGAGAAGGTGCAGATCTTTGCAAGCAACATGAGGAAGATGAAGACTAGAGACCCAAGGTAATCTAGAATTCTGGTGGCAACAATGCTGCAAGCGAAGGACTATAGGAATACGATGAGAAGAGAGATTGTGATGGCAAGAAATGGCTACATTGTGATCCAACATAATGCGAGTGTGTAGCAAGATTGTTATTAAATACAGGTGAATGAAATTTACACTCTAACTGTAAATAAATAACATATCGCTCAGTAACAAAAACTTAATCAAATAGCTACTGAAAGCTAATCATATATTTTAGGCTTGTTGCAACCTGGCTTCTTGCATAGTTCAAAAATGTCCTTTTAGTCAATGTGAATGGCTAAACATGTCCATGATTTGCAAACTAAGCCTTAGAACACCACAAAATGCATTTAAAAAGCTACAAAAATGCCCAATTTGGTCAAAATCATTTTGTTTGAAAACTACAAATCAGATAGAGACTAACATCCCAAATATCATAAAACAAAGCTTTTTCAACTTTAGGATTTTGAAAATGTGCAATGCACAATGTCAATGTCTAAATGTGCATCTTATATTGATAAAAAATGTAGCCCACAAAAAGCCTTTTTTTGCCCGCTCAGAATACTACTGGTGGGGCTTTAGTTTGTTTAAAGAATGATGTTATTGAAGTTATTTTTTCAATAAGATTTTTTGTGTCAGTGCTACTTTAAAATACAAGAATGATGGTTTAGTTTAGCAACTAGTTATGATTTATGGTAGTGCTTATTGATACGTCTCCAACGTATCTATAATTTTTGCTAGTTCCATGTTGTTATATTATCAATCTTGGATGTTTTATAATCATTTTATAATAGTTTATATCATTTTTGGGACTAACCTATAGACATAGTGCCAAGTGCCAATTGCTATTTTTTTGCTTGTTTTTTACTTTGCAGAAAATCTCTATCAAACAAAGTCCAAATGTAGCAAAACTTTTTGATGATTTTTTCTGGACCAGAAGACAACTTATGGGCCAAGTAAGCAACCAGGGGGAGCCCTGTGGGGACCATGAGACACCAGAGCGTGCCCAGGAGCACCCTGGTGGGTTGTGAGGCCCACAGAGGTCTCCCGCAGCACCTCTTAGCTCTATAAGTACCCGAATATTCCAGAAAGCTAGGGGAGTCGACGAAAAATTGTCCCAGTCACCGCAAGTTCCATAACCACGAGATCCAATCTAGAGCCCTTCTCCGGCACTCCGTCGGAGGGGAATACGGTCACAGAGGGGTTCATCATCCTGATTGGTGCTCCTCCGATGATGCGTGAATAGTTCACCACAGACCTGCGGGTCCGTATGGAGTAGCTAGATGGCTTCTTCTCTCTTTTTGATTCTCAATACAATGGTCTCTTGGAGATCTATTTGATATAATGACTTTTGGGGTGTGTTTGTTGGGATCCGATGATTTGTGAGTTTATGATCTGATTTTTTTCCTTAATATCCATACTTTATTATTATAACCTCGCATTTCTTCTTCCATATTTGGGTTTTGTTTGGCCAACTTGATCTACTTATCTTTCAATGGGAAGATGTGCTTTGTGATGGGTTCGATCTTGCAGTGTCCTTTCCCAGTGACAGACGGGGCAGTAAGGCACGTTCATATCTTGTCTACATCATGCCATCGTTCATATTGCATTACTGCATTTCTCCATGAACTTAATACACTAGATGCATGCTGGATAGCGGTCAATGTGTGGAGTAATAGTAGTAGATGCTGGCAAGAGTCGGTCTACTAATCTTGGATGTGATGCCTATATACATGATCATTGTCTTGGATATCGTAATGATTATTCGCTTTTCTATTAATTGCCCAACAGTAATTTGTTTACCCACCGTATGTTATTTTTTGAGAGAAGCCACTAGTGAAATCTGCGGCCCTTGGGTCTATTTTCCTATCATATACTATCATATCTACATTGCTATTTGCCATTTCCTTTATTTGCATCTTTTATTTTCATATCTATATTATCACAAACCCAAAAATACATCGCTGAATTTTATTTGTCATTGTTCCATTTGCTTTTACCTATCTACCTATTTACCAATATTTTACCCGTGATGGATTGATAACCCCTCTTATGCGTCAGGTTGCAAGTATTTGATCTTTGTGTGCGGGTACCTACATAGTGTTGCTTGAGTCTCCTACTGGTTCGATAACCTTGGTTTCACATCTGAGGGAAATACCCACCGTCGCTGTGCTGCATCATCCCTTCCTCTTTGGGGAAATACTGATGTAGTTCTAGCCGCATCACTTATCCTGGATTTAAAGTGGATTTTTAGGTGAGCTTCATGATGTTATCGAACATGCTTCCTATCACATCCTACATAGTGGTGATTTTAACTGGGTTAGCGATGAAAGGGAGACAATTAATGGTTTTGTTAACCATATTTATACTTCCTTGTTTGATGATTCGATTAATAGATGAGGCTTGATGGACATTTCTACCTCTAATAGATGTTGCACATGGTCAAGCAACCAAGATAATCACATTTTTGCAGTTATCGATAAAGGTTTTATCTATGTGGATTGGGGCAATCATTTTCCACTATAATCCCTTGTGGCCTGCCCAAGGTTGGCAATGATAATACTCCTTTACTCTTATAGACTCGGGCTAGGAAATTACTGCTCTCGTGCTTTTTAAATTTGGGAAGTAGTGGTTGTCCCATCCCATTTTATTAAAGTTGTACATGACTCTTAAATCACTACTTCTAATAAGTATTCTTCTATTAAGTTTCTCACGCAAAGATTAAAGGTTCGAGTATTAATGTGGGCAAAACCACTATGAAAAACAAAATATATGTCCTTATGGAGTTTGATTCTTTCTAAAGAGGACATTGAAAGAACGAAGGAGAGTAAAAAACAATTAGATATATCTAGAAATTTAAATAGTCTGCCTCGTTGCAAATAAAAGATAGAAATATTTTTGAAAGAGATCATAACAATGCCTATTTTATTCATTAGCTAACCATAGACATCATAAAACTAATTTGCCTACACTTGTTGGGAATAATAATATTGCGTCCTCTAGTATTGATATGTTAGATGTTCCTAAATTTTCTTACAAAAACTGTTTGGCTTTGAACCTAAACTTAACATTCATGTGCGTTCAAATTTTTGCAATGCAAATGATCTTGGAAGAAAATGCCTTGTTGGGAAAACCTTTCATTGAGGAAGAGATTAAGAATGTCATTTTGGGTTCTTGTGCTGATGGTGCCCTAGGCCCTAATGGTTTATCTTTTTTACCAGTCTTTTTGGGACCTGGTTAAGGTTGATTTTATGGCTCTTGTGAGAGATTTTGAGAATGGTACTCCTGATATTTAACATATTAATTTTGTAATTATTACTCTAACTGCAAAGAAGCCTGATGCTAAAGAGATGATTTTTTGCTATATTAGTCTTAGTAACTGTGATGTTAAGATTTTTACTAAAGCTACGACCATTAGGGTTCACGTATCTGTAATAGACTAATCTCTCATAATGAAAAAAAATCGTAAAAGGGAGATTTGTTCTAAAGAGTGTTGGTATGGATCATGAGGTCATTCCTGAGATTCACAGAACTGGATCTAGCGGTTTAGTTTTGAAATTAGACTATGAGAATGCCTTGAAAAAGTAAGCTAGGACTTCCTTGTGGAAATGCTTACATCTAGAGACTTTGAAGATAAATGGATTGGTTGGATTTGTGGTAATTTATTTGAAAGCTCTTTTTGTGATATAGTAAATGACATCAACGACCCCTACTTTGTCGGGGGTGAAGGTTTAAAGGAAGGGTTTCCTCTCTCCTCATTACTTTTTAAATTTGCTTATTTATATCTTTTTCTAATATGTTTTCTATGGTCATCCATCATAACTTAATTATGGGTTTTCTGCCTCATGGTATTCCTGGGGGAGGGGTTATCTTGCAATACGTAGTCGACACTGTTCTCTTTTTAGATGCCTCTATTGATCATGCAAGAAATTTGAAATGGAGAAACCTTCTGGTATGAAAATTAATTTCCATCCAAGTTTTATACATACTCTCCATGTCGAGGAACACCTTGGTAATAATTTAGCCCAAATATTTTACAATCAAATTGGCGATTTTCTTCTTTGAGTATATGGTGCCTGCTGCAATTTAAAAAACTAAGAGGAGAGGATATTTATAATGTGATATGAAAGATCATTAAGATACCTCTAGTTGGATTAGTATAAATTTGCGAAGTTACCCGCGCATTTGGGCGGCTAGAATTTCTTATTAAAAGTTTTTTTAGTTTCGAGATATTATGCGGTATTGATAACTTTGTCTAAAATTAGTAATGCGTGTACTATAGAAAATCATGACGATATTCTAAATTTAGAAATACAATTTAGAACTTAAAATGGAGCCTGTCGGAAACCAATTGCTTATTTTCTTTTGTTTATAATTCCAAACTTCCAATATATATTGTTGTTCGATCACGTCTATGTGGTTTTCGAGTAACTGGCATTTTAATGCATGATACAGATAATTAAAACATGTGTACTACTTGCCTAGGATATGTGTTCTTTGCAACCTTTTTTTCAAATATTCTCTCCAATTTCATCAAATTATTGCTTTTTGTTATGATGTTACATAATATATGTTATTTAACTATCTTTCTTGCTTGTATGTAGTTACCAATGAGACACATCCTAAATCGCTAGGGTCGTTAATATATGTACAATCACAGTGTCGTGATTCATATACTCATGAAAATTTCATTGTTAGTATACTTTCATGGCAATCACATAAATGATTGGAAAACCTTCGCTGAAAATTTATAAAACATCTCATTTCACTTTCTCGTATATAGTTTACAATATATATAGTGTATATGTGTTTTTCTGATAATTATATATGTAAACATGACTAAAACAACTTATTCCATCCTTGGAATTATTTTTATTTTTATAAGCTCTTTTCTCTTTCTACCAAAATAATATTTATTGTGTTCTGTGCACACCATATCCAAATTGGTTTATGAATGTAACTATATTTGTAAGCTTTTTTCGAATAGTCCAATACATATTTTAAATTATAAAAATATTTGTTTGCATTGTGTAAAATAATTCACATACATTTTGTTTTGACATGCGCAAACTTTATAAAATATCGCGGACTTTTAAAAAAATCCTATCAATGTAATTGGCGCTTTAGGCGCAAACATAAATTACAGGTTCATGCATTAGCTCGCGTGGGCTGAAGCACGCTATTGCACGCAGCCTTTTCGGTCGCATGGTCAACCATTTAAAGGTCAAGCTTTGACTGATAGACCAGTTGACCGTTAACTTTCAAAAGAAAACATGGCTCCAAAAAACGTTGCAAATTTGAAACAGATTATGGAATTAAGAAAATATCATGAATTTGAATATGTTTGTGGATGTGAAACATAATTCACAAATTTGAAAAAGTATGATGGTTTCGCTGAATTCGAAAATTTCACAAATTTGAATATGTTCATAAGTTTTCAAAAGGTTCATGGAATGAAAAATGAAAAACCCCAGAACAACAACATGTCCAAAAAAAATGGCCAGTAAGATCTAGAACTTTCAGAAACCCGAACGGAATCTTGTAGAAACTACACAAAACTGTTTGTGCTTGCCAAGGCGAAAGAGAGATGGGGTAATTGAAGCTAGTGATGGTCGTGGGGTTCTGCTCTTCGTCTATGCACCAAGAACCACAGTGCCACCATCAATTTCATGTACAATATGTAGGGCGTGTCGTAATTGAAGCGAGTCATGCTAGTATTCTCCGTTTTTCTTTGTTTTTCTTACGTTTTCTTTTGTTTTTCTATTCTTCGGGTTTTTTTTTTCATTATTGTCTTCCCTTTTTTTCATTTACCTTTTCCATTGGTTTAATTTGCTTCTTTTTTTTCTTCTTTTTGTTTCTTTTTATTTTACATTCTGCAATCTTATATACATAATCAATTTTTTTTAAATACTTGTTTGGTTTGTTTTTTTCTTCTCCATTTTGTTTTTTCTTATGTTTGTTTACGTTTTAAGTCTACATTTTCATATATGTCATAAATATGTTTTAGTAAGCAATCAAAACAATTTGCGTACATGTTCAACCTTGTCCGCACTCTTATTCAATATTTTTGAAGTAATTTCTCAACCTTTTAATACTTATTAAACATTTATTTAAATAATTATTCAACAGTGCTAAAATAGTCATCAACATTTGTTAATAGTTATTCAATATTTTTAAAATACTCATTCAACATTTTTTAATACTTATTCAATATTTTTCAAATACTTGATCAACATATTAAAAACGTATCAATTTTTTTATTTCTTGTTCAACATTTTCAAAATTCTTGATCTACATTTTTTAATACATATTCAAGATTTTCTTGAAGTGTGATTTTGTAATCTATATATTTAGAATATTTTAAAAATAAACAAAAGTTAAAAAAGGAAAGCAAAAAAACAAAAAGGAAAAACATGAAGAAAAAAAAACAGAAAACAGGCTGGTACCCGCGCGTGTGGGCAGGCCCAAGTGCCGGTTCCCTTCAGTGAGGGGTTCGCTCCTGTCTCACTTAATGTAAGACAGATAATTTTTTGGTCCCCTCGCCTTCGGCTGCCATCTTGGGGGACCTCGCATCTTCAAGAGTGCTATGTTCTTCGTCATTGTCCAATGATCATCATATTTTGCGAGAATAAATTTACTCTCGTTTTTTTAGTAGTGCCATGAGGTTAGAGAGTTTTCAATCCTTGCAGATCTGATTATTTAGATCTGATGAGTTTAGGTTGGTGTGTCAAAAAAAATTTGTTGGTTTGATTCTTTGTGAAGTTGGAATGTTTCGTCGATGCCATGGTGAAGATATTGTGATCTGATGTCATGCACTTGTAGGGGATCATTCTCGGCCCAAGTATGTTCATCGATCAAGGCTTCCCGTCTTTTTGGATGGGCGACTCAAGGTGTTTTCAAAAACCATTACTGGTAATGTTCGTGCGGGTAAAAGAGTGACTACATCGTTGCTCCATTCCAATTGCAGGATATTTACCTAAGTCTTTGGAGTACTAGTTCAAGCAGATATTGATACAACAAAGAAGGTGTTTCCAAGAGATTCAATTGTAATCATAGTCATATGGGTTACTTCCTATTTTCTTCGATCTTTGATCCAAATCATTGTATCTGGAATTGTTATGAGTATGAATAAAATTACAGGTGTTCCTAAAAAATGTAAGAGCCGGAGGTCGTCGGTTCGAAACTCACCCATCGCACAGTTGTTTGGCATTTAAAAAGTAATAAAATTTACAAAGATGGGATAACCCAACATGGAGAAAAAGGTGTGCGCCATTTGCGAAAAAGGAAAGAACACCGCTTAAGGCACTATTTATGATTTGCATGTGTGCTTCGCATCTTCTGAGTACGGACTACGAGGAACATGAGGTCCCTGTTAATTTTAGTTTTTGAGTCCAAACATACTTGCTTTATTCAACAGTAACGTTCACGGGAATACAACTTAAATTCGGGGGATTTATGAGCCACACATGGCGTCCTAAACCCAAACCAAAAGCATGTTTGGCGAGGCTACGTGCCTCTTGATTAGACCTCACGACCCTCAAAGATGAAGGTACATTGTTGAAATTGCGCAAAAGTAGCTGTAATCTCCTTCACGATGCAAGCATACATTCCTCCGGAGCCTTGGACAATATCATGAACCACACCCTGGCAGTCAGAAGCTATGATGACATGTGATAGTGCGAGGTCCTGTGCCACCGCAAGTGCCTCTCGGAAAGCAAGAACTTCGAGAGTGGATGGGTCTGTAACTCCATAGCATCTAATGGCCGAAGATCCCATGTATACCCCTTCAGATTTCCTGCAGATGGCACTAAAAGCTCTTTCATTTACTAACCTGTGAACAGCCTCATCCACTCTGATCTTGGCCATCCTGCTCGGTGGTGGAATCCACATAGGTTTGGATCGGGTCAGAGTATTAGTATGCTTCACTGGAGGTTTTTTCGACTTGAACTGTTCAAGCTCATGTAAATACTTCTTGATGAAACCGTGCATTGTTTGTGGGCTTTGAAAAACATTTTCATGAAGTGCTTTATGCCCAGAGTGCCATATTACCCATAAGTTGATCAATACCTGATTGAACTCTATGGACGGAAGAACTTCTATTAGTTCGAAAAGCCATCGTTTGGCATCGGGCTCTCTCATACTGTTAACTACTTCCACAAGGTCTGGGTCTTGAAGAGCCCATACACATCTCACAACCGTGCAATGCAGCAGAGAATGTTGCCATGAATCCTCAGCTCCGCATAATCTGCAAGATGATACAGTAGACATGCCTATATGGTGAAGAAGGTCAGCTGTCCGAATTGAGTGATGGGCTAGCCACCATAAAAAGATTCTTATCTTTGAAGGAACCTCAATCTTCCATAGATTAGACCACACCTTCTGCTATCCTTCCTCATTTGATGAATCAGACCGCCCCTTTAACGAAGCTTCATGTCTCAGTTTAGTTGAGACTAACATCCGGTAGGCCGAACGGACTGAGAATAGTACGTTTTTCTCATGTTCCCAAGACCAGAAGTAATCAATCTGTCGTTGATGGCTTCTCGCCCCTCGTTGGTTACCCCAAGTGGAAGGTTGAGATGTAGCGTACCGACAAGTTTCCCTTGGCAAAGATACCAAGGATCGAATCCCGTGAGACTCCGAGGGTCGACAAGTAGGTGTCAACGACGCCAGAAACTTAGCGGTTGACAGGACCTGCACACAGATACAAATAACTTTGCTCCCAACGAGTATAGAGAGGTTGTCAATCCCTCCAGCCTTGTTGTTTACAAAGGATCAAACACAAGAGATAATAATGATAGCTATGACTGCAACTAGGAAGTAAAAACAAGAAGTAAATAGAAGGTGTGATCAGTGGTGGTAATATGGACCGGGGTCCCATGATGTTCACTAGTGATGTCTCTCTCCCAAAAGACGATAAAACAACTAAGCGAGGTAAACAAATTACAGCCGGGCAATTGACAGGATTATGTGCGCAAACCAATGCTAACTATGCTGCAAAGAAAGGTAGAGGCTCAAAAGCATGGGCGATACGCCAAGGAAAGTAGACCGAAATCCATCTGCATCTACTACTAATCATCCACCTTGAGATATCTATCCAGAACATCTCGCTGGTATTAAGTTGCGAATCCCACCCAAAGTGTAAACTCAAAGCAACAGACAACTGCATTAAAAGAACTTTGCGTAAAGTAAACAATCCTTGCACCCGCAAGTACAAGCACCGTTGTTTTCCCCCTTGTGGCAACATCACATCCCCTAGACTCATGTTTCTGTCACTCAAGCTAGTCATCAGGGGGCATGAACCCACAATCAAGCATAACGCTCCCTCTTGGAGTTACTACCTACTACTTGGCCAAAGCAATAAACAGCAACGGAGAGCATGCAAGAATTACTTAAGAACAAAGATATAAAAGAGGTGAATCAAATATATTACTCAAACACAATCCGAACATAATTAAATAATCCATCGGATCCCAGCAAACTCAGCAGAGCAACAGCATAAAGATTACATATGTGCCTCGATCATGTAGGGCAGCTCACGAGGTCTAAACCATGAAGAACAAAGAGGGGAGGAGAACATCACATAGCTACTGGTCATGGACCCATGGTCCAAGGTGGACTACTCACGACTCATCCGTAAAGCGTCCATGGTGGTGGAGAAGCTCCCGGTGGTGGTTCTCCCCTCCGGCAGGGTGCCGGGAAGAGTTCTCCTGATGCTCCCGATCTTGGAAGTGTTGCGGCGGCGGAACAGAGGCGAGATCACGAAAAAGGATTCCGTCCTCGAGGGTTTCGGGACGAGAGGAATATATATGCGAAGGGGGGTCACCAGAGGCGGAGAGGGGGCCCCAGGCGCCCCCCTGGCGCGGCCAGGGGTGGGGCCCGCCGGGTGGCCGCCTGGGCCACCCCTGGCTCCCCTCTGGCCCCGCTTTGGTTTTTCTCGAAGCTTCCTGTACGCTGATTTTTCCTGTATTTTTCCCGGAATTTTTGGAGCACTTTTAATATGGGGGAAACCTGAAATAGAAAAACAGCAGAAAACAGGAACTGGCACTGTGGTGCACTGAGTTAATAGGTTAGTCCAAATATGATCAAAAGTGTATGGAAGTGCATAAATATCATAGCAATATCACACAAAAGAGGCATGGAGCAAGCAGAAATTATAGATACGTTTTGGACGTATCAACATCCCCAAGCTTAATTCCTGCTCGTCCTCGAGTAGGTAAATGATAGCAAGCATAATTTCTGTGGTGACATGCTATCAACCATATAAGAACTTTTTAAGTAAAGCAATCAAGGCATGTAATTCAATTCAAGTCATAACAAGCAAGAGTCTATATTAGCATTGTAACAAGCAACATAAGAACATAAAGGTGCAAGAGCTCTCGCTGTCCGTGACTCGAATGTCTCCAAATGGTGTTTGCGTGCAAGAAAGGGGATAGGGGTATACAAGAGAGTAAAACATAGTTTTTGTATTGTTGAGAACTTAATCTAGTAAAGTTTCACACTTGGTCTTCTTTGGAATCTTATCTTGACTCATCCCCAGACCACTAGCTAGGTACAAGTCAAAATGATCCACTCCCTTTCGATATTTTGAGCACTCATGCAATGGATGAGCGTAAGCAAGAAAGTCGACACTTAGGATGGCAAAGAGAGAAAAATGATGAAGGGGGAAGACAAAAAAGGTGTGAAAGGCTCACATCAATGAGGACAATCATAGGCGAGAGAAAGCCAAATGATAGATATGATGTGAGGAGTAGGGATTGCCATGCAACGGATGCACATATGAGCTAAGGTAAGCTCTCCAATGGAACTAGTGGGGGTGCATCCAACTTGCTCGCTCAAGAAGACCTAGAGCTCTTTTGAGGAGGCTCATCATTGGAATATACAAGCCAAGTTCTATAGTGTGAAGGTCCCCCCATAGCTATATGCATGAATGATAATCTCTATGATGTACAAGGTATAAGATGGAGTACGAGTGTGGATCTCTCAAAAGAAATAGTAGTGTGCCCCCTTCTCTCTTTTTATTTCTTTTTCTCCTTTTTTTTATTTTTTTGTGGCCTCCATGGCTCTTTCTATTTAACTCTCATTTGTCCTCTTTGGGATCTTTTGATTTTGTCCTCTTTGGGATCTTTTGATTTTGTCCTCTTTGGGATCTTTTCCTCACTTTAGGGGCAACACTCTATATATTATAAGAAGTATAGAAGATCTTTCACACTTTACAAAAGTACTCAACATAAAGATATTGAAACTATCATGATGTATGCAAATGTATGCCTTTGCCAGTGTAGCAGGATATGCAATGATACTAGCGCGTCATGTAGCAATGATTAGGGCAAGTCCCAACTAGCATGCGTCTCATCTATCAAGGAAAAAGCATGTATGACAGGAAGATCAAGTCATGAGAAGATGGATGTTGCATGGCAATGTATCTCGGAAAGGCTATGGAAATGCCTTGATAGGTAGGTATGGTGGCTGTTTTGAGGAAGGATATAATGAGGCTTATGATGACAGAGCGTATCGTGCCAAGGATTTGGATGCACCGGCGAAGTATGCGCCAACTCTCGAGGTGAGAAAGGGCAATGCACGGTACCGAAGAGGCTAGAAAATATGGCTAGGTGGAAGTGTCAACTTTCGAATACTAACATTAGTCCGAAGAACTCATGCACTTATTATCGGTAACTCTCAATCTAATTAGGAGGTTCACAAAGAGACAAGTACCCCGAGGAGGAGTGTATGGGGGTTTGGTTATCCTTGCGCATCCTCGACTCATGGTACGTGAGTGTACTCTAATATTCGATCCCTCCAAAGATTAGCGATCCATCTAGTAGCTAAAGTTCTCAACTATTTTGTAGGTTATCGAAAATAAACACGGATTTCCCAAAATACGACATCTATCACTAATAGGCTAAAGCTCTTGACACCAAAAGTTCAGACATTACTCATGGCAATACCTCAAAACTATTGCAAGTTACTACTAAAATTAAATAGCAACCTCAATTACCTACTTTAAGTTAAGACACGCAACTCAATGCAACAGGCAAACTCTCTTAACAAGATAAACATGAAAACTCAAGAGAGTTCAACAACCAACTAAACAAAATCTCTTTAAAAAGAAAAGCATGAAAACTAAGAGCTAAACATGACAACAGCTATGGAAAGACAAAGAACACACACATCAAAGGTTAGCATGAAAATCCTATGTTGTGTTCTAGGTTGAAGTGGAGCGTGTTTCTCTCCCACACAAAGAAAGCTGGGTTCTAACTTGTTATGAACAGCAAGCAAAGCTAAAGAAAACTAAAAAGGAAACTAAGAGCAAGACGCTCCAAGCATAGCACATAACGCATGAAGTGATTAAAATATAGTGGAACGAAAGACGAACTGATAATTGTTGATGGAGAAGGGGATGCACGGGGGCATCCCCAAGCTTAGACGCTTGAGTCTTCTTGAATATTTCTTGGGGGTGCACGGGGGCATCCCCAAGCTTGAGCGTTTGACCCTCCTGAATCTTCTTTTATCATCTTCCCACGCACACTTGAAAACTCCCTTCATACATAACTCATCATAATCTTGAAGAGCTACTGTTTCTCAAGATTGCCAAAAGGTTTTTGCAAGGAAAAAGCAAGCTCAAGGTTTGCAAAACGAAGAAAACGCAAAACAGGACAGAATCTGTGAAAAACAGACCAGCAGGTAGTAAATATTTTTTTCGGGGCACTTCTGCAACTCAAATAAAAAAACTCAGAAAAGATGCTCGAAAGCCAATTGTATAGAGCACGCTGTCAAAAAAATTCAGATCAAAAAGATGATCTGGTGATTTTATACGAATTTTTCTGTCGAAGGACAGAATCTGTTTTCTGGACAGCACGTCACAACTTTTGAACTTTCTTGCAATCGGAGGCTAAACTTGGCACAAAGCTGAAAAAAAGATACAATGATGATGCTACTGTAGTAACAAACATCAAGACAGAACAAAAGCAAAATAAAACCTTATTCATTGTGGGCTGCCTCCCAAAAGCGCTTTCTTTTATGCCTTTAAGCTAGGCATGATGCAAAAAGATCAAGTTGTATCAATTGAACCATCATCAAGATCATCAAAAAGCTCTTCAATAGTACAACTAGTCTTAAGAGGACTTTCAAATAAAGGCCTAATAAAGATACTTCTAGGGAGAAAACCAAAAGGTGGAAAGTCAATGGAAGATTCATTTATAAATTTATCAAAGAGAGGTATTTCTTCCAAAGTCTTCACAGTTTCAACCCCCTTGGCAATAGATGTATTACTTTTGGAACGAGGAGCCTTTGGAACGTAAACGAACTTAGGTTCCTTCTTTGCCGGAGTTTCTACCTTTTTGGCTTTGATTGAGGAGAAAGTAGTTCCTAAAGTGTCAAAGATTTCCTCAATCTTGTCTATCCTAGAAGAATCCAAGTCATGGGATTTGATGGTCTCCAAAGTTTTGAGAATTTTATGCATGGAGCTATCAAGCCTATTCAAATTCCATTGGACCTTACGGTCCAACTCATTTATCTTATTAATGCTTGGCATCTCTAGCTCTATCTTTTCAAGTTTTTTCATAATGTGAGCTAGGGTAATGTCCTCTTGAATGCTAACAACAGGGGGATTTCCAACAAGATTTTCCATAATACTAAGAGATTCCCAAACTGGCGCTTCTAGGAAATTTCCATTGATAGCAGAATCTAGAATAAATCTATTCCAAGAAGTAATTCCAACATAAAAATTTCTAAGCAGGATAGTAGTAGATTGCTTCTTGGTGGCTCTTTTTTGAGAATAATTAATTCTATACCAAGCATCTTTTAGACTTTCACCATCTCTTTGTTTAAAAGTAAGCACTTCTGCCTCACCAAAGGCAAAAGGACCAGACATAATGTCAACTAAAAGCAAGATAACTATTTTTGTGATTTTTGGTAAGGGACACTGAAGCAAAAACTGAAAGGTAAACTAACAGACTAAAAAGCAAAGATAAAAGATAGCGTGCAACTCCCCTATCTTGAAGAGTGGAGTCCCCGGCGACGGCGCCAGAAACTTTTGCTTGATGGCTTCTCGCCCCTTGTTGGTTACCCCAAGTGGAAGGTTGAGATGTAGCGTAGCGACAAGTCTCCCTTGGCAAAGATACCAGGGATCGAATCCCGTGAGACTCCGAGGGTCGACAAGTAGGTGTCAACCGCGCCAGAAACTTAGCGGTTGACAGGACCTGCACACAGATACAAATAACTTTGCTCCCAACGAGTACAAAGAGGTTGTCAATCCCTCCGGCCTTGTTGTTTACAAAGGATCAAACACAAGAGATAATAATGATAGCTATGACTGCAACTAGGCAGTAAAAACAGGAAGTAAATAGAAGGTGTGATCAGTGGTGGTAATATGGACCGGGGTCCCATGATGTTCACTAGTGATGTCTCTCTCCCAAAAGACGATAAAACAGCTAAGCGAGGTAAACAAATTACAGCTGGGCAATTGACAGGATTATGTGCGCAAACCAATGCTAACTATGCTACAAAGAAAGGTAGAGGCTCAAAAGCATGGGCGGTACACCAAGGCAAGTAGACCAAAATCCATCTGCATCTACTACAAATCATCCACCTTGAGATATCTATCCAGAACATCTCGCTGGTATTAAGTTGTGAATCCCACCCAAAGTGTAAACTCAAAGCAACAGACAACTGCATTAAAAGAACTTTGCGTAAAGTAAACAATCCTTGCACCCGCAAGTACAAGCACCGTTGTTTTCCCCCTTGTGGCAACAACACATCCCCTATAATCATATTTTTGTCACTCAAGCTAGTCATCAGGGGGCATGAACCCACAATCAAGCATAACGCTCCCTCTTGGAGTTACTACCTACTACATGGCCAAAGCAATAAACAGCAACGGAGAGCATGCAAGAATTACTTAAGAACAAAGATAAAAAAGAGGTGAATCAAATATATTACTCAAACACAATCTGAACATAATCTCATAATCCATCGGATACCAGCAAACTCAGCAGAGCAACATCATAAAGATTACATATGTGCCTCGATCATGTAGGGCAGCTCACGAGGTCTAAACCATGAAGAACAAAGAGGGGAGGAGAACATCACATAGCTACTGTTCATGGACCCATGGTCCAAGGTGGACTATTCACGACTCATCCGGGAAGCATCCATGGTGGTGGAGAAGCTCCCGGTGGTGGTTCTCCCCTCCGGCAGGGTGCCGGGAAAAGTTCTCCTGATGCTCCCGATCTTGGAAGCATTGCGGCGGCGGAACAGAGGCGAGATCGCGAAAAAGGGTTCTGTCCTCGAGGGTTTCGGGACGAGAGGAATATATATGCGAAGGGGGGTCACCAGAGGCGGAGAGGGGGCCCCAGGCGCCCCCCTGGCGCGGCCATGGGTGGGGCCGCGCCGGGTGGCCGCCTGGGCCACCCCTGGCTCCCCTCTGGCCCCGCTTTGGTTTTTCTCGAAGCTTCCTATACGCTGATTTTTCCTGTATTTTTCCCGGAATTTTTGGAGCACTTTTAATATGGGGGAAACCAGAAATAGAAAAACAGCAGAAAACAGGAACTGGCACTATGGTGCACAGAGTTAATAGATTAGTCCAAATATGATCAAAAGTGTATGGAAGTGCATAAATATCATAGCAATATCACACAAAAGAGGCATGGAGCAAGCATAAATTATAGATACGGTTTGGACGTATCAGTCGTGTACAAAGCGGTATGGATTGGATTGTAGCTGCATCTTTTGGTATGAAGATTTCGACGATGGCCTCTCAATCCCATTCTTCCCCTGGGAGGATCAAGTACAGAACAAGCCGGGGAGGGCTGGGAATTTTTCTCATAATTGGTCGCATACTGTATGGTCGGGGTAGCCAGTTCTGCTGCCAAATCGGTGTATTCTGCCCATCTCCTATTCTCCATACCAATCCTTGGGCTAGCAAGTCAGACCCATCCAGGATAGATCTCCAAACATGTGATGGCGCCGACCCCAATTCTGCTTGCAGAAAATCACAAGTAGGGAAGTACTTTGATTTATGAATCCAAGCACTTAAAAAATTTGGTTCCATTAGGATTCGCCATGCTTGCCTTGCCAAGATTGCAAGGTTAAATAGCACAATGTCTCAGAACCCTAGCCCATCGCATTGTTTAGGCCTTGTCATCGTGCTCCAAGAAACCCAACTAGCTTTCCTCTTTCCCTCCTTGCTGCCCCACCAAAACTTCCGTATGAGTGAATTGAAATGTTTACATAGCCCGCGTGGGAGTTTAAAACAATACATAGATTAGACTGGTGCTTCCTGGGCCACTCATTTTACTAATACTTCCTTCCCTCCAATAGACAAGATTTTTTCAATCAAACCTTTCACTTTCTTCCATACACGATCCTTAGGAATTAGATGCTCCATTTTTGTTACTACCAACATCAGTAGGCATGCCAAGGTATCTATCAGACAAGGTTTCATTGGCTATATTCAAGGCATGCTTTACATCTGTTTTGAGACTGTTTGGACAGCCCTTGCTGAAATAAACTAAGACTTTGATAAATTGATTCCCTATTTAGATGCATTGCAATAACTCTCCATCGAAGAGGATAGCTCATTTGCTGCATCAAAACTAACTTTCTCAAACAGCAGGCTATCATCTGCAAAGAGCAAGTGGCTGACCGGCGAAGCCAATGGAGATGCTTGAATTCCACTGAGGTGTGATGATTTATTGGTTGTTTTTAAGAGGCACAAAAGGCCCTCTGTTGTAAGCAAAAATATATATGGATAAATAGGACCCCCCTCACGGATTCCCCTAGATGTCCTAAAACCTTCTAGCTTGCTACCATTAAAAAGAACTAAAAATGTAACTGAGCTGGCCATCCTCATGATCAAAGAAACCCATGATGGCATAAAGCCCAATTTAATGATGATTGCCACAAAATACTCCCATTCAAGTCTATCATATGCCTTCATCATATCCATTTTGACGGTAGAAAAAAGGTTTCGTTGGGATTTGTTCCTCTCCATAAAATGCAGACACCCGTAAGCACTGTTCATGTTGTCTGTGATGAGCCTCCCACGAACGAAAGCCAAATATTCTTTGGATATGATCTCTGGCAAAATCTGTTTCAACCTGTTTGAAAGAACCTTTGAGGCAATCTTGTATAGCACGTTACAAAGACTTATATGCCTAAATTGAGTTAGTTGAGAGGGATCTTTTACCCTAGGGATGAGGATAATAATTGTTTCATTTATCACCTGTGGGCTCTCTTCTCCTCACAAGATACAAAGAACCACAATTGTTACCTCAGTACCGCATACCTCCCAATGCCTTTAAAAGAAGTGGGCCGGGCATCCATCCGGACCAGGTACCTTCATTGGGAACATCTGAAAAAACGCTCGCTTTACCTCATCTCCATTGAAAGGAAAATTTAACATGGCGTTCATATCTGGGGTAACTTTAGCTGGGACAGAGTCAAGGATAGCTCCCATTCTCGGCGTACCCTCTCACGTAAAAAAATTGTGGTAACATTAGTTCGTCATTACTGCCATCTCATTCGAGTCTGGGGTCATGGAACCAACATTCCTTTGAAGGGACTTCATTAATTTCTTCCTCTGCATCATGCTGACACATCGTTGGAAATACTTCGTATTTTTCCCCATCTGCCAGCCAATCGACACGGGAACTGTCGTGGATTTGTCACGGCCAGATGTCCTAGTGTAAGGACTTAGTCTTGAGGCCAACACATCTATGTAGTAGCTTGAGAGGGGTTGAGCCGGACGAGAGACACGGGATTTTAGACAGCTTCGGGCCTCGGGAAACATCATTCGGTAATAGCCCTACATGCTGTTTGTGGCTAGGTCTCATTATGATCATGCGGGAGTCGCCGTATTAGCCGGCTCTCCTCTAGTTGTGTCTAACCCTAGAGATTATTTCATGTGCCTCTTGGGGTGCCCCGCCCCTCCTTATATAAGATGAAGGGGCGGGTTACATGTAGAGTCCAACCCGTATTAGGACTTAACCTATTCTGACATCTCACCATGGGCTTCTCATCATGGGATTCTAACCATGGGCTTCTTAATGTCTTGGGCTTCTTAACTGCAGGCTTACAATCCGGCTTACAATCTGGCTTACAATCCGGCTTATAACTGTCCACCGGCTCACAATCTGCCGGCTTATAACTGTCTGCCAGGTTACAATCTGCTGGCTTATAACTGTCCGCCGGCTTACAATCTGCCGGTCTTATAATCTATCGTTCACCAATGAGTCGCCAGGCTCAGGCGGTTTACCAATGAAACACCAAGTCATAGCCGGGTCATATTTCTAGTCGGGTCATACTGCGGGGTATATCCCCGACATTAGCCCCCAGTTTAATTTGGATTTATCCATGTTAAACTGATCCTATAAAACAAACACAAGAACAAATTTAACAAATTGTGCTCCGTGTTAAGAATTCTTGTAAGCCGGCACATGATCATCCTTAATTCTTTGTAATTTCTTTCTTCTAGAAAATCTGATTAAACAGGCCAGCTTCATAATCAATTTGCTGACGTTAGTTTCTCACAGAGAAATATTATGAAGAATAATTCACTTGACTCAGCATCCAATGCTCCAGCTTGAACAAAGTATTGGGCTTGAAATACTCATCTGATTTTCAGCCGTCTTAAAGTTACAGAGCTTGCCGAGTTACGATTACCAAAATTGCCGCTTTGTAAATATTCATAGCACCGGGTCATAATTGTTGATAGTACCTTCCTTATATGCATATCACCTGTAGCCTCCATGTCTTAAGACGGGAGTGTAGTAACAACTTAAGACTTGCTTTAATATAAATGTCGCAACCTTCAAGAAATCTAGGTTGTTCATCTCAATCATTACTCAAAACTGAATATTCCACATATGTAGCCCACAAGTGCCGGGTTGTCATGCTTGCAGCAACCTGGGACTTGTAATTGCCTTATGCTCATAAAAACTTCAACCAGTGTAGCCCCCAAGGGTCGGGTCATTATGCAATAATGAGCAGGGACTTTGTAGATATGGTCATTGTCGGGGAAACTGATCCATGAACACCTATGGGACCGGCGGACCGACCCCTTTCGGTTCGGCGGGGGGCAGAGATCGCACGAAGAACAGATCGAGGCGAAGCACACGAGCAGTTTACCCAGGTTCAGGCCGCACAGATGCGTAAAACCCTACTCCTGCTTTGTGGTTTGTATTGTGTTCTTGCTCTGGAGCGCGGAGTGCTACAGTACACACCAGCTGCTAAGGAGACCGAGCGGGAATGTTCTTCTGTCCCCCCCTCTACGTTGCGCATGGGCCTCCTTTTATATGCTCAAGGGGTCACCGACAGGTGGCAACGCAGATAAGGGCAAAAATGGAAAGGTGTTGCGGTTGGTATAGCTACATGTATAGTGTATCATACCTAACCCTGACGGCAGTGGACAAAGGCATTAAATGCCTATCTGCGTTGCCCAAATAGTGCATAAAGGGACCGTCAGGGACGCCACCGCTTGCCACGATGGCTATCTTGTCAGCGCCGCTTGCCACCGCTCGCCAATGGCTGCACGGCCTCCCGCCACGTACGCCTGGAAGGGTCCCAGAGTGACACGTTGGTGGATGCGCTGGAGCGCGGGTTCGGAGTGGTAGCTTGCCGCGGCAAGCGCCTTGCCGCGGTCGTTGTCTTGTCGCCTCCGGGAGCTTGCCGCTAACCGGGTCTTGCCGGGACGCGTGGCACGTCGCGGCAAGTTCCTTGAGATGCCTTGGTTGGCCTTCCCGGCAAGCTCCTCTCGCCGGGGTCTTGTGCCTTGAGTGGCCTTCCCGGCAAGCTCCTTGGCTTGAATACTTTGTTCTTGAATGGCTCAAAAGGAAACACAGAGGACCTTGGCGGTCAACCGGCAAGCCTTGCCGCGGGGTGCTGCGACTGCCCGTGCACAAGTTCGGGATACTAGGGTACCCCTACTCTACTACACCGACAGGATCCCTAGGGCCTGGGCCATACACGGTGCCGAGCGCTGTTGGGCTAGGCCCAAAACAGGGCACGGGCACGAGCTGCCTGCGTCACGCCGTATCTCTCTCCGTACCCACCGCGCCCTCCCCGAACAGCACGCGTTGAATGCGACGTCGTGGGAGAGATCGTGGGTGGTTTCTTTAATCAGAAAGGCGGAACGTCCGCCCCCTCCCTCCTTATAAGCAGGGGAAACAGGGGCAGTTCGTCCATCCGCCAGTGCTATTCCTCCGCTGCTCCCATTCTTCCCAAAGCCGAAAGAGAGCAGCGCTCCGCCTCCATCGCCACCAGCACCACCAGCGCCGTTGACCTCCCTCACCACTTCTGCCATGGCTCCGAAAGGCGAGCAGGGAAAGGCGGTGAAGTCGGCCGAGGCGCAGAGGCTCGCGGCTCTGCGAAAGGAGCGGGCAATCTTCCCCCCCCCCC
>LR738710.1:874630564-874702210 GCA_902687465.1 Secale cereale
CCCCCCCCAAGCTCGCCGCGACGGAGTTGAGGGAGTACTACTAACTCTTTTGGTCGACGGAGACGCGGGCGCATCCGCGCACCAAGGTACTTCCAGCCGTCGCTTGGAAAATGGCTCCGAATGGATACCCTTTCTTCACCTTGTTCTTCTACTGCGGGCTCTGCCCGCCTTTCTCTGAATTCGTCTGTGATATTATGAACACCTACGAGTTCCGCCTCCTTGACTTCACCCCCAACGTTGTCCTGACCATGGCAGTTTTCACACATCTCTGCGAAAACTTTGTCGGAGTCCACCCAAATGTAGCTCTTTTCCGCCACTTCTTCATGCCCCGCATTGAGAGAGGAGAGCCTTTATCCAGCGGGATCGCTTGGATCTCAAAAGCCGGCAAGAAAGAAGCCTATCTGGAGGGAGAGCTCCGCAGCAAGTGGGAGGAATGGAGAGCAGACTGGTGCTGGGTTGTCGAGGAGGACCCGCAGCCGTTTACCGCCCGGCGCCAAACTCCAGTAGTGCGCGGCAGCGATTGGAGCAACGTGGCCCCGGAAGACGACAGGATGAAGATTGCCGTCGCCATGATCCAATGCCTCAGGCTTGTCGGGCTCACTGTAGGCGCTGTCGGCGCAGATTTTCTTCGCCGCCGCATCGCCCCCTTGCAGGAGAGGAAGAGACCCGCCTGGGAGTTCGAGAATGCGGCGGACATCATGAGGCTGCGCCCGGGCCTCAACTTCAACTTCACTGTTATGGAACTTGACGCAATGCTCCGGGAGCTGTTCAAATACGACCCTCAACATCTCGATGTGTTCAGGTTGCCGGAGGGTGTTGTTCCGCTGTGCAACAACTCCGCGCTCAGCCGAATTCGTGCAATGATGCCGCTGTGCGACTTGCATGGGATTGACCCAACTTGGCAAGAGCCTGCAGATGACGCCGTGCAGGCGTTCTTCGACGGCTTGGAAGAAGTGCCGATTCGCTCCGACGAAAAGAAAGGCCTCACTCGCGACACCACGGAAGAGGAGATGAAACGCATCGCCACTAGGATGGAAGAGGCGGCGGCAGCCGCGGCCGCGGGCGAGTTTGGATTCACCGTGGAGGAGGCAGAGGCAGCAGAGGCGGCAAGCCTTGCCGAGCGAGAGGGGCTTGCCGGCGAAGAAGATCCTGCCGAGCATGACGTCGAGTCGAGCGAGCCCGCCGAGGATACGAGCGGCTCGTTGGAGATCGACTCCTCTTCCTCCTCATCTTCGGACTGCTCGCCGCAAGCAGAGCCCCCAGCTCCTCCAAGAAGGCGTCTCCGCAAGGCCGGGGACGTAGCGGAGCGGCAGGCGAGTCGACAGCCGTTGCGCCGCGCGACACGCTCCACCGCGGCAAGCTCTGTTGCCGCGGGAGCACCTCGCGCTGCTGCTGCAACTGGAGCGGGATCCTCCCGGACCACCGCTTCTGCCCTGCCGCTTCTCACGCCGCGGTGGCAGCCGGAGCGGGGTCGTCTCAGACCACCGCCACTACTCCCGCCAAGCGGCCAAGGGAACCTACTCCTCCGCCTCCTCGCGCCGGGCGTGAGCCAGACTTCGACTTCTCCGCGCTCAGCTCCGACTAGGAAGAAGAAGAGTAAGATCCTTGTTGTACTTGTATTTCTTCAATTCTTGCTGTTTTGTCTTGTACCTCATTTGCTTTACTCTGAACTTATTCCTTTTCAGGACTCTGGCCCAGAGAGCGGCGAAGAGAGCCAAGGTCCTGGCGAGGAGAGAGGAGGTGATCATCGTCGAGGACGAACCCACCGAGACCACCTTGCCGGACCCGGCAACTAATCCTCAGAGCAGGCCCAAGCGCAGCCCCCAACGTAAGTATATGGTTCACTTTCCGCCGTTAGGCGCGCCTGGATACTCTTTCTTTGCTGACATCTATTCGTTGGTCTGTGTAGGAGCAGAGCAGCCCCAGCAGGAGCGCCCAGAGACCGCTTCCGAGATGCCATCTGCTTCAACAACGCCGCCAAGGGAGAGTTCTCCGCCAAGGGAGAGTTCTCCGCCAAGGGAGAGTTCTCCGGCGAGGGAGAAGTCTCCGGCAAGGGAGAGGTCTCCGGCGAGGGAGAGCACCAGCGGCCCCCCGGCGGCGGAGACCACGGCCGCAGAACCTGGCACATGTAATCCTTTCTCTTGAAAACTTCCCTTGGGTTCTTCTTCTTTTGATTTTCTTTTTGGATATTTGCTTGACTTTTCTTCTTCTTTTTCCGGCTATCAGATCCATCTGCTGTGGAGCCGATTGAGACCGAGGTTGCTGCTGACGACGCCGCTGCCACCAAAGAAGCAGCCGGCGGTGATGATCCCGCCGGCACAGAGGCCGCCAAGGCTGTCGCTGCAGCAGCTGGCGAGGGGTCTGGCGATCGCACTGACGACCCTGAGGCCACAGGAGCGCCAGGCGCTACGCCGACCGCCGAGCCCTCCGCCGCTGCCGCTGCGCCAAGCTCCGAAGAGCCCCAGCCAGGTGCCTACTTGAAGGCCGGCGATGGCGTCTTCATCAAACTCCCCTGGGCGTCAAGCTCCAGGGCGCCGGTTGAAGGAGAAAGCTTTGACGGAGAGGTCCTCGCCTCCGCTGGGCTGACGCTGGTCGACGCGCCGAGCAGTAGCAGCGGCGAGCCTGAGGAGGAGCGGCTGCTGTCGCTCAACCGTGCTCGGCAGGCCAAGCTGGAGTCCCGAGAGTCGCTTGCCGCGAAGGCGGGAGCTGACATTGAGAAGCGCGCGGAGGAGCTCCGGGGTCTTCACCAAGAAGATCTCCGGTCCCTGGCAGAGGAGCGGGAGCAACTTGCCGAGGAGCAGAAGGCCTTCTTCCTCGAGAAGGCTGACGTCGAAGAGCAACAGCGGCTTGCCGCCGAGAAGCTGCCCGCGCAGGAGGGCGAACTGGCGCAGTGGAAGATCAACCTCGACAGCCACGAGGAGGAGCTTGCCGCGCGCGAGCAATCACTTGGCGGAGCCCTCAAGCAAGCAGAGGATGCTGCCGCAGCTGCCGAGGCCGCCAAGAAGGAGTTGGAGACGAAGGTGGCGCAGCTGGAGGCCGATCTCAAGGTGAGAGATGAAGAGCTTGCTGCGCTCAAGCATGAGCGGGAGAAGGACGCCCACAGCAACTCAGAGCTGCAGGTTCGCCTCGCCGAGAAGGGCAAGGAGCTTGCCTTCGCCAAGGACTCCAACGCAGATCTTGAGTTGAAGCTGACTACTTTGACCAAGACGCTGGACGGCGCCAGGTAGCGGGAGGCGGTCATGAAGGAGGAGATCAAGGCCGAGAAGGCGCTTCTGGCGAGTGCCGCTGCCGTCCAGAACACTTTCAGGGAGACCGTCGAGCACTGGACGGAGGGTCTCGTGAATGCTGCCACAGATATTGACAAGGAGCTGGCACAGCTGGGGATGGAGGATCTCGGGTATCCCTCTGATGAGAACCTCCAACCCAGCGCCAAGCTCACTTTGTTCTTCAAAGGCGTGGCGACGGCCCTCCAGCGACTCCGGGAGACGACTCCAAAGCGGCTGGCCGACGAGTCACGCAAGATCTGCGCGGGAGCTCTTCAAAAGGTGTTGGTGAAGGTGGCTTTCCGCAACCCGGGCCTCAACCTCACCGACGTCCTCAAGTCCCTACCGCCGGATGCTGATCTGGAGGCGCTCAAGGCCCTTGTCGCACCCATTGTGGACAAGGTGAGCGGGATCAAGAGGGTTGAGGGCGATCGCGTAGATTAGGCCGCCCGTTTTCTTCTTTTCTTGTCGCTGCTCGTCATGTTATGAGAACAATCTGTTAGAGCTGCGACAAGCTACCTTGTAATATAATTCTATTTTGGGTAATGATTGCTATGTTATTTCCTTTACTTGATTCCTTCCTTTGTATGTTTTTGCCCTACGCTTTTAGGGAACTTGCCGGCGCAGGCACCTTAGCCGCGAGCGCTGAGTGCGGGACGTCAGCAGCCTGCTGGCGGTGCCGCTACCGACAAGAAACCTTGTCGCAACTAGTTGCAGCTCACATAAGTTGTTGAGCGGACTCGAAACAAAGTAAGGGCGCAACTCTAGTCGCAGCACACTTAAGTTGTTGAGCGGCCTCGAAACAAAGTAAGGGCGCAACTAGCTACGAGTCGGTTCCTCCGCGCACAGGTTTTCCATACAAAGTACGATCGTTCAAGGAAGATAACTTAACTTAAAAAATTTAAAAATCTGATTGCCCAAACTTTGGCAACTTAGCTTTTCTGTTGTTTGCTTCCCGGTAAGGCGAAACTTTCTTGAACGGCGCCTGGTCCATACCATTATCTTCTCCTTCCCCCCGGCAAACTTGTGGGCGAGGGAACCTTCCTTTCCTTGAGAAAAAGAAAAAAAAGAAAATAAAGATATGGAGCCTTACGGCTCGTTATTGCTTACAGCGGGAGGTGCTGCACAAAGTGTCAGATAACACATGCAAAAAATAGAAAGCATGAAATTGACAAGACGTGCGGAGCACATGATCTTTACTTATGCACGGGGTCTGCGCCCGGCTTGGTACAAAGGATTACATGCAACAGCGGCAAGACTTGTACAAATGGTGGTTACCGGAACGGGTTCCGGCAACCGCGCCTTACGGATAAAACTTACGAAGATGTTCAATCTTCCAGGAGTTGCTCACCGGAATGCCATCTTCGGTCTCAAGGCGGACAGCGCCGGTCCTAGTGACTCGTTTCACCCGGTAAGGGCTTTCCCACTTCGGCGTCAACTTGTTGGAATTCTTGGCGGACTGAACGCGCCGAAGAACAAGGTCACCTTCCTCGAGACTTCTGGCATTAACTTTGCGGCTATGGTAGCGGTGCAAAGCTTGCTGGTAGTGAGCAGCTCGTACAGCAGCCTGAAGACGGTCTTCCTCAAGGAGCAGCGCGTCATCTTGTCGCAGCTGCTCTTGCTCGAGCTCATCATAAGCGAGCACTCGAGGTGACCTGTATACGAGTTCCGTGGGGAGAACTGCCTCTGCTCCATAGACTAGAGCGAATGGTGTCTGTCCAGTGGCTCGATTTGGCGTTGTCCTGATCGACCAAAGAACCACCGGCAGCTCCTCAATCCAGTTTCTTCCGCACTTGTGCAGCCTGTCGAAAGTCCTGGTCTTGAGTCCACGCAGCACTTCAGCATTTGCCCTCTCCGCTTGACCGTTGCTTCTCGGGTGAGCAACAGAAGCGAAGCAGACCTTGGCACCATGATCTTGGACGTACTGCATGAAGGTGCGGCTCGTGAATTACGTACCGTTGTCGGTGATGATCCTGTTAGGGATCCCGAAGCGGCAAACAATCGACCTGAAGAACTTGACTGCTGACTGTGCTGTCACCTTCCTCACTACTTCCACTTCCGGCCACTTTGTGAACTTGTCGATTGCAACGTACATGTACTCAAAGCCCCCGACTGCGCGGGGGAAGGGGCCGAGGATGTCGAGCCCCCAGACCGAAAATGGCCAGGATAAAGGGATTGTCTGGAGAGCTTGAGCTGGCTGGTGTATCTGCTTGGAATGGAACTGGCACGCTTCACACTTGGTTACTTGTGCAGTTGCATCCTGGAGGGCTATCGGCCAAAAGAAACCTTGCCGGAATGCTTTGCCGGCAAGTGCTCTTGCGCCAATGTGGTGACCACATATGCCTCCATGTATCTCTGCCAACAGCTTTTGTCCGTCTTCCCGGCGAATACACTTCAATTTCACACCATTGAGTCTTCTTCTGTATAGTGTGTTGTCGACAAACTGGTACATACTTGACTGCCGGGCTACTCTTTCCGCTTCCTCTTGCTCTTCGGGAAGTTCCCCTGTCTGAAGGAAACAGACAATCTGCTGTGCCCATGCTGGAGCTTGTGGCTCGACAAGAAGGACTAAAGGCACATCTGCTGCTACGGGAACGTCCGCTTCTACGGAGAGAACCTGCGGCTCAGCCAGAGCTTGATGTTCCCCGGCAAGCTTGCCGGAGCAAAACTTGTCGGGAGCGTCTGCTTCCACGGAAAAAACCCTAGGGCTTGCCGGAGCAAACTGCTCCTCAGCACTCTTGGCGTTGATCTTGGGGACCTTCTTGGCGGCGGTTTCGGGAAGCTCTGCCGGAAAATAGTCACCAGAAATCAACTTCCTCTTCTTGCTCTGTACAGTTGATGGCGTTACAGACGGTTGAGTCAGCTTGAGCACAAAGATCCCTGGTTCCACAGGTAACTTAAGTGCGGCTATCACATCCCTAGCTAGCACTTGCATTAGGACCTGACTAGAGTGTGCATCATGTCTACATTCAAAGAAAATTGAAATGGGATTAACAGAAACCCCAGCACCCCTCCCCTAACAACTAGGGTTTGATAAAATATTTTCCAATGTACCCAAAATGGCCTTCAAAATGTTCATCATTTCTGCCTTGGTCCTAAACCTCTGCCAAAAATGGTGCACATTTTTCTAGGACAATCTAGGGCTTCGGATTAAATCATATGGTATTTGAATTTGGGCATTTAAATGCTACAAAATATTTTAAATGCTCAAATAATCATAAACTATAATGTTTCCTACTGTTCATATTATATACAACAGGTATGACAAGTGTTATGAGTTACAAAAATGCTTTGGCATTTTATTTAATTAAACAAAGTTGCAAAAGAAATGAAACAGAAAAGAAAATAGAAAAAAAGGGAGAGAGAAAGCTTACCTCGCGCCCACCCGGCCCACCTGCCGGCACAGCCCAGCTGCCGCTCCAGCGAGCTGCTTGGCTCGGCCAGGCAGGCAGGCAGGTGCTCGACGGCGACCGCGCCGCGCGCCACGCAGCTGCCCGCCGCCTTGCTTCACCCCCTCGCCGTCCTGGAGGGATGGTTCGACCCTCCACGTCCTCCTCGACCCCGCAGACACCTCCACCTACCCCCAGTTCCTCTCCTCCGCTCTCCCCGCGCCATGGCCGACGCCGCCGTGTTCGCACCATCGTAGAAGCCGCGTCCACCGTCGTCCCTGAGCTCCGCCTTGGTGTCCATCGTCTCCGCCGTCCTCGACTGCTTCGAACCGGCCGAGCCCCGAGCGCTCGCCCGCCCTAGAGACGCCCCCGACCTCTTCTTCCCCAACTCCGGCCGCGGAGATCCCCCTCGCCGTTCTGCTCAGCTCCGACCACCACCGAGCTCGCTCCGGTGCTTGCCGCAACCCCTGTGAGCCTAGCTACCCCCTCCCCCTCTCCGTTGGCTCCCTTTTGCCCTGTAACGCGCTGCACGAAGCTCGCCCGCACGCACCGCCGCCGTGCTCGCCGCCGGTGATGCTCCGGTGACCATTTGGTCACTGGCACCCGTCCAACGTACTCACCGCAGCACGTAGATGCGAACGGTGCTACGCACGCATCGCCTAGGCCCCTGTAGTCGTTTCTCCACACACGCCCGACGCTGGTCGCCGCCGTCGAGCTCGTTGTCGTCGTCTCCGGCCACCCCAGGTCCGGCGACCACCTCCATCCGACGCGCAACAGCAAGGGCTATCCAACGCACCCAACCGCAGCTCGAGCCGTGCACCGTAGGCGTTTTCCGAAGCCCGCCGCCGGCGAGTTGGACCTGTTTTGACCACGGGTTTGACCCCCTGGGTCAATGACATGTGGGCCCTGCCCGCAAGTCAAACCTAGTTTAGGTGTTAATTTAATTTTAATTAGTTAATTAGTTTAGTCACTGACACGTGGGCCCTGGCCCCACTGACAGCTAATTAGTTTTAGTTTAACTCTAATTAACTCAGTTAATTAGCTGTGACACTGACATGAGGGACCCACTGGTCAGGTTTGACTTGGACTGGCCCTGTTGACTAGCTGACGTCAGCATGATGTCATGCTGACGCAGTAAAGGTTTTCTGGGATTTTTAGATTTAAAAATAATTCAGGAAATTCCAGAAAATACCCAAAACTTCTAAAAATCATATAAAATCAACCATAGCTCAGATGGAAAAGATTTATATATGAAAAATGATCAGAAAAATCCAATCTTTCTAATGGCACTGGTTTCATGCATGTTTGAACAAGTTAACTTGCTGTATATATCAAAAACATGATAATGAACTTATTTAAGTAATAGTTTGAACTTCAATTTGAATCCTTGATTCAAATAGGTTCAAACCCTTCTGGTTTTAGTTGCATTAGCCAACACACATGCATCTTGCCATGTCATAAACATGCATCATATTGTTGCATTTGTTTGTTAATGATTGTATCGTCGGTATTCCCTGTGTTAGGTCCTGCTCCCGAGGATACTGCTGCGTATCCAGTTGAAGAGCAGTACCCGACAACTACCTTATAAGGCAAGCAATCATTGATCATTCCGATACAAACCCAATCTTCTCGTTCCTGCTCTCTTTTACTGCATTAAGGCAACAGCGCGTGAACTGCTACTTGCTGCGGTAGTTGAACCCTATTCCCTTGCATGACCTGTCATTGCCACAGTAAATAGTTGAAACCCACTAGCATGTGTAGGAGTTGATTGAGCCATGTGATGTGTGATCCACCATGCTATTTACTTATGTTGCCTGCTATGCTTAGAGTTGTGTCTGGTCTAGTTCATCTGGGTGATGGATCAGAGTGAAATGATCATACCGATAAAGAGAGGGAAGTGTGGAACACGCTTGGTAAAGGTATCAATGAAAGGCCATGTAGGAGTACATGGTGGGTTGTTTCATTGGAATCGTCCATAGGACCCGAGATCTGTGTGTGTGATTCAAGTTACAGTTACTACCACACATTGGGCCCTGAAATATGACCCCGCTCGACTTATTGACTGCCCTTGTACTCTGTCCAGGAGTTGCAACTAGTTTCTGGTGTTTATAGTTTACTGGAGGTCGTGCGCAGCGCTGACCCTCGGGGTGGGCTGTGATGCGACAGGTACGTGGCACGGTGTACCGGTTGCCCGTTTGGTGACTCGGGAACCCTGTACACATCGTTTGGGGCCGTGAGCGACACCCCGGCCGGATCTCCCCACGGATGGAACCCAAATAGGCGATAAACCTGGACGAGAGACTTGAGTGGTTGGTTAGGTCGTGGTCTACACCCACGTCGGCTTTCGCTTGAAGTCTGCCGAGCACATGTCGTGTGTAGACGCTAAGTGGTGAAAACATGTGTGAAGAAGTACACCCCTGCAGGGTTATCAATCTATTCGAATAGCCGTTGTTCGCGGTACGAACTACTTGGTTGCTCCTACAGTTCATAGACAAGTTGATGGTTACTACTAAAAGCCTCAAGATAAGTGTGAGTGCCGTGGATGGCCCTTCCGTAGGATGACGGAAGAGGATCCTCGGTAGTGTATTGATGTGGTGAGTAGAGGACTCGTGTTCGTAATAACATCTTGCAATCTGTTGAGAGTTGTTGTACTGGTTAGCCAAGGTCAAAGCTGGCATTCTGCTACGAACTCCACTACCCCCCTTGATAATGTTGCATGTATGATAGGTTCTGTGGTAAGACATGCTGAGTACATTTGTACTCATGTTTGCTTAATAACTGTTGCAGAGGAGAACCATGCCCCTGCTGATGGGTTCTACATAGACGTTGACGTCGACGAGTAGCTTGACACCCAGACGGTGATCTGGAGCTTGTGAAGGGCCTTGTAGATAGTCAGGCTACAACAAGCCTGTTTTATTTTCTAAGTTGTCTGCACTTAGACATGTAGCTTCCGCTTGTGCTTGTATGACTGTATGACTAGAGTGTTGGGTCATGTGACCCCTACCTGTATGAATATGTTATGTATGGCTCTTGGAGCCTTTTAAATAAAGTACTTTGAGTCATAGAGTTCTGTTGTGATGCAATGTTGTATTTGCACATATTGAGCATATTGCGTGTATGATTGAAATGCTTGGTATGTGTGGGATCCGACACCTAGTTGTTTTCCTTTGGTAGCCTATCTTACAGGGAAATGCCTCCTAGTGATTACAATGAGCCTTGGTAGCTTGCTACTGCTCGGAACACGTAGGCTGGCCGGCATGTGTCCTTCTTCGTTCCTGTGTCTGTCCCTTAGGGGAAATGTCACGCGTTGTTCCTTTAAGTCCATGTAGCTTGCTACGACTTGGGTTCATACGTTGATGACCGACACGTTCGTTGCTGGGTCATGGATGCCTGTCTCTGTAATTTAGTGCCACTTTTGGTTTTTAACTAGCCATGTCGGCCCGGGTTCTCTGTCATATGGATGCTAGCGACACTGTCATATACGTGTGCCAAAATGCGCAAACGGTCCCGGGCCAGGTAAGGTGGCACCCCTGGGATTACCGTGCGTGAGGCCGCAAAGTGATATGACGTGCTACAGCTAGATCGGTGTGACTTAGGATCGGGGTCCTGACAGCGTTGGCATCGGAGCTGGACTGCCTGTAGGTTTCTCAAGCCAAACTGGTCGATGTTGAGTCTAGAAAAATTCTTAGTTATATGTAGGGGAATTGATTGTGGAAGGGAACGTAAGGCTCTTTTTACTCCTTTACCTTATGCCCTTCTGATCTGAGTCTGTCTATTCTTTCTACGGGGAATTAGGACTAGGCCTCTTATCCTTACTAGGTTCACGTGTTACTAATCCGTAGACTCTTAGGATTGTTGGTTTCAAGCCTCAGTTCAGTTTCTATCCTTTTAGTATGATGATTGTTGAACCGGAACCTTGATATGGAATTGTTGAGTGGCTATGCTATCATTTGTATGATGTCTCAAATCTTTGTTTGAGCATTTACAGTTGTTATGCTGCCCGATTTCTTCCAGAAACACTAATGCCTTTGCATTATTCCGTGTTTCAGATGTCTGGCCGCATCCCTCACCAAGTGGTTCGTTTGACTCGGTGCATTAATGTGCCCGGTCACACGGCCATGCTAGTCAGTGTGATGACTGAGACCGGTTATCGCTGGTATCCTGAATACACTGTGGAGGAACAGTACCGGGATTTCAATCAAAGTCAGTATTTCTGCACGGTCCGGATATACCCCTCATATCCTGGAGCTAATGACCCCATCCATTGGTCTTATGGACTCGGGATTACCATCGAGATGGCAGTGCAGGATGCCGCTTATTCGATGATGACCATTCTCCATGCTAGGAATGCCCTGTTGCTAAACACTGAGTTCTGTTACATGCCAGCCTCACTCCCCGGAGAGGAAGGCTACTACACTGGTGTGTATACTGATGCTGCTCATGAAGAGCCACTGCTTCAGACTACTGTTCAGATGTTGGAGGATAGGGACCGTGAGGTCCGTGCCCTCCGAATGGAGCTGTATAACACTCGAGCCGCTCACTGGACTACTTTGACACGGCTTGCACCTGCTATGCACGCCGGGTATCTGGACATGCGGGATTTGTACCCCGTGCGGACTCGTCTGCCTGATCGCATGGATTGGCGTGACGTTGGGGGTATTACACCTCCACGTGGGCGTCGGTTACCACCAGCATCGGGACCGAGACCACACCCATGCCCCTATGGTCCACAACCTTCGAGTGCTCGCGAGTTCCAAGATACGTCTGTACCACTTCCAGGCTACAGTGGTAATCTTTACGAGGATTACTACGCGAATGTCTGAGCTAGTCCGTGGTAGTAGTAGTATTGTAGTAGTTGTATTTCCACAGTCCTGCGCGTCTTGTGGAATATGACTTAGTGTGTACTGAGTTCCGGAGGTGTAGTTAAATAATGTATAGGAGCTCGGAATGCCTCTGATGGGATGTATCGTCTTTCACCGCAGTTGTACTTTAGCCTTGGCTTGTACTAAACTTTGTATGGTGTGTATGACCACTGGTGTATATATAGCAGTTTCTATATTACCATGTCGTACGGATGAACATCTCTGCATTCTGTGTCATCCATTACATTCTGCACTTCTATGTCAAATTTTTGCCATCCTTGTCTAAACCGTTGTTTTGTTTTCCTAGGATGGTCAACACTCGCAACACTCCTGCTGCTCAGGAGCAGGGTGAGGCTAGTGGGGCTAGAGATGGGAATCTGCCCCAGCCACCCTCTTTGGCGGAAGTTATGCTTGAAGCAGAACGGAACAAGAGAGAGACCAACCGTCTGCTGGAACGCATAGAGCAGAACACTGGGTTCCGTCAGAGGAATGACGTGGTGTCAATCCACGATTTTATCAAGATGTGTTCACCAAAGTTCCATCACTCCACTGAACCTCTGGATGCTGATGACTGGCTACATAGTATCACCCACAAGCTACACTCTGCCCGTGTGGCCGAAGCTGACAAGGTTATCTACGCCGCCTACCATCTTGAGGGCCCTGCCAGTCTTTGGTGGGAAAACTTTGAAGCTATGCGTCCTGCTAGCCAAGTCACTACCTGGGTTGAGTTCAGTGAGGCATTCTGTGAACATCATATTCCGGAAGGTCTCATGGATCGCAAGCGGGAGGAATTCTGCAATTTCACCCAGGGCTGTTTAACTGTGGATGGCTATAGTCGTGAGTTTGGTAATCTGGCACGCTATGCACCTGAGGAAGTATCCACCGATGCCAAGAAACAGGCGAGGTTCCGCAAGGGACTCAGCCCTGAACTTCGTCGAGATTTACGTCTGCACGAGTGCACTTCCTTCCAGAAGGTGGTTAACAAGGCTATTAGTGCTGAGACAGGCCAGACCGACTTCGAGGCCACCCGCAAGCATACTCGAGACCTTGGTTCCTCATCCGGCTCTGGCTCTCACAAGCGCCGTGTGTGGGTTCCTAACACTGCTCTGCCACCCAAGTATACACCGAGGCCATCCTATGAGGCGCCTCGCCCAACTCAACAGTTTGCACTTGCTAAGACCTATGGAGGTCCACCCTCCAACTTTGCTCCACGCACCACCACTGTGACATGTTTCAAGTGTGGAGAACCGGGACACTACATGCGTGATTGACCCCAGAATCAGCCAGGAAAACCCGTTGGCCGTGGTAAGCCAACCGGCAAGGTGAACTATGTCAAGCCAATCCCCACTGCACGTGGTCATGTCAACTATGTTTCTGCCGAAGAAGCTTATGAGGATCCTAACGTCGTCCTTGGTATGCTTCTCGTAAACTGCCATCCGGCATCTGTTCTTTTCGATACTGGAGCATCCCATTCGTTCATATCTGAGAGCTATGCTCGATTGCACAACATGACTTTTTGTGACATGCCTACTTCCATGGTTATTCAAACTCCTGGTTCAAAGTGGCAAACCTCTAGGGTAAGCCATGGAAATGAAATCCTTGTCGATAGACTTGTTTTCCTTGCATCTTTAATCGCTCTCAAGTCCTTGGACATAAATATCATTTTGGGTATGGATTGGATGACAACCCATTACGCCAAAATTGATTGCTTTACTAGGACCGTTCAACTTACACATCCATCCGGCAAGATAGTCAATGTCTTGACTCGAATGGCTGAATGTCAGCTCTACTCTCTTAATGCCAGCCCTCTACCAGAACTCGAAGATATCCTGGTAGTTCGTGACTTTCCGGATGTTTTTCCAGAAGAACTGCCAGGAGTTCCACCTGACAGAGATGTCGAGTTCGTGATAGATCTTATCCCTAGAACTGTCCCAATCTCTAGGAGACCTTATAAGATGGCACCACTAGAATTAGCTGAGCTAAAGAAACAACTCGATGAGTCTTTGCAAAAAGGTTTCATCCGTCCTAGTTCTTCCCCTTGGGCTTGCCCCGTCCTCTTCGTCAAGAAGAAGGATGGAACGGAGCGGATGGTTGTAGATTACCGACCTGTCAATCTGGTCACCATAAAGAATAAGTATCCGCTTCCCAGGATCAACGACCTGTATGATCAGCTCGCGGGATCCTCAGTCTTCTCTAAGATGGATTTGAGGTTGGGCTACCATCAAAACAAAATCAAGAATGGGGACATTCCTAAAACGGCTTTCGTTACTCGTTATGGCCAATATGAGTACACCGTCATGTCCTTCGGATTAACCAATGCCCCAGCTACCTTTTCTCGGTTAATGAATTCTATATTCATGGAGTATTTGGATAAATTCGTCGTGGTATACCTCGATGATATACTCATTTTCTCCAAGAACAAGGAAGATCATGCCAAGCATTTAAGGCTGGTATTGACGAAGCATCGAGAGCACCGCCTTTATGCCAAATTCTCTAAATGTGAATTTTGGTTGCCAGAAGTAACCTATCTAGGTCATGTGATCTCTGGCAAGGGTATTGCTGTCAATCTCGAGCGAGTTCAAGCCGTCCTTGATTGGACTCCCCCTGAATCGGTCAAGCAAGTTAGGAGTTTTCTTGGCTTAGCGAGCTATTGCCGACGTTTCGTCGAGAACTTCTCCAAGGTTGCTAAACCTCTAACTGAAATCCTCAAGAAGGATAAAAAGTTTGAGTGGACCCCACAGTGCGAGTCCAGTTTTCAGGAACTGAAAAGACGCCTGACATCTGCACCTGTACTGGTACCACCAGACTTTTCCAAGGATTTTATAATCTATTGCGACGCCTCGCGAAAAAGACTAGGTTGCATTCTCATGCAAGATCGTCAAGTGATTGCATACGCATCCGGACAGTTGTGTCCACATGAGGATAACTATCCTACTCATGATCTAGAGCTTGCAGCTGTAGTCCATGCACTCAAAACATGGCGACATTACCTCCTAGGTAATCGCTGTGAAATCTTCACTGATCACCAATGTTTGAAGTATATCTTCACCCAACCGGATCTAAATCTCAGGCAAAGACGTTGGGTTGAGTTGCTCACCGACTACGACTTAGGAATCACTTACACTCCTGGAAAGGCCAATGTCATGGCTGATGCACTAAGTCGTAAGTCATATTGTAACAATTTAATGTTACAACAAAGTCAAACACTTCTCCACGAGGAATTTCGTAAGCTTAACCTTCACATTGTTCCTCGAGGATTCCTTTCCACCTTGGTGGCGAAACCTACCCTTATGGATCAAATCATAGCTGCCCAGAAGCGTGATAAAGGTGTATCACGACTCCAAGAGAACATTGCTAGCGGACTCGCTAAAAGTTTCTCCATGGATGACCGAGGTGTTGTTTTCTTTGAGAACCGTGTAGTGGTTCCCAAGAACCACCATCTACGACAATTAATCCTTAAGGAGGCTCATGAATCTCATCTCACGATTCATCCTGGTAGTACCAAAATGTATCAAGACCTACGTCAAAGATTCTGGTGGACTAGGATGAAGAGAGAAATCGCTCAATTCATTGCTAACTACGACGTTTCTCGTCGAGTCAAAGCAGAGCATCAACGGCCTGCTGGCACCCTTCAACCTTTAGCTATTCCTGAATGGAAATGGGATAAAGTCGGTATGGACTTCATCACCGGGTTTCCCAGGTCCAGGAAAGGGAATAATGCTATCTTCGTCATTATCGACCGCCTCTCTAAAGTAGCTCATTTCCTGCCTGTTCGGGAGAGTATTACCGCTAGCCAACTAGCAGACTTATATATCTCTCGGATAGTATCACTTCATGGTGTGCCTTTGGAGATTAACTCAGACCGTGGAAGTCTTTTTACTTCACGATTTTGGGAAAGTTTCCAGAATGCTATGGGAACTCATCTCTCTTTCATTACTGCCTGCCATCCGCAGTCAAGTGGTCAAGTGGAACGAGTCAATCAAATTCTGGAAGACATGCTTCGAGCCTCTGTCATTTCTTTCGGTATGGAATGGGAAAAGTGTCTTCCATTTGCCGAATTCGCTTATAACAATAGTTATCAAGCCAGCTTGGGTAAAGCTCCCTTCGAAGTTCTATATGGACGAAGGTGTCGAACACCTCTTAACTGGTCAGAGACCGGGGAAAGACAATTCTTTGGCCCGGATATTATCCAGGAAGCAGAGGAACAAGTTCGCATCGTTCGTGAGAGATTGAAAACAGCCCAGTCTCGCCAAAAGAGCCAATATGATAGTCATCATAAGGCTGTGACTTTTGAAGTCGGCGATAAGGCTTACCTTCGGGTTACTCCTCTTAAGGGAACCCATCGCTTCGGTATCAAAGGCAAATTGACCCCTCGTTACATCGGTCCTTTTCGCATTCTTGCCAAACGAGGAGAAGTTGCCTACCAATTGGAACTACCTCCGCACCTCTCCAGAGTTCATGATGTTTTCCACGTTTCTCAACTCAGGCGATGCTTCTCGGATCCTATCCGCGGAGTGGACCACGAAACGCTTGATCTCCAAGACAATCTCACATATCGAGAATACCCTGTTCGTATTCTTGATCAAACTGAGCGTACCACTCGACGCCACAATATCAAGTTTCTCAAGGTTCAATGGTCACATCATTCCGAGAGTGAAGCTACTTGGGAAAGGGAGGATCGTCTTCGACTTGAGTACCCCACCCTCTTTCCGGAGGAACCCGAATCTCGGGACGCGATTCTACTAAGTGGGGGTGAGTTGTCACATCCCTAGCTAGCACTTGCATTAGGACCTGACTAGAGTGTGCATCATGTCTACTTTCAAAGAAAATTGAAATGGGATTAACAGAAACCCCAGCACCCCTCCCCTAACAACTACGGTTTGATAAAATATTTTCCAATGTACCCAAAATGCCCTTCAAAATGTTCATCATTTCTGCCTTGGTCCTAAACCTCTGCCAAAAATGGTACACAATTTTCTAGGACAATCTAGGGCTTTGGATTAAATCATATGGTATTTGAATTTGGGCATTTAAATGCTACAAAATATTTTAAATGCTCAAATAATCATAAACTATAATGTTTCCTACTGTTCATATTATATACAGGTATGACAAGTGTTATGAGTTACAAAAATGCTTTGGCATTTTATTTAATTAAACAAAGTTGCAAAAGAAATGAAACAGAAAAGAAAATAGAAAAAAGGGAGAGAGAAAGCTTACCTGGCGCCCACCCGGCCCACCTGCCGGCCCAGCCCAGCTGCCGCTCCAGCGAGCTGCTTGGCTCGGCCAGGCAGGCAGGCAGGTGCTCGACGACGACCGCGCCGCGCGCCACGCAGCTGCCCGCCGCCTTGCTTCACTCCCTCGCCGTCTTGGAGGGATGGTTCGACCCTCCACGTCCTCCTCGACCCCGCAGACACCTCCACCTCCCCCAGTTCCTCTCCTCCGCTCTCCCCACGCCATGGCCGACGCCGCCGTGTTCGCACCGTCATAGAAGCCGCGTCCACCGTCGTCCCTGAGCTCCGCCTTGGTGTCCATCGTCTCCGCGGATTGACCCCGCATTATCATGTTTTTGATATATAAAGCAAGTTAACTTGTTCAAACATGCATGAAACCAGTGCCATTAGAAAGATTGGATTTTTCTGATCATTTTTCATATATAAATCTTTTCCATCTGAGCTATGGTTGATTTTATATGATTTTTAGAAGTTTTGGGTATTTTCTGGAATTTCCTGAATTATTTTTAAATCTAAAAATCCCAGAAAACCTTTACTGCGTCAGCATGACATCATGCTGACGTCAGCTAGTCAACAGGGCCAGTCCAAGTCAAACCTGACCAGTGGGTCCCTCATGTCAGCGTCACAGCTAATTAACTGCGTTAATTAGAGTTAAACTAAAACTAATTAGCTGTCAGTGGGGCCAGGGCCCACGTGTCAGTGACTAAACTAATTAACTAATTAAAATTAAATTAACACCTTAACTAGGTTTGACTTGCGGGCAGGGCCCACATGTCATTGACCCAGGGGGTCAAACCCGTGGTCAAAACAGGTCCAACTCGCCGGCGTTTAGCCGCCGGCGAGGCCAAACGCGGCGACGAGCTTCGGAAAACGCCTACGGTGCACGGCTCGAGCTGCGGTTGGGTGCGTTGGATAGCCCTTGCTGTTGCGCGTCGGATGGAGGTGGTCGCCGGACCTGGGGTGGCCGGAGACGACGGCAACGAGCTCGACGGCGGCGACCGGCGTCGGGCGTGTGTGTAGAAACGGCTGCATGGGCCTAGGCGATGCGTGCGTAGCACCGTTCGCATCTACGTGCTGCGGTGAGTATGTTGGACGGGTGCCAGTGACCAAATGGTCACCGGAGCATCACCGGCGGCGAGCACGGCGGCGGTGCGTGCGGGCGAGCTTCGTGCAGTGCGTTACAGGGCAAAAGGGAGCCAACGGAGAGGGGGAGGGGGTAGCTAGGCTCACAGGGGTTGCGGCAAGCACCGGAGCGAGCTCGGTGGTGGTCGGAGCTGAGCAGAGGAGACGATGGACAACAAGGCGGAGCTCAGGGACGACGGTGGACGCGACTTCTACGACGGTGCGAACACGGCGGCGTCGGCCATGGCGTGGGGAGAGCGGAGGAGAGGAACTGGGGGGAGGTGGAGGTGTCTGCGGGGTCGAGGAGGACGTGGAGGGTCGAACCATCCCTCCAGGACGGCGAGGGGGTGAAGCAAGGCGGCGGGCAACTGCGTGGCGCGCGGCGCGGTCGCCGTCGAGCACCTGCCTGCCTGCCTGGCCGAGCCAAGCAGCTCGCTGGAGCGGCAGCTGGGCTGGGCCGGCAGGTGGGCCGGGTGGGCGCCAGGTAAGCTTTCTCTCTCCCTTTTTTCTATTTTCTTTTCTGTTTCATTTCTTTTGCAACTTTGTTTAATTAAATAAAATGCCAAAGCATTTTTGTAACTCATAACACTTGTCATACCTGCTGTATATAATATGAACAGTAGGAAACATTATAGTTTATGATTATTTGAGCATTTAAAATATTTTGTAGCATTTAAATGCCCAAATTCAAATACCATATGATTTAATCCAAAGCCCTAGATTGTCCTAGAAAAATGTGCACCATTTTTGGCAGAGGTTTAGGACCAAGGCAGAAATGATGAACATTTTGAAGGGCATTTTGGGTACATTGGAAAATATTTTATCAAACCCTAGTTGTTAGGGGAGGGGTGCTGGGGTTTCTGTTAATCCCATTTCAATTTTCTTTGAAAGTAGACATGATGCACACTCTAGTCAGGTCCTAATGCAAGTGCTAGCTAGGGATGTGACAACTCACCCCCACTTAAAAGAATCGCGTCCCGAGATTCAGGTTCCTCCGGAAAGAGGGTGGGGTACTCAAGTTGAAGACGATCCTCCCTTTCCCAAGTAGCTTCACTCTCGGAATGATGTGACCATTGAACCTTGAGAAACTTGATATTGTGGCGTCGAGTGGTACGCTCAGTTTGATCAAGAATACGAACAGGGTATTCTCGATATGTGAGATTGTCTTGGAGATCAAGCGTTTTGTGGTCCACTCCGCGGATAGGATCCGAGAAGCATCGCCTGAGTTGAGAAACGTGGAAAACATCATGAACTCTGGAGAGGTGCGGAGGTAGTTCCAATTGGTAGGCAACTTCTCCTCGTTTGGCAAGAATGCGAAAAGGACCGATGTAACGAGGGGCCAATTTGCCTTTGATACCGAAGCGATGGGTTCCCTTAAAAGGAGTAACCCGAAGGTAAGCCTTATCGCCGACTTCAAAAGTCACAGCCTTATGATGACTATCATATTGGCTCTTTTGGCGAGACTGGGTTGTTTTCAATCTCTCACGAACGATGCAAACTTGTTCCTCTGCTTCCTGGATCATATCCGGGCCAAAGAATTGTCTTTCCCCGGTCTCTGACCAGTTAAGAGGTGTTCGACACCTTTGTCCATATAGAACTTCGAAGGGAGCTTTACCCAAGCTGGCTTGATAACTATTGTTATAAGCGAATTCGGTAAATGGAAGACACTTTTCCCATTCCATACGGAAAGAAATGACAGAGGCTCGAAGCATGTCTTCCAGAATTTGATTGACTGGTTCCACTTGACCACTTGACTGCGGATGGAAGGCAGTACTGAAAGAGAGATGAGTTCCCATAGCATTCTGGAAACTTTCCCAAAATCGTGAAGTAAAAAGACTTCCACGGTCTGAGTTAATCTCCAAAGGCACACCATGTAGTGATACTATCCGAGAGATATATAAGTCTGCTAGCTGGCTAGCGGTAATACTCTCCCGAACAGGCAGGAAATGAGCTACTTTAGAGAGGCGGTCGATAACGACGAAGATAGCATTATTCCCTTTCCTGGACCTGGGAAACCCGGTGATGAAGTCCATACCGACTTTATCCCATTTCCATTCAGGAATAGCTAAAGGTTGAAGGGTGCCAGCAGGCCGTTGATGCTCTGCTTTGACTCGATGACAAATGTCGCAGTTAGCAATGAATTGAGCGATTTCTCTCTTCATCCTAGTCCACCAGAATCTTTGACGTAGGTCTTGATACATTTTGGTACTACCGGGATGAATCGTGAGAGGAGATTCATGAGCCTCCTTAAGGATTAATTGCCGTAGATGGTGGTTCTTGGGAACCATTACACGGTTCTCAAATAAAACAACACCTCGGTCATCCATGGAGAAACTTTTAGCGAGTCCGCTAGCAATGTTCTCTTGGAGTCGTGATACACCTTTATCACGCTTCTGGGCAGCTATGATTTGATCCACAAGGGTAGGTTTCGCCACCAAGGTGGAAAGGAATCCTCGAGGAACAATGTGAAGGTTAAGCTTACGAAATTCCTCGTGGAGAAGTGGTTGACTTTGTTGTAACATTAAATTGTTACAATATGACTTACGACTTAGTGCATCAGCCATGACATTGGCCTTTCCAGGAGTGTAAGTGATTCCTAAGTCGTAGTCGGTGAGCAACTCAACCCAACGTCTTTGCCTGAGATTTAGATCCGGTTGGGTGAAGATATACTTCAAACTTTGGTGATCAGTGAAGATTTCACAGCGATTACCAAGGAGGTAATGTCGCCATGTTTTGAGTGCATGGACTACAGCTGCAAGCTCTAGATCATGAGTAGGATAGTTATCCTCATGTGGACGCAACTGTCGGGATGCGTATGCAATCACTTGACGATCTTGCATGAGAATGCAACCTAGTACTTGTCGCGAGGCGTCGCAATAGATTATAAAATCCTTGGAAAAGTCTGGTGGTACCAGTACAGGTGCATATGTCAGGCGTCTTTTCAGTTCCTGAAAACTGGACTCGCACTGTGGGGTCCACTCAAACTTTTTATCTTTCTTGAGGAGTTCAGTTAGAGGTTTAGCAACCTTGGAGATGTTCTCGACGAAACGTCGGCAATAGCTCGCTAAGCCAAGAAAACTCCTAACTTGCTTGACCGATTCAGGGGGAGTCCAATCAAGGACGGTTTGAACTCGCTCGGGATTGACAGCAATACCCTTGCCAGAGATCACATGACCTAGATAGGTTACTTCTGGCAACCAAAATTCACATTTAGAGAATTTGGCATAAAGGCGGTGCTCTCGAAGCTTCGTCAATACCAGCCTTAAATGCTCGGCATGATCTTCCTTGTTCTTGGAGAAAATGAGTATATCATCGAGGTATACCACGACGAATTTATCCAAATACTCCATGAATATAGAATTCATTAACCGAGAAAAGGTAGCTGGGGCATTGGTTAATCCGAAGGACATGAAGGTGTACTCATATTGGCCATAACGAGTAATGAAAGCCGTTTTAGGAATGTCCCCATTCTTGATTTTGATTTAATGGTAGCCCAACCTCAAATCCATCTTAGAGAAGACTGAGGATCCCGCGAGCTGATCATACAGGTCGTTGATCCTGGGAAGCGGATATTTATTCTTTATGGTGACCAGATTGATAGGTCGGTAATCTACAACCATCCTCTCCGTTCCATCCTTCTTCTTGACGAAGAGGACGGGGCAAGCCCAAGGGGAAGAACTAGGACGGATGAAACCTTTTTGCAAAGACTCATCGAGTTGTTTCTTTAGCTCAGCTAATTCTAGTGGTGCCATCTTATAAGGTCTCCTAGAGATTGGGACAGTTCCAGGGATAAGATCTATCACGAACTCGACATCTCTGTCAGGTGGAAATCCTGGCAGTTCTTCTGGAAAAACATCCGGAAAGTCACGAACTACCGGGATATCTTCGAGTTTCGGTAGAGGGCTGGCATTAAGAGAGTAGAGCTGACGTTCAGCCATTCGAGTCAAGACATTGACTATCTTGCCGGATGGATGTGTAAGTTGAACGGTCCTAGTAAAGCAATCAATTTTGGCGTAATGGGTTGTCATCCAATCCATACCCAAAATGATATTTATGTCCGAGGACTTGAGAGCGATTAAAGATGCAAGGAAAACAAGTCTATCGACAAGGATTTCATTTCCATGGCTTACCCTAGAGGTTTGCCACTTTGAACCAGGAGTTTGAATAACCATGGAAGTAGGCATGTCACAAAAAGTCATGTTGTGCAATCGAGCATAGCTCTCAGATATGAACGAATGGGATGCTCCAGTATCGAAAAGAACAGATGCCGGATGGCAGTTTACGAGAAGCGTACCAAGGACGACGTTAGGATCCTCATAAGCTTCTTCGGCAGAAACATAGTTGACATGACCACGTGCAGTGGGGATTGGCTTGACATAGTTCACCTTGCCGGTTAGCTTACCACGGCCAACGGGTTTTCCTGGCTGATTCTGGGGACAATCACGCATGTAGTGTCCCGGTTCTCCACACTTGAAACATGTCACAGTGGTGGTGCGTGGAGCAAAGTTGGAGGGTGGACCTCCATAGGTCTTAACAGGTGCAAACTGTTGAGTTGGGCGAGGCGCCTCATAGGATGGCCTCGGTGTATACTTGGGTGGCAGAGCAGTGTTAGGAACCCACACACGGCGCTTGTGAGAGCCAGAGCCGGATGAGGAACCAAGGCCTCGAGTATGCTTGCGGGTGGCCTCGAAGTCGGTCTGGCCTGTCTCAGCACTGATAGCCTTGTTAACCAACTTCTGGAAGGAAGTGCACTCGTGCAGACGTAAATCTCGATGAAGTTCAGGGCTGAGTCCCTTGCGGAACCTTGCCTGTTTCTTGGCATCGGTGGATGCTTCCTCAGGTGCATAGCGTGCCAGATTACCTAACTCACGACTATAGCCATCCACAGTTAAACGGCCCTGGGTGAAATTGCAGAATTCCTCCCGCTTGCGATCCATGAGACCTTCCGGAATATGATGTTCACGGAATGCCTCACTGAACTCAACCCAGGTAGTGACATGGCCAGCAGGACGCATAGCTTCAAAGTTTTCCCACCAAAGACTGGTAGGGCCCTCAAGATGGTAGGCGGCGTAGATAACCTTGTCAGCTTCGGCCACACGGGCAGAATGTAGCTTGTGGGTTATACTACCTAGCCAGTCATCAGCATCCAGAGGTTCAGTGGAGTGATGGAACTTTGGTGGACACATCTTGATAAAATCGTGGATTGACACCACGTCATTCCTCTGACGGAACCCAGTGTTCTGCTCTATGCGTTCCAGCAGACGGTTGGTCTCTCTCTTGTTCCGTTCTGCTTCAAGCATAACTTCTGCCAAAGAGGGTGGCTGGGGCAGATTCCCAACTCTAGCCCCACTAGCCTCACCCTGCTCCTGAGCAGCAGGAGTGTTGCGAGTGTTGACCATCCTAGGAAAACAAAACAACGGTTTAGACAAGGATGGCAAAAATTTGACATAGAAGTGCAGAATGTAATGGATGACACAGAATGCAGAGATGTTCATCCGTACGACATGGTAATATAGAAACTGCTATATATACACCAGTGGTCATACACACCATACAAAGTTTAGTACAAGCCAAGGCTAAAGTACAACTGCGGTGAAAGACGATACATCCCATCAGAGGCATTCCGAGCTCCTATACATTATTTAACTACACCTCCGGAACTCAGTACACACTAAGTCATATTCCACAAGACGCGCAGGACTGTGGAAATACAACTACTACAATACTACTACTACCACGGACTAGCTCAGACATTCGCGTAGTAATCCTCGTAAAGATTACCACCGTAGCCTGGAAGTGGTACAGACGGATCTTGGAACTCGTGAGCACTCGAAGGCTGTGGACCATAGGGGCATGGGTGTGGTCTCGGTCCCGATGCTGGTGGTAACCGACGCCCACGTGGAGGTGTAATACCCCCAACGTCACGCCAATCCATGCGATCAGGCCGACGAGTCCGCACGGGGTACAAATCCCGCATGTCCAGATACCCAGCGTGCACAGCAGGTGCCAGCCGTGTCAAAGTAGTCCAGTGAGCGGCTCGAGTGTTATACAGCTCCATTCGGAGGGCACGGACCTCACGGTCCCTATCCTCCAACATCTGAACAGTAGTCTGAAGCAGTGGCTCTTCATGAGCAGCATCAGTATACAGACCAGTGTAGTAGCCTTCCTCTCCGGGGAGTGAGGCTGGCATGTAACAGAACTCAGTGTTCAGCAACAGGGCATGCCTAGCACGGAGAATGGTCATCACCGAATAAGTGGCATCCTGCACTGCCATCTCGATGGTAATCCCGAGTCCATAAGACCAATGGATGGGGTCATTAGCTCCAGGATATGAGGGGTATATCCGGACTGTGCAGAAATACTGACTTTGATTGAAATCCCGGTACTGTTCCTCCACAGTGTATTCAGGATACCAGCGATAACCGGTCTCAGTCATCACACGGACTAGCAGGGCCGTGTGACCGGGCACATTAATGCACCGAGTCAAACGAACCACTTGGTGAGGGATGCGGCCAGACATCTGAAACACGGAATAATGCAAAGGCATTAGTGTTTCTAGAACAACTGTAAATGCTCAAACAAAGATTTGAGACATCATACAAATGATAGCATAGCCACTCAACAATTCCATATCAAGGTTCCGGTTCAACAATCATCATACTAAAAGGATAGAAACTGAACTGAGGCTTGAAACCAACAATCCTAAGAGTCTACGGATTAGTAACACGTGAACCTAGTAAGGATAAGAGGCCTAGTCCTAATTCCCCGTAGAAAGAATAGACAGACTCAGATCAGAAGGGCATAAGGTAAAGGAGTAAAAAGAGCCTTACGTTCCCTTCCAAGATCAATTCCCCTACATATAACTAAGAATTTTTCTAGACTCAACATCGACCAGTTTGGCTTGAGAAACCTACAGGCAGTCCAGCTCTAATGCCAACGCTGTCAGGACCCCGATCCTAAGTCACACCGATCTAGCTATAACACGTCATATCACTTTGCGGCCTCACGCACGGTAATCCCACGGGTGCCACCTTACCTGGCCCGGGACCGTTTGCGCAATTTGGCACACGTATATGACAATGTCGCTAGCATCCATATGACAGAGAACCCGGGCCGACATGGCTAGTTATAAACCAAAAGTGGCACTAAATTACATAGACAGGCATCCATGACCCAGCAACGAACGTGTCGGTCATCAACGTATGAACCCAAGTCGTAGCAAGCTACATGGACTTAAAGGAACAACGCGTGACATTTCCCCGAAGGGACAGACACAGGAACGAAGAAGGACACATGCATGCCGGCTAGCCTACGTGTTCCGAGCAGTAGCAAGCTACCAAGGCTCATTGGAATCACTAGGAGGCATTTCCCTGTAAGATAGGCTACCAAAGGAAAACAACTAGGTGTCGGATCCCACACATACCAAGCATTTCAATCATACACGCAATATGCTCAATATGTGCAAATACAACATTGCATCACAACAGAACTCTATGACTCAAAGTACTTTATTTAAAAGGCTCCAAGAGCCATACATAACATATTCATACAGGTAGGGGTCACATGACCCAACACTCAAGTCATACAGTCATACAAGCACAAGCGGAAGCTACATGTCTGAGTACAGACAACTTAGAAAATAAAACAGGCTTGGTGTAGCCTGACTATCTACAAGGCCCTTCACAAGCTCCAGATCACCGTCTGGGTGTCAAGCTACTCGTCGACGTCAACGTCTATGTAGAACCCATCAGCAGGGGCAGGGTTCTCCTCTGCAACAGTTATTAAGCAAACATGAGTACAAAGGTACTCAGCAAGTCTTACCATAGAACCTATCATACATGCAACATTATCAAGGGGGGGTAGTGGAGTTCGTAGCAGAATGCCAGCTTTGACCTTGGCTAACCAATACTACAACTCTCAACAGATTGCAAGATGTTATTACGAACACGAGTCCTCTACTCACCACATCAATACACTACCGAGGATCCTCTTCCGTCATCCTACGGAAGGGCCATCCACGGCACTCACACTTATCTTGAGGCTTTTAGTAGTAACCATCAACTTGTCTATGAACTGTAGGAGCAACCAAGTAGTTCGTACCGCGAACAACGGCTATTCGAATAGATTGATAACCCTGCAGGGGTGTACTTCTTCACACATGTTTTCACCACTTAGCGTCTGCACACGACATGTGCTCGGCAGACTTCAAGCGAAAGCCGACGTGGGTGTAGACCACGACCTAACCAACCACTCAAGTCTCTTGTCCAGGTTTATCGCCTATTTGGGTTCCATCCGTGGGGAGATCCGGCCGGGGTGTCGCTCACGGCCCCAAACGATGTGTACAGGGTTCCCGAGTCACCAAACGGGCAACCGGTACACCGTGCCACGTACCTGTCGCATCACAGCCCACTCCGAGGGTCAGCGCTGCGCAGGACCTCCAGTAAACTATAAACACCAGAAACTAGTTGCAACTCCTGGACAGAGTACAAGGGCAGTCAATAAGTCGAGCGGGGTCATATTTCAGGTCGCAATGTGTGGTAGTAACTGTAACTTGAATCACACACACAGATCTCGGGTCCTATGGACGATTCCAATGAAACAACCCACCATGTACTCCTACATGGCCTTTCATCGATACCTTTACCAAGCGTGTTCCACACTTCCCTCTCTTTATCGGTATGATCATTTCACTCTGATCCATCACCCAGATGAACCAGACCAGACACAACTCTAAGCATAGCAGGCAACATAAGTAAATAGCATGGTGGATCACACATCACATGGCTCAATCAACTCCTACACATGCTAGTGGGTTTCAATTATTTACTGTGGCAATGACAGGTCATGGAAGGGAATAGGGTTCAACTACCGCAGCAAGTACCAGTTCACGCGTTGTTGCCTTAATGCAGTAATAGAGAGCAGGAGCGAGAAGATTGGGTTTGTATCGGAATGATCAATGATTGCTTGCCTGATAAGGTAGTTGTCGGGTACTGCTCTTCAACTGGATAAGCAGCAGTATCCTCGGGAGCAGGACCTAACACAGGGAAGACCGACGATACAATCATTAACAAACAAATGCAACAATATGATGCATGTTTATGACATGGAAAGATGCATGTGTGTTGGCTAATGCAACTAAAACCAGAAGGGTTTGAACCTATTTGAATCAAGGATTCAAATTGAAGTTCAAACTATTATTTAAATAAGTGCATTATCATGTTTTTGATATATACAGCAAGTTAACTTGTTCAAACATGCATGAAACCAGTGCCATTAGAAAGATTGGATTTTTCTGATCATTTTTCATATATAAATCTTTTCCATCTGAGCTATGGTTGATTTTATATGATTTTTAGAAGTTTTGGGTATTTTCTGGAATTTCCTGAATTATTTTTAAATCTAAAAATCCCAGAAAACCTTTACTGCGTCAGCATGACATCATGCTGACGTCAGCTAGTCAACAGGGCCAATCCAAGTCAAACCTGGCCAGTGGGTCCCTCATGTCAGTGTCACAGCTAATTAACTGAGTTAATTAGAGTTAAACTAAAACTAATTAGCTGTCAGTGGGGCCAGGGCCCACGTGTCAGTGACTAAACTAATTAACTAATTAAAATTAAATTAACACCTAAACTAGGTTTGACTTGCGGGCAGGGCCCACATGTCATTGACCCAGGGGGTCAAACCCGTGGTCAAAACAGGTCCAACTCGCCGGCGTTTAGCCGCCGGCGAGGCCAAATGCGGCGGCGGGCTTCGGAAAACGCCTACGGTGCACGGCTCGAGCTGCGGTTGGGTGCGTTGGATAGCCCTTGCTGTTGCGCGTCGGATGGAGGTGGTCGCCGGACCTGGGGTGGCCGGAGACGAAGGCAACGAGCTCGACGGCGGCGACCGGCGTCGGGCGTGTGTGGTGAAACGGCTGCAGGGGCCTAGGCGATGCGTGCGTAGCACCATTCGCATCTACGTGCTGCGGTGAGTATGTTGGACGGGTGCCAGTGACCAAATGGTCACCGGAGCATCACCGGCGGCGAGCACGGCGGCGGTGCGTGCGGGCGAGCTTCGTGCAGTGCGTTACAGGGCAAAAGGGAGCCAACGGAGAGGGGGAGGGGGTAGCTAGGCTCTCAGGGGTTGCGGCAAGCACCGGAGCGAGCTCGGTGGTGGTCGGAGCTGAGCAGAACGGTGAGGGGGAACTCCGCGGCCGGAGTTGGGGAAGAAGAGGTCGGGGGCATCTCCAGGGCGGGCGAGCGCTCGGGGCTCGGCCTGTTCGAAGCAGTCGAGGACGGCGGAGACGATGGACACCAAGGCGGAGCTCAGGGACGACGGTGGACGCGGCTTCTACGACAGTGCGAACACGGCGGCGTCGGCCATGGCGCGGGGAGAGCGGAGGAGAGGAACTGGGGGGAGGTGGAGGTGTCTGCGGGGTCGATGAGGACGTGGAGGGTCGAACCATCCCTCCAGGACGGCGAGGGGGTGAAGCAAGGCGGCGGGCAGCTGCGTGGCGCGCGGCGCGGTCACCGTCGAGCACCTGCCTGCCTGCCTGGCCGAGCCAAGCAGCTCGCTGGAGCGGCAGCTGGGCTGGGCCGGCAGGTGGGCCGGGTGGGCGCCAGGTAAGCTTTCTCTCTCCCTTTTTTTCTATTTTCTTTTCTGTTTCATTTCTTTTGCAACTTTGTTTAATTAAATAAAATGCCAAAGCATTTTTGTAACTCATAACACTTGTCATACCTGCTGTATATAATATGAACAGTAGGAAATATTATAGTTTATGATTATTTGAGCATTTAAAATATTTTGTAGCATTTAAATGCCCAAATTCAAATACCATATGATTTAATCCAAAGCCCTAGATTGTCCTAGAAAAATGTGCACCATTTTTGGCAGAGGTTTAGGACCAAGGCAGAAACGATGAACATTTTGAAGGGCATTTTGGGTACATTGGAAAATATTTTATCAAACCCTAGTTGTTAGGGGAGGGGTGCTGGGGTTTCTGTTAATCCCATTTCAATTTTCTTTGAAAGTAGACATGATGCACACTCTAGTCAGGTCCTAATGCAAGTGCTAGCTAGGGATGTGACATGGGCCAGGCCCAAAACAGTGCACGGGCACTCGCGGCCTGCGGCACGCCGTATCTTACTCCGTATCCGCCGCGCCCTCCCCTAATGGCACGCGTCGATTGCGGCGTCGTGGGAGAGATCGTGGGCGGTTTCTTTAATCGGAAATGCGGAACGTCCGCCCCCTCCCCCCTTATAAGCAGGGGAAACAGGGGTAGTTCGTCCATCCGCTCGTTGCTGCTTCAATCCTTGAAAACCTCCGCCGCTCCCCTTCTTACCAAAGCTTGAAGGAGAGCAACGCTCCGCCCCCCGTCGTCACCAGCACCACCAGCGCCTTCGACCTCCCTCACCGCTTCCGCCATGGCTCCGAAGGGCGAGAAGGGGAAAACCGTGAAGTCGGCCGAGGCACTGCGGCTCGCGGCGATGCGAAAGAAGAGGGCGGTCTTCCCCCCCTAAGCTTCCCGCGAAGGAGCTGAGGGAGGCCTTCTACCTTTTCTGGTCGGGGGAGACGCGGGCGCATCCGCGCACCAAGGTATTCCCGGCCATTGCTTGTGAAATGTTTCCGAATGGATACGCATTCTTCGCTTTGTTCTTATACTGCGGGCTCTGCCCGCCCTTCTCCGAATTCTTCTGCGATATCATGAACACCTACGGGTTCCACCTCCTCGACTTCACCCCCAACGCCGTTTCGACCATGGCAGTTTTCGCACATCTATGCGAAAATTTTGTCGGAGTCTTCCCAAATGTAGCTCTTTTCCGCCACTTCTTTATGCCCCGGGTTGAGAGAGGAGAGCTGTTATCTGGCGGAGTATCCTGGATCTCGAGGCCCCACAAGAAGGAAGCTTATCTGGAGGGAGAGTTCCGCGGCAAGTGGGAGGAGTGGAGGGCCAATTGGTGCTGGATCGTAGAGGAGAACCCGCAGCCATTCACCGCTCGGCGCCAAGCCCCAGTAGTACGCGGCAACGACTGGAGTGACCTGGCCCCGGAAGACAGTAGACTGAAGATTGCCTGGGAGTTTGAGAACGTGGCGGATATTATGAGGCTGCGCCCGGGCCTCAACTATAACTTCACTGTCCTGGAGCTCAACGAGATGCTTCAAGAGCTGTTCAAGTATGACCCCGATCATCCCGAGGTATTCGTGTTGCCGAGGGGTGTCGTCCCGCTGTGCAACAATTCTTCGCTCAACCGCATCCGTGCAATGATGCCGCTGTGCGACTCGCATGGTATCGACCCAACTTGGCAAGAGCCCACTGAGGAAGCTGTGCAGGCATTCTTCGACAACTTGGAAGAAACGCCAATTCATGCCGACGAGAAGAAGGGCCTCACCCGCGACACCACTGACAGAGAGGTGGCGTACATCGCCACTAGGATGGAAGAGGCGGCGGCAGCCGCGGCCGCGGGCGAGTTCGGCTTCACCCCGGAGGAGGCGGAGGCAGCGGAAGTGGCAAGCCTTGCCGAGCGAGAGGAGTTTCTCTGCGCGGGCGGGCTTGCCGGCAAGGGAGAGCCTGCCGGACAAGACGCCGAGCCGAGCGAGCCCGCCGAGCAGGGCGCCGAGTCGAGCGGGCCCACCGAGGACGCGAGCGGCTCGCTGGATATCGACTCCTCTTCCTCTTCGTCCTCAGGCAGCTCGCCACCACCAGCAGAGCCTCCAGCCCCGCCAAGAAGGCGTCTCCGCAAGGCCGGGGACGTCACGGAGCGGCAGACAGGTCAACAGCCGCCGTGCCGCGCGACGCGCGCCACCGCGGCGAGCAAGGTCGCTACGGGAGCGCCTCGCGCGTCTGCAGCAACTGGAGCAGGGTCTTCCCGGATCGCCGCTTCTGCCCCTGCCGCTCCCCACGCCACGGCGGCAGCTGGAGCGGGGTCGTCTCAGACCACCGCCCCTGCTCCCGCCAAGCGGCCAAGGGAGCCCACTCCTCCGCTTCCTTGCGCCGGGACGCGTGAGCCAGACTTCGACTTCTCCGCGCTCAGCTCCGACGAGGAAGAAGAAGAGTAAGATCTTGCTGTTTTTGTATTTCTTCAATTCTTGCTGTTTGGTCTTGTATATCTTTTGCCTCACTCTGAACCTGTTCCTTTTTTTAGAACTCTGGCCCAGAGGGCGGCAAAGAGGGCCAAGGTCCCGATGATTGTCATCGAGGACGAGCCCGCCGCGACAGCAGGGGGTGCGCCTGAGACGAACTTGCCGGACCCGGCAACTGTTCTTCAGAGCAGCCCCCAGCGCAGCCGCCAGCGTAAGTTCTTTGTTCACTTTCCGTTGTCAGGTACGCGTGGGTTCTCTATCTTTGCTGACGCCTTGCTTGTTGATCCGTGTAGGAGCAGAGCAGACACATCAGGTGCGTCCGGAGACCGCCCCTGTCGTGCCACCCGTTTCAACCACACCGCCAAGGGGAAATTCCCCGGCAAGGGTCTCCCCGGCAAGGGAGAACTCTCCGCCAAGGGTGGATTCTCCGCCAAGGGAAAGTTCTCTGGCGAGGGATAGCGCGAGCGGCCCTCCGCCGGCGGGGAGCACAGCTACACCGCCAAGGGAGAGCTCCCCGGTGAGGAACACTGTCGAGGAGCCGGCTCGCGCAGGTAATCTTCTTATTCAAAAAACTCCCCTTGGGCTTTTCTTCTTTTGATCTTTCTTTTTTGGATATTTGCTTGACTGTCTTCCTCCCCTTTCCTTCCGTCAGATCCATCTACTGCGGAGCCTATGGAGACGGAGGCTGCTGTTGAGGAGGATACGCGCGGCAACACTGGCGACGCCGCTGCCGCCGAAGGAGGGGCCGGCGCTAACGATCTCGCCGGCGACGAGGCCGCCAAGGCTGCTGCCGCAACAGCCGGCGAGGGGTCCGGCGATCGCACTGACGGCCCTGAGGCCGCAGGAGCGCCAGGCGCTATGCCGACCGCCGATTCCTCCGCCGCTGCCGCAGCCCCAGGCTCCGAGGAGCCCGAGCCAGGCGCCTACTTGAAGGCCGGCGACGGGGTCTTCATCAAGCTCCCCTGGGCGTCGAGCTCCAGGGCGCCGGTCGAGGGAGAAACCTTCGACGGAGAGGTACTTGCTTCCGCCGGGCTAACGCTCGTGGACGCGCCAAGCAGCAACAGCGAGCCCGAGGAGGAGCGGCTGCAGCGTAAACTACTGTCGCTCTACCGCGCTCGGCAGGCCAAGCTGGAGTCCCGCGAGGCTCTTGCCGCGAAGGCGGGAGCTGATATCGAGAAGCGCGCGGAGGAGCTCCGGGCCCTCAACCAAGCAGCTCTCCGGTCCTTGGCAAAGTAGCGGGAGCAGCTGGCCGAGGAGCAGCAAGCCTTCATCCTCGAGAAGGCTGAAGTGGAGGAACAGCAGCGGCTTGCCGTTGAGAAGCTGTCCATGCTGGAGGGTGAGCTGGCGCAGCGGAAGGTCAACCTCGACAGTCACGAGGAGGAACTTGCCGCGCGAGAGCGATCACTTGGCGGAGCTCTCCAGGAAGCAAAGGATGCTGCCGTAGCTGCTGAGACCGCCAAGAAGAAGTTGGAGACGAGGGTGGCGCAGCTGGAAGCCAACCTCAAGACGAGTGGCGAGGAGGTTACCGCGCTCAAGCTTGAGCGAGAGAAGGACACCCACAGCCACTCAGAGCTGCAGGTTCGCCTCGCCGAGAAGGGCAAGGAGCTCACCGCCGTCAAGGACTCCAATGCCGACCTCGAGTTGAAGCTGGCGACTCTGACCAAGACGCTGGACGGCGCCAAGGAGCGGGAGGCGGCCCTGAAGGAGGAGGTCAGGGCCGAGAAGGCGTTGCTGGAGAGCGCTGCCATCACCCAGAACAACTTCAGGGCGACCGTCGAGCACTGGATGGAGGGTCTTGTGAATGCCGCCGCGGATATCGATAGGGAGCTGGCGCAGCTGGGGGCGGAGTACCTTGTGTACTTCTCCGACGAGAACCTCCGCCCCAGCGCCAAGCTCACCCTATTCTTCAGAGGCGTGGCGACGGCCCTCCAGCAGCTCCCGGAAAGGATCCCAAAGCAACTGGCGGACGAGTCGCGCAAGCTCTGCGCGGGCGCCCTTCAAAAGGTGCTGATGAAGGTGGCCTTCCGCAATTCAGGCCTCAACCTCACCAACGTCCTTAAGAGCTTGCCGCCGGGCACTGATCACGAGGCGCTCAAGGCCCTTGTCGCACCCATTGTGGACAAGGTGAGCGGCATCAAGAGGGTTGAGGGCGATCGCGCGGATTAGGCTGTCCATTTTATTCTTTCCATGTCGTTGTTAATTATGTTATGAAAACAATCTGTTAGAGCTGCGACAAGTTATCTTGTACTATAACTTTATTTTGGGTAGAAATTGCAATGTTATTTTCCTCTACTTGATCTCTGGCTTTGTATGTCATTGCCCTACGCTTTCAGGGAACTTGCCAGCGTAGGCACCTTAGCCGCGAGCGCTGAGTGCGGAACTTCAGCAGCCTGCCGGCGGTGCCGTTACCGACAAGAAACCTTGTCGCAACTAGTTGCAGCACGCTTAAGTTGTTGAGCGGGCTCGAAAACAAGATAAGGGCGCGACACTAGTCGCAGCGCAATTAAGTCGTTGAGCAAACTCGAAACAAAGTAAGGGCGCGACTAGCTACGAGTAGGTTCCTCCGCGCACAGGTTTTCCATACAAAGTGTGGTCGTTCAAGGAAGATAAGTTAAAAATTTAAAAATTTGATTGCTCAAACTTTGGCAACTTAGCTTTTCTGTTGTTTGCTTCCCGGCAAGGCGAAACTTTCTCGAGCGACGCCTGGATGAGCGACGCCTGGTCCATACCACTATCTTTTCCCCCCCGGCAAACTTGTGCACGAGAGAACCTTCCTTTCCTTGAGAGAAAAAGAAAAAGCAAGAAGAGAAAATACAGATATGGAGCCTTTAGGCTCGTTATTACTTACCAGGGCTAGGTGCTGCACAAAGTGTCAGATAGTACATGCATAAACTAAGAAGCATGAAACGACAAGATGTGCGAGGCACATGAGCTTTACTGATGCACGGGATCTGCGCCCAGCTTTGTACAAAGGATTACATGCAACAGCGGCAAGACTTATACAAAATGTGGTTGCCGGAACGGGTCACGACAACTGCGCCTTACGGGTAAAACTTACGAAGATGCTCAATGTTCCAGGAGTTGCTCACCGGAAAGCCATCTTCGGTCTCAAGGCGGACAGCGCCAGGCCTAGTGAATCGTTTCACCCGATAAGGGCCTTCCCACTTCGGCTTCAACTTGTTGGAATTCTTGGCGAACTGAACGCGCCGAAGAACAAGGTGGCCGTCCTCGAGACTTCCGGCATTAACTTTGTGGCTATGGTAGCGGCGCAAAGCTTGCTGGTAGCGAGCAGCTTGTACAGCAGCCTGAAGACGGTCTTCCTCAAGGAGCAGCGCGCCATCTTATCGCAGCTGCTCTTGCTCGAGCTCATCATAAGCGAGCACTCGAGGTGACCCGTAAACGAGTTCCGTGGGGAGAACTGCCTCCGCTCCATACACTAGAGCGAAAGGTGTCTGTCCAGTGGCTCGAATTGGCATCGTCCTGATCGACCAAAGAGCCGCTGGCAGCTCCTCGATCCAGTTTCTTCCGCACTTGTGCAGCCTATTGAAAGTTCTGGTCTTGAGGCCACGCAGCACTTCAGCATTTGCCCTCTCCGCTTGACCGTTGCTTCTCGGGTGAGCAACAGAAGCGAAGCAGACCTTGGCGCCAAGATCTTGGACGTACTGCATGAAGGTGCGGCTCGTGAATTGCGTACCGTTGTCGATGATGATCCTATTAGGGATCCCGAAACGGCAAACAATCGACCTGAAGAACTTGACTGCTGACTGCGCGGTCACCTTCCTCACTGGCTCCACTTCCGGCCACTTTGTGAACTTGTCGATTGCAACGTACAAGTACTCAAAGCCCCCGGCTGCGCGGGGAAAGGGGCCGAGGATGTCGAGCCCCCAGACCGAAAATGGCCAGGATAAAGGGATCGTCGGGAGAGCTTGAGCTGGCTGGTGTATCTGCTTGGAATGGAACTGGCACGCTTCACACTTGGTTACTTGTGCAGTTGCATCCTGGAGGGCTTCTGGCCAAAAGAAACCTTGCCGGAATGCCTTGTCGGCTAGTGCTCTTGCGCCAATGTGGTGACCACATATGCCTCCATGTATCTCTGCCAACAGCTTTTGTCCGTCTTCCCGGGGAATGCACTTCAATTTCACACCATTGAGTCTTCTTCTGTACAGTGTGTTGTCGAAAAACTGGTACATACTTGACTGTCGGGCTACTCTTTCAACTTCTTCTTGCTCTTCAGGAAGTTCTCGTGTCTGAAGAAAACGGACAATCTACTGCGCCCATACCGGAGCCTGTGGCTCGACAGCAAGGACTAAAGGCACATCTGTTGCTGCGGGAACATCTGCTTCTACGGCGAGGCCCTGCGGTTCAGCCGGAGCTTGATGTTCCCGGGCAAGCTTGCCGGAGAAAAACTTGTCGGGAGCGTTTGCTTCAACGGAACAAACCCTGGGGCTTGCCGGAGCAGACTGCTCCTCAGCATTGTTGGTGTTGACCTTAGGGACCTTCTTGGCGGCGGCTTCGGGAAGCTCTGCCGGAAAGTACTCACTAGAAATCAACTTCCTCTTCTTGCTCTGTCCAGTTGATGGCGTTACGGACGGTTGAGTTAGCTTGAGCATAAAGATCCCTGGTTCCACAGGTAACTTAAGTGTTGCGCACTTTGACAAGCCGTCAGCGATGTCGTTCTGAGCTCTTGGTACGTGCTCCATCTGTAGGCCGTCAAAGTGTTCTTCAAGCTTTCTCACATCGTCAACGTATGCTTCCATCAACGGACTCTGGTAATTCTTGTTCACTTGGCGGACGACAAGTTGCGAGTCACCCCTGACAATTAGCTTTTTGATCCCAAGTTCTGCCGCGATCCTGAGACCGGCAAGCAAACTCTCATACTCTGCAGTATTGTTTGTTGCTTGCTCCTTGGGAAAGTGCATCTGGACTACGTACTTGAGGTGCTCTCCGGTGGGTGCGACAAGCAGCACACCAGCACCGGCGCCTTGCAGCGAGAAGGCACCATCAAAGTACATTAGCCACTCTTTGCTTGTTTCCTTGACGGGGATGCTCGTCTCTGGAATTTCTTCATTTGGTGTTGGCGTCCACTCTGCTATGAACTCTGCCAATGCTCTGCTTTGGATAGTTGAAGTGCTTTCAAACTTGAGGCCAAAGCTTGACAGTTCCAGTGCCCACTCGACAATCCTGCCTATTGCCTCTGGATTTTGTAGTATCCTCTTTAGCGGAAAGCGAGTGACAACTGTGATCTCATGTGCATGGAAATAATGGCGCAGCTTTCTCGAGGCCATGAGAAGGCCGAAAAGCAATTTCTGCACACCAGAGTACCTTGACCTAGCCCCCTGCAGAAGGGAGCTGACAAAGTAAACTGGGCGTTGCACCATCTTCTTCCGTATCTCTTCGCACGCCTGCGCAGATCCATCTTTGTCTGGACCAGAGCTTGTCGGGGAAGTCCCTTGCTTGTCACTGGATGTGCTTGCCACGGTCGCTGGCTCATCATCTGCCTCCCTCTCCGCCACTAACGCAACACTAACCACTTGATAGGTTGCCGCTAGATACAGCAGCAACTTCTCTTGTGGTTTAGGTGCGACAAGTATTGGAGTGGAGGACAGGTACCTCTTCAAGTCTTGCAGCGCAGCCTCCGCTTCCGGAGTCCATTTCATTGGACCTGCCTTTTTCAAAATTTTAAAAAACGGCAGGGCGCGCTCAGCAGACTTAGAGATGAACCTGCTGAGAGCGGCCATGCAACCGGCAAGCCTCCGTACATCCTTGACGCGCTTGGGCGCTTCAATTTGCTCAATGGCCTTGATCTTGTCGGGATTGGCTTCAATACCCCTCTGAGACACGAAGAACCCGAGAAGCTTGCCGGAAGGGACTCCAAACACACACTTCTCGGGGTTGAGCTTGAGTTGGATCTTGTGCAGATTTGCAAAGGTCTCATCTAAATCTTGGATCAGAGTAGCCCTGTCCTTGCTCTTGACCACTATGTCATCCATGTAGGCTCCTACATTTCTGTGTATTTGTGGCTCAAAAGCTGTATGGACTACCCTTGCAAATGTTGAACCAGCATTCTTCAATCCGAAAGGCATGCGTATGAAGCAGTAAGTGCCACACGGGGTGATGAATGCGGTCTTCTCCTCATCTTCTTCTGCCATGAAGATCTGATGGTATCCTGTGTATGCGTCAAGAAATGAAATTAAATCACATCCATCCATGGAGTCAACAATCTGGTCAATGCGCGGCAAGGGAAATGGATCTTTGGGACAAGCTTTATTCACATCGGTGAAATCGATACAAAGCCTCCATTTCCCGTTTGCCTTGCGCACGACTACAGGATTGGCCAACCACGTGGGATGGAGCCCTCCTATGACAAGGCCTGCTGCTTCCAACTTCTTGATCTCTTCTGCGATGAACTCATGGCACTCCACTGCTTGTTTCCTAACTTTCTGCTTGACGGGCCGCGCGTGAGGACAGACAGCAAGCTTGTGCTCAATTACTTTCCTGGGAACACCGGGGATGTCAGACGGTTGCCATGCAAACACGTCAACGTTTGCCCGCAGGAAAGCAACGAGCGCGCTTTCCTATTTAGGGTCAAGCGTGGCACTGATGGTGAAAGTACCACCAGTGCCGTCCTCCTTGGCGGACACCTTCTTGGTCTCTGGCGGAGCCGCAATCGTCTTCTTGCACTTGCCGGTGGAGCTCGATGGTGCGTCCTCGACGGCAGCGCAGCACTCCGAAGAGGTGCGTTTGCCGGAGTGGGCCCCAGAGCTCTTGCCGGACTTGGTCTTCTCCTTCCCTCCGGGAGCTTCAGCGGCAAGTGTCTTGCGATCTGCTGCGGCTGCTGCTTCCTGGTAGATCTTGTCGACGCAGATAAGAGCATCCTTCTTGTCGCCAGGGACAGAGATGACGCTTATCGGGCCTGGCATCTTGAACATGTTGTATGCATAGTGAGAGGCTGCCATGAACTTGGCGAGTGCTGGACGGCCAAGTATCCCATTGTAAGGCAATGGGAAATCGGCAACGTCAAAAATGACCCTCTCAGTCCTGAAGTTTAGCTCGCCGCCAAACATCACTGGCAGTGTGATCTTCCCCTTCGGCTTGCTCCTTCCTGGGTTGATCCCTTGGAACGTGCCGGTCTCTTCGAGCTCGCTGTCGGGGATTTGGAGTTTGTGGAGCACAGCGGAGGTGATCAGATTCAAGCCGGCCCCACCGTCAACTAGCATCTTAGTGACCTTGAGGTTGCGGATAGTTGGTGAAACCAACATCGGCAAGCACCCGACCGCAGTTGTGCGGTCGGGGTGGTCCTCAATGTCAAAGGTGATAGGCTTGCTGGACCATTTCAGAAGTTTGTGCGATTCGACAGGTGGTTCTGCTGCATTGACTTCTCGCACCCACTGCTTGAGTTGGCGGTGTGAAGTATGCAGAGAAGCACCGCCGTCAACGCACAAAACCTCTGTGGCTTTCTGAAATTTCTGCTCACTGGTCTCACCATCATCCATGTCTTCGTCGTCGTCGTCATCTTCATCCTTGTCGCGGCCGCAGGGAGGTATGTCTCCTTGCCGCTGCTTGGCCTTGCCTCGGCGTCCTCCCCGGCCGTTGAATGGCCGCTTCTTGCCGGATCCCTCACCACCTCCTTGGGCCTTCTCCTTGTCGCGCCGCTCGTACTCAGCCTTCTACTGCTCGACGAGCTGGTCGACCTCTTGCAGTTCTGGAGGTCGTGACCCTTGGTGCGGTGGATCTTGCAATACTGCTTGTCGGTGCCGTCCTGCTTGTCGGCGGCCGCCACAGCCTGGCAGTTGGTGCATGCGGCAGTCTCCTTGCTGAAGCTACCAACTTGGGCTTTCTTGGCACCAGCTTCCTTGCCGGACTGCTCAACGACTAGCACTTCTTTGTTTTTCTTCTTCCTGTTGTTCCGCCGCCGGTTTTTCTTTGCCGGGGCGGCATCCTCACTGTTAGATCCTCCTGCTCCTTTATCCTCTCCGGGGAGTTTCCTCCCCTCCTCAGCGCGTGCACACTTGTCGGCCAGCGCATATAGTTCACTGACGTCCCTGATCTTGCACATCGCCATCTCCTCCCTCATCCTGCGGTTACGCACGTTCTGGTGGAACGCGCTGATAACCGCGGCAGGGTGGATGTCTAGGATGTTGTGCTGCACACGGCTGAACCTCTGGATATACTTGCATAGGGGCTCTCCTTCCTTCTGGGCTAGCAGGTGAAGGTCACTCTCTTGGCCATGGGGTTTGTGGCCGCCTGTAAAGGCGTCGACAAACTGATGGCACAGGTCTGCCCAAGAAGAAGTGGAGTTGTCTGGCAAGTACATGAGCCAGGACCTGACGTTGGGTTTGAGTACCAGAGGGAAGTAGTTGGCAAGGATCTTGTCGTCCCGCCCCCCAGCAGCTTGCACCGCGATGGTGTAGATGCTGTGGAACTCTGACGGGTGCGTCTTGCCGTCGTACTTCTCCGGCACGTCTGGCTTGAAGTTTTTCATGCTGGGCCACTGGACTTGCCGCAGCTCACGGGTGAACGCAGGACGACCTACCGCGTACGGCAAGTCGCCTGGTCCCCCTGGCGCTTGCATGTCGACAGTGGGCCCAGCGCACTGGTCTGACTGACGCCGCGCTTCTCTTCGGCGTTCGACGCCAGTTCGAGCGTCCTCTTGCTGTCGATCTTGAAGAACTTGGCGCTGATCGCGACGAGCCCGTGGATCCGATGACGCGGTGGAGTCGCTGTCGAGGTTCACCCGGCGAGTCGGCGATCTTGGCCTTCGGGGCGGAGAGTGCATGGTGGTTGCACCCCCGCCAGTCTTGTCGCCATCGGGCCGCGCCTGGCTGAGTTGCCGCGGCCGCGATGTACTTGGCTGCTGCGGAGTGTCGCCGTTGGCGAAGGCGATGAGACTCTGAATGGTGGCCCTCCAGTCGTCGGCCTTGTCTGCCGCTGGAGGGAAGTCTAGCAGCAGTTGAGCTCGTGCCAGAGCTTCTGCTGGGGTGGCGGGTAGCGGTGGCGAACGATGCGAGGAGCGGGATATGCTCGGACTCCTAACTGTGTTAGAAGGAGCAGCATCCCGTCCAGGCGACCATGCCTTGCTCGTGCCGGCATGTTGGTGTGTGTGCTGGCCTTGAGCATCCCGAGATCCGCCAGCTTGATCTTGGCCCAGCAGACGTATGGTACCGTGAGTACCACGACGCTGCCGGTCCCGCGCCTCCTGAGATGGGCGCGGAGCATGCATGGACGCCGAGGTCTTGGAGTGCGCCCGGTCGTCGTGGGAGCCGCCTACGCCGCCGATGGGCAGCGCAGCCTTATCCTTGGCCTTGGCGGAACCGTGAGTTCCCTCATCGACGTCTGTCCTTCCGCCGGCGTCTACCCCACCAGTCGTTGGCTCTGGTGCTGGCGGGATCGACGCGGACGGACCAGCTGCCTCCGAAGCCTTCTTCTTCGGCGGCATGTTGATGAAGATGGTGATGAAGATCTAGCTCGCGTGCAGGCCGGATCAGATTCGCACAAACTCGACGCACCCCCTACCTGGCGTGCCAAAGATGTCGGGGAAACTGATCCACCCACGAACACCTATGGGACCGGAGCCCCTTTTCGGTACGGCAGGGGGCGGAGATCGCTCGAAGAGCAGATCGAGGCGATGCACACGAGCAGTTTACCCAAGTTCGGGCCGCACGGATGCGTAAAACCCTACTCCTGCTTTGGTTTGTATGGAGTTCTTGGCTCGGGAGCACTGGAAGCTACAGTACACTTCAGTGGCTAACAAGACCGAGCGTGAGAGTGTTCGAGTGTCTAACCCCCCTCTACGTTGCGCATGGGCCTCCTTTTATATGCTCAAGGGGTCACCGACAGGTGGCAACGCTGTTGAGGGTAAAAATGGAAAAGGGGTGGTAGTTGGTACAGTGTTTTATACCCAACCCGGACGGTAGGGGACAAGGGCATTAAATGCCCATCGCCGTCGCCCAAACAGTGCAAAAAGGTGCCGTCAGGGGCGCCACCGTTCGCCACGATGGCTACCTTGTCAGCGCCGCTTGCCACCGTGTACCCCTGGCTGCACAGCCTCCCACCACGTGCGCTTGGAAGGATCCCAGAGCGACACATGGGTGGATGCGCTGGAGCGCGGGTACTGAGTGGAAGCTTGACGCGGCAAGCGCCTTGCCATGGTCGCTATCTTGTCGCTTCCGGGAGCTTGCCGCTCACCGGGCCTTGCCGGGACGCGTGGCGCGTCGCGGCAAGTTTCTTCAAACGCCTTGGTTGGCCTCCCCGGCAAGCTCCTCTTGCCAGGGTCTTGTGCCTTGAGTGGTCTTGTGCCTTGAGTGGCCTTCCCGGCAAGCTCCTCTTGCCGGGGCCTTGTCTCCTTGACTTGGATACTTTGTTCTTGAATGGCTCCAAAGGAATCATAAAGGACCTCGGCGGTCGCCCGACTAGCCTTGCCGCGGGACGCTGCAACTGCCCGTGCACAAGTTCGGGATACTAAGGTACCCCTACACTAGTACACCGACATCCGGCGGTGGTGGGTTCGACGCGGACGGAGCAGCCGCCTCCGAAGCTTTCTTTTTCGTCGGCATGTCGATGAGGATGGTGAAGATCGAGCTCGTGTGAACGCCGGATCAGGTTCACGCAACCTCGACGCCCCCTACCTGGCGCTCCAAAGATGTCGGGGAAACTGATCCACGAACACCTATGGGACCGGCGGACCGACCCCTTTCGGTTCGGCGGGGGGCGGAGACCGCACGAAGAGCAGATTGAGGCGAAGCACACGAGCAGTTTACCCAGGTTCGGGCCGCACGGATGCGTAAAACCCTACTCCTGCTTTGTGGTTTGTATTGTGTTCTTGCTCGGGAGCGCGGAGTGCTACAGTACATACCAGCTGCTAACGAGACCGAGCGGGAGTGTTCTTCTGTTCCCCCCCCCCCTCTACGTTGCGCATGGGCCTCCTTTTATATGCTCAAAGGGTCATAGACAGGTGGCAACGCAGATAAGGCAAAAATGGAAAGGTGTTGCGGTTGGTACAGCTACCTGTACAGTGTATCATACCTAACCCTGATGGCAGGGGACAAAGGCATTAAATGCCCGTCTGCGTCGCCCAAATAGTGCATAAAGGGACCGTCAGGGTCGCCACCGCTTGCCACGATGGCGATCTTGTCAGCGCCGCTTGCCACCGCTCGGCGATGGCTGCACAGCCTCCCGCCACGTACGCCTGGAAGGGTCCCAGAGCGACACGTTGGTGGATGCGCAGGAGCGCGGGTTCGGAGTGGTAGCTTGCCGCGGCAAGCGCCTTGCCGCGATCGTTGTCTTGTCACGTCCGGGAGCTTGCCGCTCACCGGGTCTTGCCGGGACGCGTGGCGCGTCGCGGCAAGTTCCTTGAGATGCCTTGGTTGGCCTTCCCGTCAAGCTCCTCTCGCAGGGGTCTTGTGCCTTGAGTGGCCTTCCCGGCAAGCTCCTTGGCTTGAATACTTTGTTCTTGAATGGCTCCAAAGGAACCACAGTGGACCTTGGCGGTCACCCGGCAAGCCTTGCCGCGGGGTGCTGCGACTGCCCGTGCACAAGTTCGGGATACTAGGGTACCCCTACTCTAGTACACCGACAATCTTGTAGACTTGAACATCAACGTGTAGCCCCCAAGGGCCGGCTCAGTAAGATAATACTGAGCTGGGACTTTATATATACTTCATTAAAAATAACATCATATGATGTAACCCCCACAATGGGATTCGAACCCACGTCCATAAGGTTAAGAGATTTGTACTCTACCAACTAAGCAGTGGACCCTTCAATATAATGGATTAAAACTTGTGTACCTTAAATTCTTGACAGGAGCAATTGGTAGCCCCCAAGGGCCGGCTCATTACAGTGTGATGAGTCGGGTCTTCAATAAGGCAAGTAAAAAATGACCTTGCATTAGCCCCAAAGTGTCATGGTGCATGCTTGCAGCGACATGGGACTTCCATAGTTGGTATAATCATGATTTGAATAATGTATCCCCCAAGTGTTGGGTCGTATGCATGCGTCGACTCATGACTATTCCTACAATCGTAGAATAAATCACATCCATCGATAAAGAAATAATAGCCATTGCGCTGAAGCGACTTTGAAAAACTCAATCATAATATTGGCCATTGATAACCATAATAAAAATCCAGCCATGCTGGCTATTCAAGATTTGAATTATATAATCCGGTATGAAAACCTCAATCATTCAACATCATCATGAAAATCGAGCCAAGTCTGGCTATTAAAGATTTGAATACCTTATCTGTTGACAAGTAAATCCGGAGTTTAAATACTCAGCGGCTCTTGGCCGATGGCGACTTAATACGCATCCGTTGCAATCCGGGATTTTTGTAACCCGGCGGCTTATAGCCTTTAACAATCAAGAAGTGATAACATTAATTTGAAACATCAATTTTGATGATAAGCTTGAACTTAATCATTTATGTAAGCTCTGCATGTTCTGCACAAACTTTAAACAACATATGCCTTGGCGACTTAACGTCAAAAACCAGGGCGGGTAATAACCCAATATAGTCTTATTTAATCACTGAAAATACTAAGCAAAGCCATTCAAGCCTAAACATACTGGTGATTTAAAGTTCATAGCCGGGGCGGGTTATCAAACCTCGCATATTCAAATAACCAGGAAAACATACCTGTAGGATTGATTTATACCGCCGGCTTACATCACCATATGCAGTGAAGGTAACAATCCAGTGATTTATAAGCACATGATTCCAATGGTGCAATCCAAAATATATTGGCGACTTAACGTCCAAAGCCAGGGCGGTTACCAAACCCAAAATATTCATACCATTATTGAAACACATACCTGCAAATTGGCATCCTGGTGATACCTCAATAATTATAATCCGTCGTGGGTATTGAACTGTAGACATGTAATATCATAATTTTGATTGCTCAAGGCAAAAATATCCTGGCAGCTTAATGTCTGCTATCAGGGCGGTTTATCAAACCCAAAGATGCTCCATGATGAGTTATATAATCAAGGCTACATGCCCTGTGAAATTGGTTCATACTGTCGGCTTACAGTGCCATATGCAGTATGGGGAACAACCCAAAGATTTAGAGCACAGTGCTCTGTTCAATTTATTCATACTGCCGGCTTACAAAGCCAGACACAGCAAAGGGTAATATCCCAAAACCTAGAGTGCAGAAATCCAAGTGCATAATCATCATACACTGGCGACTGATAGCCAAAGCCAGGCCGGGTTAACAAACTCCGGATAGATTCATATAACAGCCATAAGGCATAATAACCTTCATCAGTTTTTATCCATGTATCAACATGTCACAAAATACTTAAATAAATAACAAATCAAAAGACAAAAACAAGGCTTCACTACTAGAAAAACGGCTATAGCTAATATAGACATTAATGGCGCACCATGTATGTGGTGTGCCACTGCTATATAGCAATGGCGCACCAGATATAGGTGCTCCATTAATGGCCATGCTACTAAAGGCGCACTTGGCGTGTGGTGTGCCATTACTAGTTTTGTCCTGGCCCCACACCCCTTCCCAGACATAGCAGTGGCACACCTGGGGATAGTGCGTCATTACTAGTTTAACTAGTAATGGCGCACCACATGAGAAGTGCTCCATTGCTATTTTCTTGGTCCACCCCCCCACCAGACATAGCAATGGCGCACACACACAAAAACACCCCCCAGATCACCATTTAGGTTTTTTTAAAAATATAATAAAATGATAAAAAATTCAAAAAATAGATGCCCATGTGTTATGTGTTCTAGTTGTTAGGAAAATTAACAAACATGAATTTTGAATTTTTTTGCAAAAGGACGCCGTGTTTCGGTAAAATGGCTGTAACTTTTGCATACGACCTGCGACGGAAAGGTTTTTTATATGAAAAATCATATACTCGAAAATTTACATCCGATTTCAACGGGCTATGCCCGTGATCGATTTTCCAGAATCCTCAAAAACCTAACAGAAAAAAAGTTATGATGCTTTTAAGATCTGGAGGCAAAAGTTTTTGAAAAAATGCAAAAAATAAATAAATTAGCAATGGCGCACTAGTGGATGGTGCGCCAGTGCTATTTTCCCGCCTTCGAAATTCAAAAAAATACAAAAAAGTTAGCAATGGCGCACCTTCTGAATAATACGCCACTACTATTTTCCTGCCTTCACAATTCAAAAAAAATAACAATGGCGCACCAGTGCATGGTGCGCCACTGCTAAGTTGGGACAGAAGTTTAAAAGGGCCGGCTAGCCACTTACCCCTTCATTCTTCTCCTCCTCTCCTCCACTCCATCTCCTCCTCTCCGGCAACCTCCTCCTTCTCACGGTGCTCCTCCTCCGGTGACCTCCTCCTCACGGTGCTCCTCCTCTGGCGACCTCCTCCTCCCTCCTCTCCTCCTCACAGTGCTCCTCCTCCTCCCTCCTCTCGTCCTCACGGTGCTCCTCCTCACGGTGCTCCTCCTTCCTCTCTTGGTCACGGTCCTCCTCCTCCTCTCCGGCAACCTCCTCCTCACAGAGCTCCCCCGGCACAAAGAACGTACCAGATCCAGTTCGAGAACGAAATTTGAAAGAAATTCAAGAAAAAAAACAAGCAAAAAATATGAGCCAGATCTAGATCCAGATCCAAATTCAAAATTCAAAAATAGCAATGTCGTACGGTGGGGGTTAGACGGTGCGCCACTACTATATTCCCGCCTTCAAAATTTAAAAAAATCATAAATTTCAAAATAAAAATACTAATGGCGCACCAGAGGTGCGCCACTGTAACCTGCAATAGTAATGGTGCACTACAAGGTGCACCACTATTACCTACAATACTAATGGCGCACCTATAGTGCGCCATTAATGGTCAAAATAGGTGCGCCACTAACATCCTTTTTTCTAGTAGTGCTTTCATAGGCTGGCAAACCTTCAAATCAAGTGACGTCAAAGGGCCGCACAGCCACTGAGTTAAACCTTCACTTAACCTTATAAGCCGGGCCTCACATGACCAATCGTCGTTTTAACTTTGACAGGTTCAGGGTCTGTATAAGATTAACTTGTCAAAAGTACGGCGAGTCATTGCAGTCAATCTAGGTGGAGTGACAGACTTAAAATGCAGGATAACCCGGGTTTTTAGGTGAATACACCTTGCTTCCAAGCCTATTACAAGGGCATAAAAACTGTTGTCCGTTGAACAAAGAGCCCCTAAGTAATATTTCATTTCGGGCGTACAAGCCGGATGAATAGGATAATCATAGCTATGCTCAATGAGCAGGAAGCCCCCAAGTTTTTAGTAATCATGGCGTTTAAGCCGGATCAAGAGGGTAGTTATAGCTATGCTCGATGACCAGGAAGCCCCCATGTGACCAATAATGTAATAAGCCAATAAGGCAGGATACCCATGTTTGAACCGCGCATCATGGCAGCAAGTTCTCTTTGGCAACCTTTAGTTTTTTGCAAGAGATAAATTCTTCTTGAGCCGGATATTGAACTTCAACGCTTTGTGGGAGTCAATTATTCCTTGAACCGGATATTAAACGGGGGTCAGAGAACCCGGAAACTTTCTTTTGAGCCAGATCTTTTTGATTTGCCAGACACCTTGTAAGCCGGAGATTTTCTGACAGCCTTTAAATTCGCACCAATGTAGGAGTAGCCTCCGAGACCAGTTTATTTTTCTTCCAATGATCCAGGGTTCTTGAATCTGGCAAAATTTGCTAAGTCATGTCATCATAGCCCCCAAGTCTTAAGACGACTCGAGAAGTTGTCTTGAAATTCTTCATACATGACCATGATATAAACTAGCGTATAGTTGAACAACGGAACACTGTAATATGTTGAAGCTGGAAAACAAGGTGGCAAGTTGGTGACCTTCGCAATACTAATTGTATATCCTTGGCGTTGATAATGCAATGTGAATCCACAGAAGGATGAGGTCGACTTCAGCGGGTTATAAATGATCCCGTATGAGCTGCGTCAGTAACTCGGCCAATGGTTCATCCCAACTGGCTGTTTGGAGTTTAACCAAATTGTAGTGGCGGCAACTCGTGCGCCTGCCCATTGAGCCATCCAGTGCAGAACGTGGCTGGTAATATATGATAATTTGCCTCCAAATTGTTGGAATAAAAAATTAGGCTACCCGAGTAGTGACTTGCTTGCACTCAATAAATAGCTCATGCAGACAGATGCGGCCTGGTGTGTTGAGGTAGACTAGGCCACGAGAGACGGATGGTAAAGACATCAACAGTAGTAGAGGCGGCACAGAAAAATGAGTCAGCCGCGGCGTTGTAAGCCGGTACAGACGGGCGAGTCAATCACAGGCGTGGTAAGCCACGCGGACAGGCGAGATCAATCGTATCGTGTTGATGTAGACTGAGCCACAGAAGTGGCGACTTACGCATGCCTGTTGAACAATGAGCAAGCACGATCCCTACAAGTTGATGTAGACCGGGCCGCAAGGGCGGTGTCTTGCGCGCGTCCATTTATTGGGCAGCATAACATGCACAGACGCTGATGAAGAGAAGCTGGCGCGCACTCCGCCCGCGGTTATGGCATCACTGTCATAGCGAACTCTTATCCTGCATATGTAAAATATACATGCCAAAGTAATTTGTTCTCGGGTGAATTATCATATGCTGATGAAATAGATAGATTGAATAACACCTGATGATTTTGGTTGTCTGTGCAACCGGCGGACAGTACCGTGTTCTTTTGTTTTCACGTATCAATTGCTGGGTTGATGCCATGTACTAAGGGCAGCAACAGTTTTGTAATAGCTCCTCGACATTTGAAGCGACTAACCAGAGGTACTCTATAGCAGTTTTGTAATTCGACTTGGCCATCCTGCCTTGTCTGCTTCTATCTTTTCTACCTTAGCAAGTCGTTGTCACTACAGGAATCAGACACTTTGCCATCAGCCATGGCAGATGGCAAAGGCATGGACGGTAGATGGCAAAGGGCTTTGCCATCATCCAGCTTATGGCAAAGGGTCGGCTGAATAAACTCCAGTAAAGGCTTCTTTGCCATATGCTGGCAGATGGCAAAGAGCATGTAGCCTTTGCCATCAGTTGGCTGATGGCAAAGCCTCTGTACGGCAGAGGGACGGCGGTAGCCACGTTAGGAGGCTAACGACATGCTTTGCCATCTGTCAGCTGATGGCAAAGGCTGCAGGCTCTTTGCCATCCGCCAGCTGATGGAAAAGGCTGCAGGCTCTTTGCCATCCGCCAGCTGATGGCAAAGGCTGCATGCTCTTTGCCATCCGCCAGCTGATGGCAAAGAGACCAAATAGGCAGAGCGTTTCCCAGGTGGGCCTCTTTGCCATCTGCCAGTAGATGGCAAAGCTCTTTGCCATCGGCCAGCAGATGGCAAAGTTCCTATATTGCCCCATTTAATTTTGTTTTTTCTTATATCAATTCATTTTCACAAAAATTCAAACATATATATATATATGACCAATATAGCATATTCAACACATATTACCAATAATCATGAATACATATATATCCAACACATATTACCAATAGTAGCAGGTTTCATCTATACATATACATAGTTTCATCATAGGTAGCAAGTTTCACAAAGTCAAAACAAAAACTAAAGACAAGCACTCCATCAACCCAAGCTTCCGTGATCTGAAGCAAATCTGCAAAATGGAAAAGAAGAAAGTTAGAAGAAGAAGACTAGAAGAAGAAGATTATTATGATGCAATTAAAATGTGAAGATTATTATGATGCAACTTATATCTGTAAAATATGTCATTTTGGAGCTAAGTATGGTTATTATGTTATTTTTGAGCTAGTTAAGCATACTAAGTCATTTTGGTGTAAAAAATGCTAAGTAAGGTCATTTTGGAGCTAATAAGTTTATTATGTCATTTTGGAGCTAGCTAAGCATATGAAGTCATTTCGGAGCTAAAATATGTCATTTCGTAAGCATAATATGTCATTTTAGAGCTAGCTAAGCATATTAAGTCATTTTGGAGGAAAAATGCTAAGTATAGGTCATTTTAGAGCTTTCCTAGGTTAAATAGGTCATTTTTGAGCTAATTATGGTTATTATGTCATTTTTTAGCTAGCTAAGCATATTATAGCATTTTGGAGCTAAATATGTCATTTCTTAAGCATATTATGTCATTTTGGAGCTAGCTAAGCATATTAAGTCATTTTGGAGGAATATATGGTAAGTATATGTCATTTTAGAGTTATCCTATTTTAAATAGGTCATTTTGGAGCAAAGTAAAGTTATTATGTCATTTTTGAGCTAGCTAAGCATATTAAGTCATTTTGAAGGAATAAATGCTAAGTATGGGTCATTTTAGAGCTATCCTGGGTTAATAAATAGGTCATTTTGGAGCTAATTAAGGTTATTATGTCATTTTCGAGGAAAAAAGTGCTAAGTATGGGTCATTTTGGAGCTATCCTAGGTTAAATAGGTCATTTTTGAGCTAATTAAGGTTATTATGTCATTTTTGAGCTAGCTAAGCATATTATAGCATTTTGGAGCTAAATAGGTCATTTCTTAAGCATATTATGTCATTTTGGAGCTAGATAAGCATATTAAGTCATTTTGGAGGAATAAATGCTAAGCATATGTCATTTGAGAGCTATCCTAGGTTAAATAGGTCATTTTGGAGCTAAGTAAAGTTTATGTCATTATTGACCTAGCTAAGCATATTAAGTCATTTTGAAGGAATAAATGCCAAGTATAGGTCATTAGAGCTATCATGGGTTAAATAGGTCATTTTGGAGCTAATTAAGGTTATTATGTCATTTTGGAGGAGAAAGTGCCAAGTATAGGTCATTGTGGAGCTATCCTAGGTCATTTCTTAAGCTAAGTATGCGTTTGTTAAGGAAAGCACTAGGGAAAACTTACCGTCTACCCGTAGGTGAAGGATCGGGGTTCTTGCTCGCGGTAGTGGCAGACGGAGGAGGATCGGGGTTCTTGCTCGCGCCCGTGGCAGACGTCGATGCTTGTCGGGAGTTATGCTGCACCAAATTAAAGATCATTTGCAATGTCTCGTTAGCATGATGCAACTCAAATGTGAAGACTAACAAGTAAACTCCATTCTAATGAAACTCACCGTGCCCGCCAGAGCAATGACTGGCATCGGCGGAGGGGTCTGACCGTTTTTCTCGCACATGGACTGCACATTTGGTTTTCACGAGTCAGTCATATTAGTTACTAATGAAAGGAACATTACATTCATGATTTAGCTAATATGCAGAAGAAACTTACCGCGAAGAGCTCGTATATGGCCCGGTTAGCCAAGTCATTCCGGTTCCTCTCCTCCTCCAAAAGCCTAGCCGTCCTCTCCTCAATCTCCCTCTCCCTCTCCGCCGCCTGCCTCCTTTCCTCCGCCAGAAGCTCCTGGGTCTTTGCTCTCTCTTCCTCAAAAGCATCCTGCAACACCACTCCTCTTTAGCATTGTAATCATCGACGACCGCACACATAATGTAATGGAGGAAAGGTATCTGATTCTGTATAACTACCCTGGAATTCGAGATCCATTGGCTGTGGACGAGGCCTTATCTTAGGATCGAAGCTTGTCTGGCGCCTCTTGATCCGCGGGAGAGTGCTAGTACAACGTATCAGTCCATCCCCAATGGCTAACAAGCCATGGGGCCTCCCGCCACCAGATATCAGCACCAGCTCTGGATCAATAGGCTGGCTCGGATTAAAGTTCGGCCCTTTCCTCGCCTTTCCCTCGTCTCTGTACCTCACGAGCTTGTTGTGGGAAGCGCAGTTGGTGAAGTTCTTTGGATCATCGAGATCAGACTCAGAGAATGCCTTGGCCTTCTTATACGGGGCACTATGGGCCATGGCATAGAGGTCGAACAGCTCTGGCACATCCGTCTTGTTGTGTCGCGCCTAAAAGAGAGGAACAAAGTATTATTTAAGGGCTCAAGCTAGCATGAAGAATGAATTTGCATGAATCATGAAGCAAACCACATACCCAGTTATCCCCGTACTGATATAGGTTGACGCTGCCTTGATGGTGTGGCACACCACTCATTTTGCCACGCCGATCCTTTGCATTGTTATCGGTTGATAGCCATTGGGGAGAGCACCACTCATCCACCAACGCCTCCCAACAATCCAGCCTATCCGCACACCATCTCGAGGGCACCTAAGTTAAGTAAGAGAAATTTGAGCGCTACGCCTACGAATCAAATCAAGGAAACTAAGTACAAGGCCTTAAGAATAGGTAATTACCTTCATGTACTTCTCCTTACCCAGATACTTTGTGCGGCACTTCGACATGGACATCCTAATACTAGTCGAGGCGAAATAGTCTCGAATAGCCTGCATCCGAGCCCCATTCCGCCAGTTTTGAAGTAGGCGCATGCACTCGGGGTCGATAACCCGAGCCGCGGCCTCCTCCTGTCCCTCAGCACACCTGTAGTAGGTCTGCAATCAAACAAGAAAACATGGATTAGTAAAATCACTAGGGTTGCCAATCAAACAAGAAAACACAACGTATACGAGAGATGAAAAATTACCCAAAACGTCTGGATCACAACGTCGGCCACCGTGTGGCACTCAACACCGCTGATACTCTCCCCCGGCGGGGCCGAGGGAGCCAAGTGGTGCTCCCAGGTCATTCCTAGCTCTGGAACCTGGCCCTCACCGGGCAATGTGACCCACCTCGGGAAGCTCTGGCGACAAATCACACCAAGGACTGTGTTGGGCCTCTGGACACCACGACCGTGTTTCCAAGACCTGCAGTATGACAAGGCTAACACATTAGATATTCGAAGAAACGTGAAGGCAAAAGTTTAAAATAGAGTAAATGCACTTACTTCTCCCCATCAGGCGTAATCAACCACCTCTGGTCAGGGGTCGCCGGGGTGGGCGGGAGCTTTGTACCACCACACTGGTAGACATTGCCCCCCTCAACCCGCTCGCTCTCACTATATCTATCAGAACTATAACCACCCTCGCCACCATCTGAATCATATCATTGAAGGCCTTTGCAGATTCCTCCATCTCATCATCCGAATCCCGAGCATCATCAAAGTCTTCCACCATGTCTTCCATCCCGGTACCATGCTCGTCGGTGCGACGACGACCCTCCTCAACTCTGGCACGTTGGGCAGACTCACCATGAAATGTCCAGACCGTATAATTAGGCGTAAAACCCCACTTCTGCAGGTGTTTGATCATTTCAAACTCTGACCTCTTATGATAGTTGTCGCACTCGACACAGGGGCACCAGGTTTTTATCTGTCCATTTGCAAATGCGACTCTCAAAAACTCCTTGGTTTTTGTTATCCATTCATGAGTCATGTCTTGCTGACTAGTGTGACCGGTGTACATTCACGCACGACCACTCATCTTGCCTAGCTACTGGACACACAAGAAATATATACATAATTCAGCAAACCATATTCATCAGTTAATAGAGTTTTTCAGTTTTATTATGTCTGTGCAACCTAGACGCTAATAGGTAAAGATAGGTCAGTGTGTGTAGATTGGGTTCGTTTTTCATGCTCTACTCCGGATCCGACGCAGAATTTCGGCAGCACCTCCCCAATGTTCTCCTGATACACGTCTCGGCAATAAGCAGAGAGGATGTGTACCCGAAGAACAACAGGGAGGCACTGACGAAATTCTGCATCGGATCCGGAGCAAAGCATATGGGAAAACGAACCCAATCTACACATACTCGGGCTGTCCATGGAAAACGTTGGACAATTCGAAAGAATCACGGTTATAAATATGCAATGCATGCATATTTATAGATGTAACCCTTTCGAACGGGAGACACATAGTGGTCACGCATACTGATGATTCAATCTACCTATAGCTAGAATGTTTCATCGGCACGAAGATCCGAACATAGCAAATTATTGGGCGAGGAGAAGAGGTCATTTATGCTCAGCCACGAACGCCGGGGCGGAACTCGTTGAATGCACGGGGAGGTCGTCGAACACCAGACCCTCACAGCGACGAAACAACTGCACATTTAAATCCACCCGATCAACACAAATATGCAATTGGTAGTACTCTGCATGGTTGGCAGGTTTAGACTGATTTTAGATTATACAATTGGTGCCTAGACCCTAGAAAAATTCAAACATTTACCTTTGCGATCTGCCTATTTGAAACAATTCTATTGCGAATCGTATCAAGTTTTTCTTGGACCGTCGTACCATTGTTTTCTATATTCATAACAATTGTTCTTAATTGGCAACGTCAGGTTATTTCCGTTCTGTCTGCACTAGTACCATTCTTTGCTACATTCATAACAGTTTTTCTTAATTGGTTGTCAGGGCTATTTCCGTTCTGGTTTTATTAGCGGATACACAAAGAATTCTTCTTGCAACATTCAGTCTTATCTCGATGCACCACTGGAGTTGATTGAGAGTTCTTTACAATCCGACTAATGATATTTTTTCAGATTTATTCTCATCCTTTTGCCATAAGATAGATAAAACGCCCATGTGTGCATAAGCGTTTTGTTGAGTGATTCAGGGTGCAACGTGGAGGTAAAAGAGACTCTGTGCATGAAAAAACCATGTCCATGAACCCATTACTTTTTTACCCCAAAATCCATGATCTTTCACTAATTATATGTAGCACTTAGTATAGTAGTGGTGTAATCTCTGTGATGGCATCATCAAGTGAGATGGATGCTTGGCAAAAAAATATGTCTTATATATTTACTATTCTTGATGTGCCAACAAAAGGTATACGTTTGTTCCTTATTTCCTACAGCTCCAAAAATGGTTCTTGGTTTTTAATATCAACCATTAGACTGTCAAATTAATTTGCACACCTAATTTCATTCCATATTTAGTTGCATTCTATACATGACAGCAAATAAATACAAATTTTTTTTTGAAAATATTCTTCTGTGCCACCGTGGCCGGGTGTCACCTGGTCGCGACTAAGTGCTCTAAGCTAGGCTACATGTGTTCTGTTAATAACTCTGTTCTGTTTTGCAGTAGAGAATCAGAAGGTGATGCTCAAGACATTCAGCCTCCAGTAGTAGTTGTACACCTACAAGGCTGAAGAAAATACATCCCCAGCAGTATCTTTGCAAGGGGTTCCTTTTCTGCTAAACTAATGTTTATGAGGCCATCTGCTAGTCATAAAATAAATTTGCACAAGGAGATGATGTGTAGTTATTCTGCAGGTTCGAACTCCCTCCTTTCGTAGTCTGCTCCTTGACTTCCATTTTCATTTTGTCACAACCTCTGCACCATTCTCTTCTCTATATAAGTGTCGTCGGCAAGATTTCAGTCATGCTCCGCGTCATCGCAGGTGTTGACAAAGTAAAATTCTCTACCGATTGGATATCAATTTGGTTGGATAGTTTGTGTTGTCATCAGTTCGTTTAGACTGGTTGTCCTTTTACCTTTCTTATTACTATTTTTCATTTCAAGCAGCAATAAAAACATATTGAGGCTGCACTAGTATGCTAAAATTAACAGTGACTCTTATGCTATTTGTGCAGATCTTTGTTTTTCCATGTAGACAACATATTTGATGAAAACTCAAACGAACTGCAACTAAGGTGAACCAATGGAAGATATATATTGTATTCAAAAGATAACCCCGGCCATTCCCTCATGGAAGCCACGGGATCAGCACAACCACGCAGTAGACAGGCCCAACAGAACAGTAGCACAAGCAGAGCAGCAGCACAACGCACGAGAGTAGAAGAGGAGCTCACCGTCCGGCGACAAGGCAGATGCACGTTGGTGGCGTCCGGCGTTAAAGAGGAAGCAGAGGCGGGTCGCTGCCGAGGAGGGGAGCGGCGAGGAAGGCGGTGTCCAGAGGAAGAGGGAGGGCGTCGGCGTCCCACCTGGATGCTCTGCACGACGGGGGAGGTGGGGCGGCCTCCGGCGGCAGAGGGAGGGAAACGACGGCGGAGGATGCGCGCACTACGGGGGGAGCGAGGGGGCAGCGACGGCGGGAGGCGGGGGAGGTTGCGTACCAGAATTGTACGCACTAATTTATGACAGGATTCATAATCACTAGCTAGGTCCAGTGATTTTTTTGGATAAACACGTACTAGCTCGTTATTGACCACAGCCGACATGTATGAGCTTTATCTCTCTCTCTCAAAAACAAATGCTAACCTGCGTGTAAAAAAACATCCTAAAATATTCATGACATTTAAAAAAATACTCACACCTTTAATTTTTTACACATTACACAGTGACAATTAAATAGACTATGAATATTTTGTAATAAAATGAACAATTTGTTAATAGATGCGAATATTTTTTTAAATACACGATTAACAATTTTCAATGCAACCCCGCAAAAAAAAAACAATTTTCAATGCATGATGATTTTTCTAAATACATCACAAACAGCAGCAGTCAATAATTTTCTCTTGGGTATAAGTGTTAAGTGTGAATATCAATCTCGAGCGGAGTTAGTTGCAGTCCATAATCAGCTCCCGGTATTATTTTTCTCAATTGTAAGTGTTGAATGAACACAGAAAGATAGTCCTAAGTGATTTCAATTTATTCAGTTCCAGAATTATATATATAGTACTATTGGCTGCGGGGAGAGAGAGGGGAGAGAGAGAGGGGTGGGGCCGGGCTAAGAGAGGAGATAGTCGCACCTCTTTGCCATCAGCCAGCAGATGTCAAAGGCCCACCTCTTTGCCATCAGCCAGCTGATGGCAAAGAATCTTTGTCGTCTGCTAGCAGATGGCAAAGAAGTGAGGCTAGTGGGCCGTTACAGCGCCATCATCCACTGGGCCTACCCACCTCTTTGCCGTCTGCCAGCGGACAACAAAGATTCTTTACCATCGGCTGGCAGATGGCAAAGAACTGGCTGATGGAGACCAGGTTCTTTGCCATCTATCAATTCTTTGCCATCTGTTTTTGTAAGCCGAGGGCAAAGATGTTCTTTGCCATCCACTCGCAGATGGCAAAGAGCTAACTGATGGCAAATTCACTGTTTCCAGTAGTGTGTTTTTTTTTTTGAAAAGAGGAATATATTAATATCGAGAAGATATCAATTACACCCAGCCTTGGCACCAATAAGATACCTCAAAGATACCCCGGATGCACGCAGCCCGAAAAAACATAAAAGAAAGGAAAAACAAAGGTCTCGCCATATTGATCAACTCCTCTCAACAACAGCACACAAACCGCCACCGATGATAACACTCGGAAAATATAATAGGTCTCCAAAAGTGACGCCTTCAAGAAGGAAACAATGCACAAGCGCCGTCGTCGCCCGATCCAAGATCTTAGATTTTCACCCTGGAGAAGTCTGAGCTCTCAAAACAATACCTTTGATGTCTACAACGCAGCCTTCTTCTTGTAGACATTGTTGGGCCTCCAAGTGCAGAGGTTTGTAGGACAGTAGCAGATTTCCCTCAAGTGGATGACCTAAGGTTTATCAATCCGTGGGAGGCGTAGGATGTAGATTGTCTCTCCCAAACCACCCTCCAACCAAATAACAAATAGTCTCTTGTGTCCCCAACACACCCAATACAATGGTAAATTGTATATGTGCACTAGTTCGGCCAAGAGATGCTGATACAAGTGCAATATGGAAGGTAGACATAGGTTTTTGTAATAAGAAAATCTAAAAACAGCAAGGTAACTAATGATAAAAGTGAGCGTAAACGGTATTGCAATGCTTTGAAATAACGCCTAGGGTTCATAGTTTCACTAGTGAAAGTTCTCTCAACAATAATAACATAACTGGATTATATAACTATCCCTCAACATGCAACAAAGAGTTACTTTAAAGTAACTAATAGCGGAGAACAAACGAAGAGATTATATTAGGGTACGAAACCACCTCAAAGTTATTCTTTCTGATCGATCTATTCAAGAGTTCGTAGTAAAATAACATGAAACTATTCTTTCCGTTCGATCTATCATAGAGTTTGTACTAGGATAACACCTTAAGACACAAATCAACCAATACCCTAATGTCAGCTAGATACTCCATTGTTACCTCAAGTATCCGTGGGCATGATTATACGATATGCATCACACAATCTCAGATTCATATATTCAACCAACACAAAGAACTTCAAAGAGTGCCCCAAAGTTTCTACCGGAGAGTCAAGACGAAACGTGTGCCAACCCCTATGCATAGGTTCACAAGGTCACTGAACCCACAAGTTGATCACCAAAACATACATCAAGTAGATCACGTGATATCCCATTGTCACCACACATAAACACATGCAGGACATACATCAAGTGTTCTCAAATCCTTAAAGACTCAATCCGATAAGATAACTTCAAAGGGAAAACTCAATTCATCACAAGAGAGTAGAGGGGGAGAAACATCATAAGATCCAACTATAATAGCAAAGCTCGCGATACATCAAGAACGTGCCATCTCAAGAACACGGGAGGGAGATCAAACACATAGCTACTGGTACATACCCTCGGCCCCGAGGGTGAACTACTCCCTCCTCGTCATGGAGCCGGGATGATGAAGATGGCCACCGGAGAGGGCTTCCCCCCTCCGGTGGGGTGCCAGAACGGGTGTCACCGTGGCCGGGTGTCACCTGGTCGCGACTAAGTGCTCTAAGCTAGGCTACATGTGTTCTGTTAAAAACTCTGTTCTGTTTTGCATTAGAGAATCAGAAGGTGATGCTCAAGACATTCAGCCTCCAGTAGTACTTGTACACCTACAAGGCTGAAGAAAATACATCCCCAGCAGTATCTTTGCAAGGGTTTCCTTTTCTGCTAAACTAATGTTTATGAGGCCATCTGCTAGTCATAAAATAAATTTGCACAAGGAGATGATGTGTAGTTATTCTGCAGGTTCGAACTCCCTCCTTTCGTAGTCTGCTCCTTGACTTCCATTTTCTTTTTGTCACAACCTCTGCACCATTCTCTTCTCTATATATGTGCCGTCGGCAAGATTTCAGTCATGCTCCGCGTCATCGCAGGTGTTGACAAAGTAAAATTCTCTACCGATTGGATATCAATTTGGTTGGATAGTTTGTGTTGTCATCAGTTCGTTTAGACTGGTTGTCCTTTTACCTTTCTTATTACTATTTTTCATTTCAAGCAGCAATAAAAACATATTGAGGCTGCATTAGTCTGCTAAAATTAACAGTGACTCTTATGCTATTTGTGCAGATCTTTGTTTTTCCATGTAGACAACATATTTGATGAAAACTCAAACGAACTGCAACTAAGGTGAACCAATAGAAGATATATATTGTATTCAAAAGATAACCCCGGCCATTCCCTCATGGAAGCCACGGGATCAGCACAACCACGCAGTAGACAGGCACAACAGAACAGTAGCACAAGCAGAGCAGCAGCACAACGCACGAGAGTAGAAGAGGAGCTCACCGTCCGGCGACAAGGCAGATGCACGTTGGTGGCGTCCGGCGTTAAAGAGGAAGCAGAGGCGGGTCGCTGCCGAGGAGGGGAGCGGCGAGGAAGGCGGTGTCCAGAGGAAGAGGGAGGGGGTCGGCGTCCCACCTGGATGCTCTGCACGACGGGGGAGGTGGGGCGGCCTCCGGCGGCAGAGGGAGGGAAACGATGGCGGAGGATGCGCGCACTACGGGGGGAGCGAGGGGGCAGCGACGGCGGGAGGCGGGGGATGTTGCGTACCAGAATTGTACGCACTAATTTATGACAGGATTCATAATCACTAGCTAGGTCCAGTGATTTTTTTGGATAAACACGTACTAGCTCGTTATTGACCACAGCCGACATGTATGAGCTTTATCTCTCTCTCTCAAAAACAAATGCTAACCTGCGTGTAAAAAAACATCCTAAAATATTCATGACATTTAAAAAAATACTCACACCTTTAATTTTTTACACATTACACAGTGACAATTAAATAGACTATGAATATTTTGTAATAAAATGAACAATTTGTTAATAGATGCGAATATTTTTTTAAATACACGATTAACAATTTTCAATGCAGCCCCGCAAAAAAAAAACAATTTTCAATGCCTGATGATTTTTCTAAATACATCACAAACAGCAGCAGTCAATAATTTTCTCTTGGGTATAAGTGTTAAGTGTGAATTTCAATCTCGAGCGGAGTTAGTTGCAGTCCATAATGAGCTCCCGGTATTATTTTTCTCAATTGTAAGTGTTGAATGAACACAGAAAGAGAGTCCTAAGTGATTTCAATTTATTCAGTTCCAGAATTATATATATAGTACTATTGGCTGCGGGGAGAGAGGGGAGAGAGAGAGGGGGGTGGGGCCGGGCTGGGAGAGAGAGGGGAGAGAGAGAGGGGTGGGGCCGGGCTAAGAGAGGAGATAGTCGCACCTCTTTGCCATCAGCCAGCAGATGTCAAAGGCCCACCTCTTTGCCATCAGCCAGCTGATGGCAAAGAATCTTTGTCGTCTGCTAGCAGATGGCAAAGAGGTGAGGCTAGTGGGCCGTTACAGCGCCATCATCCACTGGGCCTACCCACCTCTTTGCCGTCTGCCAGCGGACAACAAAGATTCTTTGCCATCGGCTGGCAGATGGCAAAGAACTGGCTGATGGAGACCAGGTTCTTTGCCATCTATCAATTCTTTGTCGTCTGTTTTTGTAAGCCGAGGGCAAAGACGTTCTTTGCCATCCACTCGCAGATGGCAAAGAGCTAACTGATGGCAAATTCACTGTTTCCAGTAGTGTGTGTTTTTTTTTGAAAAGAGGAATATATTAATATCGAGAAGATATCAATTACACCCAGCCTTGGCACCAATAAGATACCTCAAAGATACCCCGGATGCACGCAGCCCGAAAAAACATAAAAGAAAGGAAAAACAAAGGTCTCGCCATATTGATCAACTCCTCTCAACAACAGCACACAAACCGCCACCGATGATAACACCCGGAAAATATAAAAGGTCTCCAAAAGTGACGCCTTCAAGAAGGAAACAATGCACAAGCGTCGTCGTCGCCCGATCCAAGATCTTAGATTTTCACCCTGGAGAAGTCTGAGCTCTCAAAACAATACCTTTGATGTCTACTACGCAGCCTTCTTCTTGTAGACATTGTTGGGCCTCCAAGTGCAGAGGTTTGTAGGACAGTAGCAGATTTCCCTCAAGTGGATGACCTAAGGTTTATCAATCCGTGGGAGGCGTAGGATGTAGATTGTCTCTCCCAAACCACCCTCCAACCAAATAACAAATAGTCTCTTGTGTTCCCAACACACCCAATACAATGGTAAATTGTATATATGCACTAGTTCGGCCAAGAGATGGTGATACAAGTGCAATATGAAAGGTAGATATAGGTTTTTGTAATAAGAAAATCTAAAAACAGCAAGGTAACTAATGATAAAAGTGAGCGTAAACGGTATTGCAATGCTTTGAAACAACGCCTAGGGTTCATAGTTTCACTAGTGAAAGTTCTCTCAACAATAATAACATAACTGGATTATATAACTATCCCTCAACATGCAACAAAGAGTCACTTTAAAGTAACTAATAGCGGAGAACAAACGAAGAGATTATTGTAGGGTACGAAACCACCTCAAAGTTATTCTTTCTGATCGATCTATTCAAGAGTTCGTAGTAAAATAACATGAAGCTATTCTTTCCGTTCGATCTATCATAGAGTTTGTACTAGGATAACACCTTAAGACACAAATCAACCAAAACCCTAATGTCAGCTAGATACTCCATTGTTACCTCAAGTATCCGTGGGCATGATTATACGATATGCATCACACAATCTCAGATTCATATATTCAACCAACACAAAGAACTTCAAAGAGTGCCCCAAAGTTTCTACCGGAGAGTCAAGACGAAACGTGTGCCAACCCCTATGCATAGGTTCACAAGGTCACTGAACCCACAAGTTGATCACCAAAACATACATCAAGTAGATCACGTGATATCCCATTGTCACCACAGATAAACACATGCAAGACATACATCAAGTGTTCTCAAATCCTTAAAGACTCAATCCGATAAGATAACTTCAATGGGAAAACTCAATTCATCACAAGAGAGTAGAGGGGGAGAAACATCATAAGATCCAACTATAATAGCAAAGCTCGCGATACATCAAGAACGTGCCATCTCAAGAACACGAGAGGGAGATCAAACACATAGCTACTGGTACATACCCTCGGCCCCGAGGGTGAACTACTCCCTCCTCGTCATGGAGCCGGGATGATGAAGATGGCCACCGGAGAGGGCTTCCCCCCTCCGGTGGGGTGCCAGAACGGGTGTCACCGTGGCCGGGTGTCACCTGGTCGCGACTAAGTGCTCTAAGCTAGGCTACATGTGTTCTGTTAATAACTCTGTTCTGTTTTGCAGTAGAGAATCAGAAGGTGATGCTCAAGACATTCAGCCTCCAGTAGTAGTTGTACACCTACAAGGCTGAAGAAAATACATCCCCAGCAGTATCTTTGCAAGGGGTTCCTTTTCTGCTAAACTAATGTTTATGAGGCCATCTGATAGTCATAAAATAAATTTGCACAAGGAGATGATGTGTAGTTATTCTGCAGGTTCGAACTCCCTCCTTTCGTAGTCTGCTCCTTGACTTCCATTTTCATTTTGTCACAACCTCTGCACCATTCTCTTCTCTATATATGTGCCGTCGGCAAGATTTCAGTCATGCTCCGCGTCATCGCAGGTGTTGACAAAGTAAAATTCTCTACCGATTGGATATCAATTTGGTTGGATAGTTTGTGTTGTCATCAGTTCGTTTAGACTGGTTGTCCTTTTACCTTTCTTATTACTATTTTTCATTTCAAGCAGCAATAAAAACATATTGAGGCTGCATTAGTCTGCTAAAATTAACAGTGACTCTTATGCTATTTGTGCAGATCTTTGTTTTTCCATGTAGACAACATATTTGATGAAAATTCAAACGAACTGCAACTAAGGTGAACCAATGGAAGATATATATTGTATTCAAAAGATAACCCCGGCCATGTCCCTCATGGCAGCCACGGGATCAGCACAACCACGCAGTAGACAGGCACAACAGAACACACTACACCACGCACCAGATTTCCCTACCGGTGTGTGTTGGGAAAAGTCAATTTCGCCAACAGACTGTTAGTTGGGAAAACTTCTAACTAACTGTTGGTCGGCAATACTTGCGTATCGTGTCCAACTATAGGTCGGCAATACTTGGATATTTCACGTTGGACTGTCGGTCGGGAAAGCTTTTGTCTGCATCACACTGTTGGTCGGCGATTATTGCCGACCGACTGCTGGTTGCCAATTGGGCAGGCCCATCTTTGCGAGCGCGGGCCAAAAACTAGGCGCCAATCCCCCCTCCTATTTTTTCACTCAGCTTTCGTGCTACGACTAAATCCAAATTCCCCAAACCTAAATCTCCCTCACACACTCCCTCTGCCGCCGACCGCTCGCTATCTGGCAGCCCGCACGCCACCGACCGCCCGCCGTCTCCAGCACGCCGTCACCGCGGTAGCAAGGTTGCCGCCCTGTCTCCTTCATCCTCCTGCATCCCCACTGCTTAGCCCCCAAACACTTCTAACCCTAGCTTGTGCGCTGGAGTTTGGGCAGAGGCCAAGGCGCCGTGGTGGATGCCATCGTCCCTCTCAGATCCGGGGCAGAGAGAGCGATAGAGGTGGGTAACCTGCGAGAGAGAGCACTCGAACCCTCGTTCGTCACCCAGGCGCCGCCACCACCACTGCCACGCCATGGGCTTCCTCAGATCTGCGCCTGCCGGTTCGTTTGAAGAAGGATCTAGCCGTTGACCGCTGGTGCTTCCCCTCCCCCGATGGTGAGTGTTCTTCACACTCTCCTCTCCCTCTCCACCCCTCCCCAATTAATATTGGTGCTTCCGTTAGTTGATTTGTTTCCCTTTCCCTTTTCCGTTCAGATCTGCCATGACTTGGATAGTACTTCTATCCAACAAGCATCGCTTCGGCTGGGAGCTCAAGGTCAAGCAGAATGTCAATAAAATGGGCTCTATCTGCTAATGGGGTGGCCGGCAATGCAGTCTAAGGGCTGGCTACTACTCATTTGATTTCTGGATATGAGAGGATGAGAACTTGAGAAGAACAAGCTTGATGCTATGATTGCAAAAAAAACATGTACTACAGGTATTCCTTCTAGTACCGTTGTAGCAATCCTTAATTAGCTACTTTTTTATGAACTGGTTGTGATTGATTTGTGAACTTTAGAGCTTGTGCGTTGTAATTTGTGATTTCCTAGGATGCTTGAAGGTCAATAAAAGGGTATTATTCCTATGAAAATTCATTAATTTCTATATATATATAAATTTATCCACATATCTGTGCTTTGATACGAGGGACAACCCTGAGAACTAACTTCAGGTTCCACAAAAAGTCCAAATAATCATACTAATATTTCATGTTTTTAGTTGAGCATTGTAGAATTCTTGCAAATAGAGGAGTATATTAAATTTTCATCCTCTGAACCAGGTGAGAGTTGAGACACACCATACACAAGCTCTGCAAGATGGCGGAAATAGACATCTTTGTCGATGACTTCTACAAGGACGATATTGACCTAGAGGCTGGAGCTTTGCTACTCTTTCCGACTAACAACAAGGTACCGTTTACTTTTTCTCTCCCCACATACAATCCTTCTATGTTCCTGTCCCTCCTGCTTATTTCTTGCACACTGCAAGTGTTTGTTAAATTGTTTGTCTCAATGCTCCAATTCTGGCTGAAGGATTTAAGGTAGGAAGACATAGCACCAATCATGGATTTTCGGTAGGAAGACATATCATCACTCATGGTTATATAGATTTACTGTTGTATTTCTGTATTTTTGCAAAATTACTTCTGTGAAGCTTGTAGATTATTTCAGTTCTTTAGTGGTTTTACAATTAGGCTTGTTTTAACTTACAACTTTTTTTCTCCATAATTTTGCAACAATAGTTCTGTAGTACTTGGTTCAGTTTTTCTGGAATCATGATAAAATACATATATATCTAGCCGTTTGTATTTCGACAGTCATGCTTCTAAAGATTTTAGAGTTTTATTTTCACTATAAATTTGCTTTAGTAGTTCTGTAACTTCCAGAATAGTTCAGTTAAGGGGCTCTACTCTTAGGCTTGTATAAACTTACAACATCTTTTATTTGCAATTTTTCAATGAGAATGGTTTCACAACTGTAGACAGTTCAGCTTTATAAGGCCATTGTATCCATGAAGAAATTTGTTACCTATTTCTGAATACATGTCGTACTATTTATCTGTACATTGTAGAGCAACTCATATTGGTGTAGCGATGCATTTTAAGATATGGCATGAAGCTAGCTAAGGGCTTTTATTATTTCTAGCAACATGTGATTCACTGAACAAAAAAAGGACTGCACTCACGTATGAAATTCTTGCAAGTTTTAGAAAAATGAAGCAAAGGACCAACGGTGTAGGTAAGCGCTTTAATTTGTTAGTACTCCACTTGCAATGCATCAAGATTCAATCAAGTAGGATTCCCAGTGTATTTGCAGTTTTTACATAGTGTTTTGCATGTGAATTGTGGTCACTACTGTCAATCCATGGAAAATTAAATGTATAGTGATGGATGAAACGAATGGAACATATATCCTTGGTTGCCAGTACTATATTGTTGCTTCTAAAACACTTGTATGCACAGATAGTGTCTCTTGGTTATCATAAGTGAACATTCTTGAGATAAATTTCGCTCAGTTTTTTAGTGGGGAAGGAAAGCTTCATGATATTCCATTTAAAGCGCTGATATCTATTTGAAAATTAATTTATGTGCATACCTCCTCGATCCTAATAGTATTTGTGTACTGTATAGGAGAAATCTTCTCAGTTTCTCAATCCTGAGCAGTAGCAAGTTAGGTGCTCAATGGTGGTCCTACCATGCATATGGCATAAGCAGGTTAGTTCTAAAAAGGTCATTGTTAATTCGCCCGCGTCTGTCCCGCAATTGCCACAACTTAGTGCAGTGAGATCAAAGGATGGTCGTCAATTTAATCTAATTTGTGGCACTGAAGTACAAATGCTTTTATGAATATAATAGTCAGGTGCAGTGTAAGTTCAGATGCTTTTATGAATATGATAGTCAGGTGCAGTGTAAGTTCAGATGCTTTTTGTTTGGTATTTTGCAAGTCCTCATGTGCTTAGTACAACCTCCTGATGTACGTGGGTTTTTTAGAATGCTTTTCTCAGGGCATGCTGCACTCCTCATTGAAACTCCTAGTTGTGTATTAGATAGTAATCATTTTGCCTCGTGTATTGTAGTCTAGTGCAGCAAAGTGCGGTCTTTTCCACCCCAGAGAAGAAAAAGAAAGAAAACTAGTGCAGTCTTTTCTTCAAAAATGACTTTCGTGTGTCCGTTGGTCGATGTGTTGCTCCCAATAATTGGGTGTCTGGACATGTTAAATTGTTGCCCTGTGGCCAGATGATGCATATGCTCCTTTTCAATTTAATATACTTCCTGGTCTGCGGCTTGAGGAGATTGATGCATGCTATATGGTGGGTCGGTGTGGCATTGATGCTTTATTATGTGTAACACATCACAGATTCTAATTAGAACATGCCCTGTTTTTATAATACTAAATTTCGAGTTTGTTTCTGCCATTGATGCTTTATACAATTATTATTTGTGACATTATCCCTATGAATGCAGGAATTCACCGGTGACCCTTTTATCCTTTGTAGGAATGACATACAAGAGGACCAGCAAGGAATTATGAAGATGGCAGTTTGCATCAGCCAGACATTTTGTGTAATGGAGCAATGTGTCTTTTAGTTATCATTTTGTAAACCTATATGGTGTCTTGTCAATTGGGTATTTTGTGTAAAGGAGGAAACAATGAATCATCAGACATGCATCTATCATTTAATAAATCAATCGGGAGTCTTGGTGATTGAAACATAAATGTTTCCTCCTTTCAATTAGTTACTTTTTACCTATATAAGAATATTCTTCTTTGATTCTGGTTTAATATTTTTAGAGTTCATGCAAGTTTCTGTTGCAATGAGATATGCAACTTGATTGATATTGTTTGGCAAGGCACAAGCCAAATAATGGCTGGGTATAAAATATATCTTGCTCGGCTAAATAAAGTGCTATCGAACTGTTGGTCGGCAAAAGATAACAACGTCCTACTGTTGGTCGGGAAAGTTTTATGGCTGGGCCGAGAGATAGTCGGTCGGCAAATGTACTGCCGTCGGACTGCCGGTCGGGAAAGGTTTATGACAGGGCCAACAAAAAGTTGGTCGGCAAAGAAAGTACCATCGAACAGTCGGTCGGGAAAGTTTATCATCAGACAGTCGGTCGGGAAAGGTTCATAGCAGGGCCAACAGAAAGTCGGTCAGCAATGCTTTCGATAGCCATCAAATAGTCGGTCGGGAAAGATATGTCGGTCGGGAAAAGGCTTTCCCGTCTGGACTTTCCCCAACAGACTTGGTCGATCGGCAATAGTCTTTCCCGACCGATTGTCTGTTGGTGAACATTGTTTTCCCTACCAACTTGTGTGTTGGGGATGTAGTGTTGTGGTGTAGTGACAGTAGCACAAGTAGAGCAGCAACACAACGCACGAGAGTAGAAGAGGAGCTCACCGTCCGGCGACAAGGCAGATGCACGTTGGTGGCGTCCGGCGTTAAAGAGGAAGCAGAGGCGGGTCGCTGCCGAGGAGGGGAGCGGCGAGGAAGGCGGTGTCCTGAGGAAGAGGGAGGGCGTCGGCGTCCCACCTGGATGCTCTGCACGACGGGGGAGGTGGGGCGGCCTCCGGCGGCAGAGGGAGGGAAACGACGGCGGAGGATGCGCGCACTACGGGGGGAGCGAGGGGGCAGCGACGGCGGGAGGCGGGGGAGGTTGCGTACCAGAATTGTACGCACTAATTTATGACAGGATTCATAATCACTAGCTAGGTCCAGTGATTTTTTTGGATAAACACGTACTAGCTCGTTATTAACCGCAGCCGACATGTATGAGCTTTATCTCTCTCTCTCAAAAACAAATGCTAACCTGCGTGTAAAAAAACATCCTAAAATATTCATGACATTTAAAAAAAAATACTCACACCTTTAATTTTTTACACATTACACAGTGACAATTAAATAGACTATGAATATTTTGTAATAAAATGAACACTTTGTTAATAGATGCGAATATTTTTTTAAATACACGATTAACAATTTTCAATGCAGCCCCGCAAAAAAAAACAATTTTCAATGCATGATGATTTTTCTAAATACATCACAAACAACAGCAGTCAATAATTTTCTCTTGGGTATAAGTGTTAAGTGTGAATTTAAATCTCGAGCGGAATTAGTTGCAGTCCATAATGAGCTCCGGGTATTATTTTTCTCAATTGTAAGTGTTGAATGAACACAGAAAGAGAGTCCTAAGTGATTTCAATTTATTCAGTTCCAGAATTATATATATAGTACTATTGGCTGCGGGGAGAGAGAGGGGAGAGAGAGAGGGGTGGGGCCGGGCTGGGAGAGAGAGGGGAGAGAGAGAGAGGGGTGGGGCCGGGCTAAGAGAGGAGATAGTCGCACCTCTTTGCCATCAGCCAGCAGATGTCAAAGGCCCACCTCTTTGCCATCAGCCAGCTGATGGCAAAGAATCTTTGTCGTCTGCTAGCAGATGGCAAAGAGGTGAGGCTAGTGGGCCGTTACAGCGCCATCATCCATTGGGCCTACCCACCTCTTTGCCGTCTGCCAGCGGACAACAAAGATTCTTTGCCATCGGCTGGCAGATGGCAAAGAACTGGCTGATGGAGACCAGGTTCTTTGCCATCTATCAATTATTTGCCGTCTGTTTTTGTAAGCCGAGGGCAAAGACGTTCTTTGCCATCCACTCGCAGATGGCAAAGAGCTAACTGATGGCAAATTCACTGTTTCCAGTAGTGTGTGTTTTTTTTTGAAAAGAGGAATATATTAATATCGAGAAGATATCAATTACACCCAGCCTTGGCACCAATAAGATACCTCAAAGATACCCCGGATGCACGCAGCCCGAAAAAACATAAAAGAAAGGAAAAACAAAGGTCTCGCCATATTGATCAACTCCTCTCAACAACAGCACACAAACCGCCACCGATGATAACACCCGGAAAATATAAAAGGTCTCCAAAAGTGACACCTTCAAGAAGGAAACAATGCACAAGCGCCGTCGTCGCCCGATCCAAGATCTTAGATTTTCACCCTGGAGAAGTCTGAGCTCTCAAAACAATACCTTTGATGTCTACTACGCAGCCTTCTTCTTGTAGACATTGTTGGGCCTCCAAGTGCAGAGGTTTGTAGGACAGTAGCAGATTTCCCTCAAGTGGATGACCTAAGGTTTATCAATCCGTGGGAGGCGTAGGATGTAGATTGTCTCTCCAAAACCACCCTCCAACCAAATAACAAATAGTCTCTTGTGTCCCCAACACACCCAATACAATGGTAAATTGTATATGTGCACTAGTTCGGCCAAGAGATGGTGATACAAGTGCAATATGGAAGGTAGATATAGGTTTTTGTAATAAGAAAATCTAAAAACAGCAAGGTAACTAATGATAAAAGTGAGCGTAAACGGTATTGCAATGCTTTGAAACAACGCCTAGGGTTCATAGTTTCACTAGTGAAAGTTCTCTCAACAATAATAACATAACAGGATTATATAACTATCCCTCAACATGCAACAAAGAGTCACTTTAAACTAACTAATAGCGGAGAACAAACGAAGAGATTATTGTAGGGTACGAAACCACCTCAAAGTTATTCTTTCTGATCGATCTATTCAAGAGTTCGTAGTAAAATAACATGAAGCTATTCTTTCCGTTCGATCTATCATAGAGTTCGGTCTAGGATAACACCTTAAGACACAAATCAACCAAAACCCTAATGTCAGCTAGATACTCCATTGTTACCTCAAGTATCCGTGGGCATGATTATACGATATGCATCACACAATCTCAGATTCATATATTCAACCAACACAAAGAACTTCAAAGAGTGCCCCAAAGTTTGTACCGGAGAGTCAAGACGAAATGTGTGCCAACCCCTATGCATAGGTTCACAAGGTCACTGAACCCACAAGTTGATCACCAAAACATACATCGAGTAGATCACGTGATATCCCATTGTCACCACAGATAAACACATGCAAGACATACATCAAGTGTTCTCAAATCCTTAAAGACTCAATCCGATAAGATAACTTCAAAGGGAAAACTCAATTCATCACAAGAGAGTAGAGGGGGAGAAACATCATAAGATCCAACTATAATAGCAAAGCTCGCGATACATCAAGAACGTGCCATCTCAAGAACACGAGAGGAAGATCAAACACATAGCTACTGGTACATACCCTCGGCCCCGAGGGTGAACTACTCCCTCCTCGTCATGGAGCCGGGATGATGAAGATGGCCACCGGAGAGGGCTTCCCCCCTCCGGTGGGGTGCCAGAACGGGTTTAGATTGGTTTTTGGTGGCTCCAGAGGCTTGCGGCGGTGGAACTCCCAATCTAGGTTTCTTTTCGGGGGTTTCTGTATTTATAGGAATATTTGGCGTCGGTCCCACGTCAGGGGGGACTCCGAGTCGTCCACGAGATAGGAGGGCGCGCCCTCCACCCTCGTGGACGGCTGGCTACTCTTCTGGCCCAACTATTTTTACTCCCGGTGCTTCTTTTGGTCCATAAAAAATCATCAAAAATTGGCACGTCAATTGGACTCCGTTTGGTATTCCTTTTCTGTAAAACTCAAAAACAAGGCAAAAAACAGAAAACTGGCACTGGGCTCTAGGTTAATAGGTTAGTCCCAAAAATCATGTAAAATAGCATATAAATGCATATGAAACATCCTAGATGGATAATATAATAGCATGGAACAATAAAAAATTATAGATACGTTGGAGACGTATCAAGCATCCCCAAGCTTAATTCCTGCTAGTCCTCGAGTAGGTAAAAGATAAAAACAGAATTTTTGATGTGGAATACTACCTAACATAAATCTCAATGCAATTTTCTTTATTGTGGCATGAATGTTCATATCCGAAAGATTCAAGAAAAAAGTTTAATATTGACATAAGAATAATAATTCTTCAAGCATACTAACATAGCAATTAAGCAATTGTTTCATACTTTATTTTTTTCAATCTTTTTCAACTTTCATGAAATACATGAGCGTGAGCCATGGATATAGAACTATAGGTGGAATAGAGTGGTGGTTGTGGAGAAGATAAAAGAGGAAGATGGTCTCACATCAACTAGGCGTATTAATGGGCTATGGAGATGCCAATCAATAGATATCAATGTGAGTGAGTAGGGATTGCCATGCAACGGATTCACTAGAGCTATAGATGTATGAAAGCTCAACAAAAGAAACTAAGTGGGTGTGCATCCAACTTGCTTGCTCATGAAGACCTAGGGCATTTGAGGAAGCCCATCGTTGGAATATACAAGCAAAGTTCTATAATGAAAATTCCCACTAGTATATGAAAGTGACAAAACAAGAAACTCTCTATCATGAAGACCATGGTGCTACTTTGAAGCACAAGTGTGGAAAAAGATAGTAGCATTGTCCCTTTTTTCTTGCATGGCAGTATGACAATGATGAAGCGTGTCATAATAAACGAAGCGGTGGAAAGTTGCATGGCAATATATCTTGGAATGGCTATGGAAATGCCATAATAGGTAGGTATGGTGGCTGTTTTGAGGAAGGTATATGGTGGGTGTATGGTACAGGCGAAAGTTGCGCGGTACAAGAGAGGCTAGCAATGGTGGATGGGTGAGAGTGCGTATAATCCATGGACTCAACATTTGTCATAAAGAACTCACATACTTATTGCATAAATCTACAAGTCATCAAAACCAAGCACTACACGCATGCTCCAAGGGGAAGGGTTAGTAGGAGTTAACCATCGTGCGATCCCGACCTCCACACAAAGGATGACAATCAATGAAATACCTCATGCTTCAAATTTGTCACACAACGATTACCATACGTGCATGCTACGGGATGTGCAAACCTCAACACAAGTATTTATAAAATTCACAACTATTCTACTAGCATGACTCTGATATCACCATCCTCATCTCTCAAAACAATCGTCAAGCATCAAACTTCTCATAATATTCAATGCACTTTATATGAAAGTTTTTATTATACCCATCTTGGACGCCCATCAAATTAGGACTAAATTCATAACCTAAGAAAATTACCATGTTGTTTAATACTCTCAAAATAATATAAGTGAAGCATGAGAGTTCATCAATTTCTTCAAAATGAACCACCGTCGTGCTCTAAAAGATATAAGTGAAGCACTAGAGCAAATGACAAACTACTCCAAAAGATATAAGTGAAGATCAATGAGTAGTTGAATAATTATGTAACTATGTGAACACTACTGTAATTAGCTTATTTGTCGTCAGCCAATTCTTTGCCATCTGCTTGCTGACGGCAAAGAAGGTCTTTGTCGTCTGCTTACAGAAAACGGACGACAAAGAACTGGCTGATGGCAAAGAAGGTCTTTGCCATCAGCCAATTCTTTGCCGTCCGCTAGCGGACGGCAAAGAAGCTTTGCCATCAGCTGGCGGATGGCAAAGATATAGGTGGCCCCACTAACGAGCTGATTAAAAAAACTTAACGGCCACCCTCTTTGTCGTCTGCTATCGGACGGCAAAGACAAAAAAAGTGGACGCCAAAGGTGGGGCGGACGGCAAAGAACTAACCTAACTAATGGCCGATCCCCACCCCGCCCCTCCATCTCTCTGTTTCTCTTCCTCTCTCCTCCCCGATGAACACAGCCACTACTGCCGCCCCCGCAGCCCGCACCACCCGCCGCCGTCCCCGCCCCCGCCACCCGCCGCTGCTTGCCCCGTCGCCCCACCACCCTGCCCCCCACCCGCCGACGCCCCGTCGCCCCACCAGCCCG
>LR738710.1:874702267-874742516 GCA_902687465.1 Secale cereale
CCCCCTTGAGCTCCACCACACCGGAGCCCTACAGCCCCCGTCGGCACTGCCACCCTGCCGCTGCGAAACCCCGGCCCCCATCTGCTTCGGTGAGTTATTTTTTCTGTTTTTTATTTTTTTATGTTTAATTGTTAGTGTTAGATTTAGTGCTAGATATGTGTTAGTGTTAGATTTGGTTTAGTTTTAGTGCTAGAATATGTAGAAGAAGAAGAAAAAGAAGAAGAAGAAGAAGAAGAAGAAGAAGAAGAAGAAGAAGAAGAAGAAGAAGAAGAAGAAGAAGAAGAAGAAGAAGAAGAAGAAGAGGAGGAGGAGGAGGGGAGAAGGGAGGAAGAGGAGGGAGAAAAAGAAAGAAAAGAAGAGGAAGAGGAAACCCTAAGCCTTAATTTTAGTTATAGTTTTACTTTAGTTTTATTTTCAGTTTAGTTTTTGTTTTATTTTTAGTTTAGTTTATTTTAGATTAGTTTTAGTTTTAGTTCAGAAGAAGAATAAGAGTAGAAGGAGGAAGAGGAGGGAGGAAGAGTAGGAGGGAGAAGAAGAAAGAAAAGAAGAAGAAGAAAGAAGAAGAAGAAGAAGAAGAAGAAGAAGAAGAAGAAGAAGAAGAATAAAGAAGCAGGCATGACACCCGGACCCCGGCACGCCACCCCGACACCCCGGCAAGACACCCCGACCCCCGACACCCTGACACCACACCCCGACCCCAACCTCGACACCCCGACCCTGAAACAGCACCCCGACCCCGACACGGCACCCTGACCATGAAACGACACCCACGACACCAGAGGCCGACGGGGTCATATATTTGTGAATTATGAGTTAGGTCATATATTTTTCAATTTTGTTATGAAAAACATCATATATAATTGTGTTGATCGGGTAGATTTAAACATCATATATATTTTTCGATTTTGTTATGATAAACATCATATATTATTATTCATGTCGGTATTTTTTTATGTTTTAGTAATTTCGTTTACTCTTTGTCATGGCAGGTGTTGAAAGATGGTGGGCGTTGGTCCTGAGCGCTCCGAGGCCCCTTCTTCATCGGCGCATGGTGGGAGGTCTTCCATTCCACTCACACAAATCTGCGAGCGTTGCTGGACAGTATGGCGACACCGACGGGCCCTTCTTCGTCGACCTCGGTGCCCAGTAGGGGACGAGGTAAGGGAGGGAAGAAGAGAGGAGTTGGAGCACGTGGTCGTGGGGGAGGAGGTAGGTTGACTGCTAGGTTGCCTTCCTCGCCGCCACCCCCAGCTGTTTCACCCGAGCACGTGACTGCTAGGTTGGACTCGTCCGAGGAGGAGGCTACATGGTATCCGGTCCACGAGCCTCGAGTCCACGGGCATTCGGCCCACGAGAGTTGGGCCCGTGAGACCTCGGATGAGCACACGTCTGGATGGGGTACCTGTCCAGATCAGCCCGCGGGGCCGAGTGGCCATGCCGATGATGGCGGGGAGCCGACTGATATTGAGGAGGAGGGGGGCACCATCTACCAGCGTGGTTGTACACGGCTCCCGTCCCTGCCGGTGACCCGCAAGCAGAGGTGGTTGATTTTCCCCGATGGGGAGAGGTAAGTGCATTTATTCTTTTTGTACCTTCTGCATCGACGTTTCTTCAAATATCAAATGCGTTGGCCTTGTCATGCTGCAGGGGTTGGGACCACCATGAGAAGGTCCGCCGGCCCAACTCCGTCCTTGGAGTGCTTTGCCGACAAAACTTCCCGGGGTTTGTCACGTTGCTTGGTGAGGGTCGGCTTCCAGAGCTTGAATTGAGCCGGGAGCACTACTTGGCTGCCCCGGCCCCGCCGGGTGAGATTGTCGACGGTGTCTTGTGCGACACGAGGGCAGACGTGGTGATTAGAAAGTTCTGGGTAATTTCTCCTTTACACAATTAAAAATCTTCAACTAGCTAGTCATTAATTGTACTAATCAATATTGTCTCATTTAATTGCAGACATTCTATAGGTGTGAGGAGGGATACGAGGAGGCTCGGCAAAGGTTATCGATAACGTCTGCCCGCGCCTACTACAGAACTTACGTCACGAGGCTCGGGTGCAGGCTGTTCGAGACTAGTACGCCTTGCGTGGTATCAAGAATCCCAAGCCGGCGTGCCGCGATAAGTTCCTGAATAAGGAGCAGTACATGATGGCAATTCTTAAGGCCTTGTACTTACTTCCTTCATTTAGTAATTCATAGATGTAGCGCTCAAGTTTCTATTTGCTAACTTAGGCGCCTCCGAGATGGTGTGCGGGTCGGATGGATTGTTGGGAGGTGTTGGTCAATGAGTGGTGCTCAAAAGATTGGCTAGCCGTCCACAACGCGGCCAAGGACAAACGTGCCCAAATGGAAGGTGTGCCACATCATCAAGGCAGCTCCAACTTATATCAGTTCGGGTGGAACTGGGTATGTGGTTTGCTTCATGATTCATGCAATTCATTCATCATGCTAGCTTGAGACCTTTAATTACTAATTTACTTTGTTTCTCTCTTTCAGGCACGCTATAATAAGGCGGATAAGGTGCCAGAGGTGTACGACCTCTATGCCATGGCCGATACTGCCTCTTACAAGAAAGTCAAGGCATTCTCTCCGTGTGACCTCGACGATAAAAACAACTTCACCAACATCTCCTCCCACGACAAGCTCGTGAAATATAGAGATCATGGGAAGGCGAGGAAAGGGGAGGACTTTAGCCTGAGCCAGGGTGCCATTGATCCAGAGCTGGTGATGATAGCTGGTGGCGGGAGGTCCCATGGCTCGGTAGCCATTGGAGATGGACTTATCCGTTGCCCTAGCACTCTCTCGGAGATCAAGCTGCGCTAGTCGAGATCCGCTCCTGAGATAAGGCCTCATGAACGGCCAGTCCAACTCGCCTTCAAGGTTAGTTATACGTACTCAGCTATCTTTCTCAATTACGTTGTGTGCGCTTCCATCAATTATTACAAATGCTAACGAGGAGTGGTGTTGCAGGCTGCTATACAAAGTGAGAGAGATAGAACGGAGAAACTTCTGGAGGAGGCGGCAGAGAGGCAGTGAGAGTTGGAGGAGAGGACGACAAAGATGTTGGAGGAGGAGAGGGCATGGAATGACATGCAGGCAAGGGACATGTACGAGCTCATTGGTATGTTTATTCTGCTCATTAGCCAAAACATTCATGTAGTGTTTGTCTCATTACTAACTAGTATGACTGAGTCGTCAAAACCAAATGTGCAGTCTGTGTGCGAGAAGTCCGGTCAGACCGCTCCACCGATGCCATAAATTGCTCCTGGGACCACGGTGAGTTTAATTTGAATGGACATTACTTGCTAGTCTTAACATTTGAGTGTCATCATGCTAACGAGACATTGGAAATGACCTTTGGTGCAGCGTAACTCCTGATAAGCATCGCACGATCCTTCTACAGCTACCGGCACGAGCCAGCCCGCTCCCACACCTCCATGGTCACGATAATTTTCTCGAGTGTTTTTCTTAACAAATGCATAAAGACCTACACTTAGCTTTATTTCCTCCAAAATGACTTAATAAGCTTACTGACCTCCAAAACCATCTATTTTACCTAAGTTAGCTCTAAAATGATCTATACTTAGCTTTGTTTCCTCCAAAATGACCAAAGTTAGCTCTAATATGCTTAGTTAACTAGGTTTGCTCAATAATCACATGTACTTAGCTTACTTATGTCAAAAATGGCATAATTAGCTTAGTTAGCTCATAAACATTCCATTTTACCTAAGTTAGCTCTAAAATGATCCATTTTACCTTAGTTAGCTCATAAACGATCCATTTTACCAAAGTTAGATCTAAAATGACCCATTTTACCTTAGTTAGCTCATAAATGATCCATTTTACCCAAGTTAGCTCTAAAATTACCCATTTTACCTAGGTTAGCTCCAAAATGATCCATTTTACCGAGGTTAGCTCTAAAATGACCCATTTACCTAGGTTAGCTCCAAAATGACCCATCTTACCTAGGTTAGCTCTAAAATGATGCATTTTACCAAAGTTAGCTCATAAACGATCCATTTCACCCAGGATAGCTCATAAACGATCCATTTCACCTAAGTTAGCTCATGAACGATCCATTACACCTAAGTTAGCTCATGAATGATCCATCTATACCTATACTAATTAGGCACTTCCTAGAAATTCCCACGTTAATTAGTAATTACCGGCCGTTGATCTGATGGGACCAAGTTATAACGGTGCAGATTCAACCATACAATCCTTGCAATCTAGGAAAAAAAACTAAAATAAAGTTACAGTAAAAAAACAATCTAGGCAACTTGCAGTCCAAGAAAAAACCAACAAGGGCTGTCCTAAAAGACCAATCTAGGAAACGTGCCAAAAAAAATCAAATCTACCGTGCTCCTATAGAACTTCAGGACCGATCAGGACCAATCTTTCTCAAAGGAATCTTCATGCAATATTTCTCTCTGTATGCCTACTCCTTCCAATCCCCTTCCTAGCCCCGATGTATTCTCCTTTTCCTTCAACGATGTCCACCTCCGCTCGATCTTGCCATTTAATCTAGGTAGAAGCCGGCACAAGATCCCTCCCCTACTCCTCCCTCACGACCTGCTCCCTCGCGACCTGCTCCGCTAGAACTATCTGCGGAGGCGTGGAGATAGCCTTGCGCATCTGCGAGAAGAAAGATTCCTCTCCCTGCACTATGGGTCAAACCTGAGTGAGAGATGGCACGAATTCTACTCACAGGTATGGTTTGAATCAACTAACTAATAGTACCGTGTATTAGTATAGATTTGATTTTATTTGTTGTTGTACGCCACAGATCGTTCCCAGCCTTACTGTCTATTTCGTCCATAGCAAGATGGCACAAAATCTACTCTCAGGAGAGCACGCTGCTATGGTTTGAATCAACTAATTAATACTATGTATTAGTTTAGGTTTGATTTGAGTTTCTGTCGTCACGGATCGTTGCCAGCATGGCTGTCTATTTCGTCCATAGTAAATTGGGCCTTAGTTGATTCAATCCATACAACGTGCGCACCTGAAAGTAGATTTCATGCCAGCCCCGATTCAGGTTTGACCCAGAGTGCACAACGAGACCTCCACCTCATGTTTCCTCTCATGGAGGCATGGGCCATGCAGTTGGCCTTCTGTTGGCGGGTGATGCTATAGACTACGTCGCTGTTGGTCCTGTCTGGGGACCACATCAACGAACAGAGCATGCGCTGAGTACGGCATCTTCATCCATGTAAGTGCAGCCATGCACCATCCTTTCGCGGCCGCGGGGATTATCAGCTTCTAGAATCCAGACCACAATAGCTACTACTTCATGGACATAGTCAATGGAACATATGTGCCGCATCTATAGGGACATCTCAAACACCATCTTGCGTGGCTGCGAGGTGAAGATTATGTATTGTTTAGGCCGTTGATGTTGCCATACACACTGTCCAGAGGCCAAGCACAGTGATTATATTTACAAGTGATTGGGTTCTCCTTTCAACCCGGACGCTGAACTCACATGATACAAATGATTTAGGATGGCGTTCACATGACACCCTTGATTACGCGGATGTTGATTAACCTAATGGCGCTCTTTATACCCAAGGAGACTAGGAAATTTCAAATGCCTATAGGAATTGAAGATCAACATGGATGTCAGCCATATAAATAAATCTTCATCAACAAAACCGGAAGTAGTGGTGACGCTGTAATGAGGTCAGACATGCCGTGTTAGGACTAGGGATTATATGATATCTACATCGATGGAAAACGTGTGGCATGGAAACAAGGTATTAAAAATTATGTTTTCCCATAATCTGCAAAAGGATGAGTTGGCCATTCTTTCCTGAGCATTTTTTATTGTTAAGTGCAGAGGAAGAAGAAATGAGAATGAACGTTATAGCCACATGCTAAGTTGGTGGAGCATGGTCCTTGGACATACCAGGCTAATTGATGTTGAAGAGTACGTATGGGAAATGCCTTGATGAAAGTAAACAACACGGGAACAAGGTATGTCCACACTAGTAGAAAACAGGGCATTGGTCCAGCCCATTAGCCCCGGTTCAATCTAGAACCGGGACCAATGGGGGTACTGGACCCGGTTCGTTAGCCCAGGGGGCCGGCCGGGCCACGTGGGCCATTGGTCCCGGTTCGTCTGGACCTATTGGTCCCGGTTGGAGCTAAAAACCGGGACCAATGGCTCTTGCTCCTGGCCCACCACTATTAGTCCCGGTTTGTTTTATGAACCGGGACCAAAGGCTCCCCTTTAGCCCCGGTTTGTAGCACCAACCGGGACCAGTGAGTTGCCTATATAAACCCCCTCACTCAAGAGCAGAGCTCACTGCTATGTTTTTTTTCTGGCCGAGGGGGACAGGGGTTAGTGGTGCTCTAGCTCACCTCCTATGCACACAACATGTTCGGTGGAATGCCCGAGCCACACTAGTTAAGCTTTTCTCCTCTCGAAGCTCTATTTTCTCCGAGATTTGTCTAGGTTTAGCGGTCCGTCACGTCCCGTCCCCGTCTTCGCCGCCGTCGATCGCCCCCGCCGATCTCGTCACCGACACCACCGTGGTGAGCCTCTTGTTATGTCCATGCTTTTCTTACTTTTATTATTGCTTTAGATAGATATTTGTCTAATTTTCTTACGTTTATTATTGCTTGTTATTATATAGTGCGATGGTTTTGATATCCGCCCACGTGGGCCCTCGTCCGGTCTACGATTCGGATGTGGTATATTATCTTTAATTTATAACTATTTGTTTTAGTGCTTATGATAGTTATGCCGACCAACCTGACATGCATAGATGTTTTATTATGTCTAGGAGGTAGTTGAACCGGAAATTCCAACCGACCCTCTTGTGGAGAGGTTAAATTTAGTTGAAGAGGAAAACATTTCGTTAAAGAAAAACTTGGAAAAAATGGAGGAGGAGAAGATGGAATTGGAGTTGCATGTTGCGGAAGTTATCGATGATCACAAGATCAAGATGGAACCTATTGTCGAGAGGTTAAATTTAGTTGAAGAAGAAAACAAATTCTTGAAGGAAAAAATAAAAAAAATTGTGGACGAGAAGATGATATTGGAGTTGCATGTTGCGGATGTCGTCGATGATCACAAGATCAAGATGGATGCAATGCGGTTGAAGATTAAAAAGATTAGAAAATATGCCATTAATACCGAGGCTTGGTATCATTATGCCGTTGGATCAATTGTTACCTTGGTTGCGATTATGATAGCATTTGTTTTCGCGTTGAAATGTTTTACATAGTTTCGATGTGTATGGAGAGCTATATATGTTGTTAGATGAGAACTATATATGTATGTACTTTGGTTTTAATGTGATGATGAACTTTTATCCATTTGGTCACTTAATTATCTATTTATGATGTTCTGTAATGGTTTTTGACACACTTAATTATATATAAATGCACGCAGATGAACCGCCAATGGATGTACGGTGAGAGACACACCTCCGAGTACATTAAGGGCGTGCGTGAGTTTCTAAATGTGGCAGAGGCAAACAAGCAGAATGGTTTTATGTGTTGTCCATGCACTCAATGTGTGAATACGATGTCTTACTCTAACCAAAAAATCCTTCACTCCCACCTGCTTTACAAGGGTTTCATGCCACACTATAATGTTTGGACGAGGCACGGAGAAATAGGGGTTATGATGGAAGACGGCGAAGAAGAAGAGTACGATGACAACTATGTGCCCCCTGAATACGGTGATGCTGCAATGGGGGGAGCTGATGAAGATCAAGAGGAACCAGACGATGTGCCCAATGATGCTGCAACGGGTGAAGCTGCTGAAGATCAAGAGGAACCAAATGATGATCTTCGCCGGGTCATTGTCGATGCAAGGACACAATGCGAAAGTCAAAAGGAGAAGCTGAAGTTCGATCGCATGTTAGAGGATCACAAAAAAGGGTTGTACCCCAATTGCGAAGATGGCAACACAAAGCTCGGTACCGTACTGGAATTGCTGCAGTGGAAGGCAGAGAATGCTGTGGCTGACAAAGGATTTGAGAAGCTACTGAAAATATTGAAGAAGAAGCTTCCGAAGGATAACGAATTGCCCGACAGTACATATGCAGCAAAGAAGGTCGTATGCCCTCTAGGATTGGAGGTGCAGAAGATACATGCATGCCCTAATGACTGCATCCTCTACCGCGGTGCATACAACGATCTGAACGCATGCCCGGTATGTGGTGCGTTGCGGTATAAGATCAGACGAGATGACTCTGGTGATGTTGATGGCGAGCCCGCCAGGAAGAGGGTTCCTGCGAAGGTGATGTGGTATGCTCCTATAATACCACGGTTGAAACGTTTGTTTAGAAACAGAGAGCATGCCAAGTTGATGCGATGGCACAGTGAGGACCGTAAGAAAGACGGGAAGTTGAGAGCACCCGCTGACGGGTCGCAATGGAGAAAAATCGAGAGAAAGTACTGGGAGGAGTTTGCAAAGGACGCAAGGAACGTATGGTTTGCTCTAAGCGCGGATGGCATTAATCCTTTCGGGGAGCAGAGCAGCAATCACAGCACCTGGCCCGTGACTCTATGTATGTATAACCTTCCTCCTTGGATGTGCATGAAGAGGAAGTTCATTATGATGCCAGTTCTCATCCAAGGCCCTAAGCAACCCGGCAACGACATTGATGTGTACCTAAGGCCATTAGTTGAAGAACTTTTACAGCTGTGGAATGGAAACGGTGTACGTGCGTGGGATGAGCACAAACAGGAGGAATTTGACCTAAAGGCGTTGCTGTTCGTGACCATCAACGATTGGCCCGCTCTCAGTAACCTTTCAGGACAGACAAACAAAGGATACCACGCATGCACGCACTGTTTAGATGACACTGAAAGTATATACCTGGACAAGTGCAGGAAGAATGTGTACCTGGGCCATCGTCGATTTCTTCCGACCAACCATCAATGTCGAAAGAAAGGCAAGCATTTCAAAGGCGAGGCAGATCACCGGAAGAAGCCCGCCATGCGTACCGGTGATCACGTACTTGCTATGGTCAATGATTTACACGTAATCTTCGGAAAGGGCCCCGGCGCACTAGCTGTTCCGAATGACGATGAGGGACACGCACCCATGTGGAAGAAGAAATCTATATTTTGGGACCTACCCTACTGGAAAGACCTAGAGGTCCGCTCTTCAATCGACGTGATGCACATGATGAAGAACCTTTGCGTGAACCTGCTAGGCTTCTTGGGCGTGTATGGAAAGACAAAAGATACAGCTGAGGCACGGGAGGACCTGCAACGTTTGCACGAAAAAGACGGCATCCCTCCGAAGCAGTATGAAGGTCCTGCCAGCTATGCTCTTACGAAAGAAGAGAAAGAAATCTTCTTTGAATGCCTTCTCAGTATGAAGGTCCCGACTGGCTTCTCGTCGAATATAAAGGGAATAATAAATATGGCAGAGAAAAAGTTCCAGAACCTAAAGTCTCATGACTGCCATGTGATTATGACGCAACTGCTTCCGGTTGCATTGAGGGGGCTTCTACCGAAAAACGTCCGATTAGCCATTGTGAAACTATGTGCATTCCTCAATGCAATCTCTCAGAAGGTGATCGATCCAGAAATCGTACCAAGGCTAAGGAGTGATGTGGCGCAATGTCTTGTCAGTTTCGAGCTTGTGTTCCCACCATCCTTCTTCAATATCATGACACACGTCCTAGTTCATCTAGTCGACGAGATTGTCATTCTGGGGCCCGTATTTCTACACAATATGTTCCCCTTTGAGAGGTTCATGGGAGTCCTAAAGAAATATGTCCGTAACCGCGCCAGACCAGAAGGAAGCATCTCCATGCTACTGTTACTTTCGCCTAATGATGAAGTATTGGTTCTGTTGAATCCTTTGACACTATAGCTAGACAAAATGTGACATGAGGGGGTCTAGGGTTTGTGGATCGCCGAGCAGTCGGGGGTCGAGGGGTCGAGAGAGGTTGCCTAGCTAGTGTCAAAGTATTGAAAAATTCCATGACTTCATCATTTGCCAGAAGTAACCGGGGCATGTTGGTACGAAGTTATGCAAAGATGTTTTGGAACGGAGTTCCTGATAGGTTAATCCGTCTTTTGTTACGGATTATCTTATCTGGGACTCCGTTCCAAAACAACTTTGGAGAGCTTCGTACCATCATTCTACTGTTACTTTTGCCTAATGATGAAGTATTGGTTTTGTTGAATCCTTTGACACTAGCTAGACAAAATGTGACATGAGGGGGTCTAGGGTTTGTGGATCGCTGAGCAGTCGAGGGTTGAAGCTAGTTCTACGTTTGCCATTAATATATCCATCTGTCATGTTTGAATAATAATTGGCATGTTGTAAATATTTGTAGAAACAATGGACGACAACACCCGAGACCTAGCACAAGAAGCGATGTTGATGGACATAATCGCAGACGGACAAAATGCCGTCAGGTCGTTTCTCAACGACACCGATGAGCAGGTCGAACAAGAGCTGCGGCTGGAAGATCTAGGCTATGATATTGATGAATTCGGTGACCCAATGCACATGGAAGAAGTAGACCGTGAGGACGGCTCCGGTGACCGAACCGAGTCCGGCCAGGAGGTATATATGTTAGTTAAGCATGTGCTGACTAGTTAATTGATTCATTCATTAACTCTCGTCTTTGTTCCTTTTCTAGCCCTCCGGATCGAGCAAATCTTCGGTAAAGAGACGAGGAGCGAAGAAAAAGTTGAGGCCGGATGAAAAGTTTGAGATCTCAGAAATCTCGCGCTCCGGCGAGCCGATTGCACCCATCCGCACAAAGAACGCATTTGTTAATCAGTGCGGGGTTCTGGTTAGGGACAAGATCCCGATCAGCATCCATCAATGGTTAAAGCCGGCTGCAAAAGACGCTCAGGTGACTTATGTCACTGATATGCAGAAAGAAGATCTTTGGACTGAGCTGAAGTCAAACTTCGTCCTACCGCGAGAGGTTGATCTGGCGAAGCCAGTTATAGAGGACTTAATCAAGTCTGCTGCACTTTCGAAGATGGCAGACCAATTCAGGGCATGGAAGAAAAAACTAAATACGTTTGTCAGAGAGAAAACGACTCCAGAATTCGTGGGCATATATGAGAAGATCAAAGATGACTGGCCCGCATTTGTGGCCCATAAGAAGTCGGAAAAGAGTCAGAAGATGTCGGAGACAAACCGGATAAATGCTGCAAAGAAGATGCATCACCATCGCACGGGGTCGGGCGGCTACCTCGTAGCCCGGCCTAAGTGGGCCAGGGCTGAGAATGATCTGCTTCAGAAAGGGATCGAACCAGAGACAATGCACTGGCCAGAACGTTGCCGGACTTGGTTCTTCGGGGCTGGCGGATCCTTGGACCCTGTAACAGGGTGGTGCATTTGGACGGACAAGCAATTGGAAACACCACTCAGGAAGATGCGGCAGTATATCAAAGCAGCACATGCAGGGACGTTCATCCCCGACAGAGAGAACGACGAGCTGACAATGGCCCTCGGGAATCCTGAGCACCCTGGACGGACACGAGGCACGCCAGGCTCCCTTCCGTGGCGTGCTGGGTTTCCGGACGCAGGAGGCTACAAATGCCACGATAGGAGGAAGAAAATGGAGATGACCGAAATCCAGGCGCTGCGGGCCAGAATACAAGCGATAGAGGAACGGGAAGCAGATCGGGAAAGAATTGCCGAAGCTTCCCCCGAAGCTACCCCGCCATCTCAACGGAGAAGCAGCGTGGCTTCCACCGAGCTGCCTCAGCCAGAGCTTGCCTTGACGGCTACTGCCAGGAATCCTGTGGATGCTATCACGCAGGCACAAAATTGTCACCTTATGGCACAGTGGATGAATCTGAAGGTCAAGGCGGCTGCTGGCTCTGTTTATCCTTCTGGACCAGACGACACTTTTCACTGCCGGCCGATTCCAGAAGGATATGCTAGGGTGATGGTCGACGAAATAACGGAGGGATTTGAGGAGCTCCAGCTTGACCACCCTACCGGTGAAGGGGAGACTCGGCTGGGTTCTTCACTGAAGACTCCATGCCTATGGCGGAAGGACCTAATCAACATTCTGAACTGGACGCCTCCGCCTCCTCCTCCTCCTCCGACGAGTCAGGGCACTCCGCCTACTCCACCGCCTCCTCCTCCGGCGAGTGACCATCAGGGCACTCCGGCTCCTTCTCCGTCGAGTGACCATCAGGGCACTCCGGCTCCTTCTCCGGCGCGTGGCGGCACACCGCCTCCTTCGCCGCCGGCGCGTGGCGGCACTCCGCCTCCTTCGCCGCCGGCGCGACCGAGCAGACAGCCAGCTCCTCCTTCGCCTAATCAGCAAGGGCGGAAGAGACCTGCCGCCGCTCCGGCTGCTCCTGCTCCGGCGCCTAAGCAAGTAAAAAAGACAGCCGCTTCGTCTGGTCCGGCGACGTCTACCAGTACAGCCAGAGGCGGGAGGCGATGCAGATTCGGTCCTTCTCTCACGCCTCTAGAGAAGTTACCGTACGAGAGGTCCGACGAGGAAAACACGAAGATCGCTGAAGGCGAAGTGAAGGACTTTTTTGAAGGGTTGAAAGCACAGAGACATCCACCTCCAGAGGAGAAGATAGATGTGGTGAAAGCAAAGCGCACTCTTGCTGCCCTGAAGCAACCAGCGAAAAGTAAGCCGAAGGGCAACTATGACCGCATTATTCAAAAGACATTTCAAGATGCCAAGCGGTCCGGAAGTACAAAAAGTGATCAGAGGTTAGCAGAAGGGCGAGCTGGGAAACAAATTGCCCAGCTCGGAGAACAAGCGAACCAATCGTGCCCCCCGCTCAAGGTGTCTAGCGACATGGTCGCTAATGATCCGAGGATGGTGCCCGGTTATACCAATCTTGCAGATTACGCGTCCGACGATGTACACTATGATTTCATGGACGTGCAGATAGAAAGATACGAGTACAAAAAGCCTCTCGTCAAAAATGAAAGATCTCTATCAACCAATATGCGAAGATTGCATGATTGGTACATGAAAATCTGCAGAGAGTCTGGGGGGAGGAATAACTTGTATTTGAGAGTTAAACCGGAGCATGACCTCGTTGGAATTGACCTGTTGCCTGTTCCATTTGAGGAGTTCTATCAATTTTTCAATCAATTGGCCCTCGATAAAACAACGATCACCTGCTACTGTCTGTAAGTAGTACTACTTCTGTCATTAAGTCTCTCTATATAGCTGATCTTCATTGCATGTATTTATAATTATCCTCACTATATTATGCAGATTGAAGATCGTCGAATTGAAGAAAAGACAAGTAGGTGATATTGGGTTTATTAACACATACCTCATAGATGCAACCGAGGTTAAATTGCGTCCCGGCGATACCGAGACCAACTTGCTACGATCGTTGGTGGTAAATGAAAACAAAGATATAATACTCTTTCCTTACAACTTCAAGTGATTGTTAATGTCTTGTGCATATTTGGTTTCCCTTATATATATCAGTCAAGTTTATAGTGATGTAATGATCTCATGCATTCGTGCGCAGCTTCCACTATATTCTCTTAGAGATTAAGCTTGAGAAGGGAATAGTAACTGTCTTCGACTCTAAACGTAAAGATCCCGAGGAGTATGCGGACATGACTCAAATGCTAGCCAGGTAAGTTAAATCGATCAATATTATCCACCATGCATATATATCAGCAACTTCATTTCTGATATCAACTAATTGTTTCCTTTGTCTGGCAGGGCTTGGAAAACATTCATCAAAAAAGCTCCGGGACTGCCGAAGAAGCTACAATTTAGATACCCGAAAGTAAGTACTATATAGTAGCATGTTCCGCGCGCGCATCTCCTATATCTTGATTCAAGCGCTAGCTATAGTTTCATCAATACCAATTTGGCATTCTTGCTTATCAGTTTGATTGAGCTCTATTTCTTGTAAAGTGGTTGTGGCAGGAACCTGGGAATGATTATTGTGGATACTACATTTGCGAGTCCATCCGCCACACGACCTGTGAGCGGGGCTACACTGATGAACAATTTAAAGTGCGTAAGCAATCAATAATATTCACAAATTTATAGCATCATTTCATGTATTGACCCCCTACTTCAAATTAGATGTTTCGGATGCGGGATGAACTCCTAACACCAGATCGTCTGCGAGCAATTCAAGAGGAATTGGCGGCATTCTTCCTTGAACACGTGATCGCTGAAGACGGAGAATACTATGTGGACCCTGCATCCATGTGTTAGGAGATTATTTTTGTAAGAGATAATTATTGTATATATGTGCCCGGTAGTGTCGGATAGATATACGAGAACTTGTTGTTCGACCAATCTCTCGGAGAAGGAGAGGTGGTCGATATTATTACTTCTCTCTGTATGCATATATATATATATATATATATATATATGTTGATTATATATACGAGATCTTCTGTTCCTTCGTTTGCTTAGTAGCTAGCAGCTAGCTAGCTAGCTAGCGTGACTACTCTAGTCCATATATATACGTATGTGTAGTATGTAGCGTCGACCAAAAGCACGGACATAAGAGAGAACACTTCTCTCTATTAATTAGCTAGCTAACACAATATATCAAGCACCTAAATTAACCCCCAAAACCTAAAACCCCCCCTCCCCTTTCAAAAAAAAAAACAAAAACCACAGCCACAGAAATGCTGACGCGTGGAAGCCTTTTGGTCCCGGTTGGTACCACCAACCGGGACTAAAGCCCCTCCTGCCTGGACTCCGTGCACAGGCCACGTGGACACCCTTTTGCCCCGGTTCTGGATTGAACCGGGACTAAAGGGTCAGAGCATTAGTACCGACCCTGTTGCCCCGGTTCCAGAACCGGGGCTAAAGGCCCAAATGAACCGGGTCTGATCCCCCTTTATCTACTAGTGCCATGAAGTAGTAAACAAAACAAAAAGTAAACATCACGACAACAAGGTGAGTGGATTTTCCATACCTTCGCATATTTCATTTACGTTTTCCAAATAAGTTACCACCCACATGTGAAAATGATGGGCAAAACTGTTGTTTTCTATGTACACACATTTTTCATATTTTCTTATTCCTTTTCGTTGGGCGTCAATGAGTGATAGCTGTGAGCATTGAGACCAGATTTATATCAATGTAAGAGGCAACATGTTCCAGATTATAGCATTATTAATTCTATTCTAACAAACGAAATTTCCCAAGTTTATCATTCAGTCGTGTCACTAATATACTGTCAATGGTGAGCCCATTCTGCTGCCAGTTGGTAGCAGATAAAGGCCTTCCGTAACCACCTTAGCTTAGACATCCTCCCGCGGATATGGTGCACCCTGATCCAAGTTTCCTCTAGGATATTATATTCTTGCATTTTTTTATAAAATTTATCTACATTCTCCGTGATCATATCTTATTTGTAAGGTAGAGAGAAGAAAGGATGATGACCGAGAGCATCCATTGGCCAACAATACAATATTCGGAAAGCGCAATAGTAGGTACTCTGCTCAAGGTACAAGTATGATTAAACAACACTATTGTTTATTTTTTCTACATAAATATGAATCATGATTATTCCATCAATTTTAAGAACAGAAGATGATTCAGATTTCCAACACCATCATGAATATGTGATTATTCTATTAGCTCCTTCTGAAAATTAATAAATGCGACCTTCGTCGATACATGTATTGAGAATTTGTATTTAAGTAATCTTTTAGTGACATAATCTTCAAAATGTGTACATACATGTACTTTAATAGTACGAAATAAAGGAATTTTCGTAGTTGCTCTCTAATTTCTAGACGACCGATCAAAATAGTTAACAGAAAGATCAAAAACACATTAAACAATATATTATAATGCAAGTGAGATCTAAACGAAATATTTCGATAGTGTGCATCGAAATTGATGTCCTGTGTGATACAACATGACATCTGCATCAATTGTACAATTTAATATTTATGCAATATGGAAAATATTTACATGTTTCAAATTAACAACCATTAAAATATATTGATTTAATTATTATGTGTATGGATCCCAAAGATAGGCCATGCCTCAAATAACATTTAGAATACATATGCATTCCAATGGTACATGTAGCAATCCCACACAGATTCTAACAATTCACTTGGCATAGATGAAGCAATAACATCCAGTGAGTTATGCTTAAAAAATTAGAACACAAGAAAAATATAATAATACAAAAACATATTTACAATGCCTACATGTATCGTCCAATAAAGGTAATTATTGAAGGAAATATTCCATACAAAACCAAAGAGTATAACTCCATACTTCAAAGACATATTAATGAAGTTTTTTGATATTTATCACTAGCCCGTACAAATGCACGGGTAGACGACTAGTTTCACCTAGGTTAGCTCATAATGATCTGTTTCACCTAAGTTAGCTCACAAACGATCCATTTCACGTAGGTTAGCTCATAAATGATCCATTTCACCTAGGTTAGCTCATAACGATCCATTTCACCTAAGTTAGCTCATAAATGATCAATTTCACCTTAGTTAGCTCATAAACCATTTCAACTAAGTTAGCTCATAAATGATCTATTTCACCTTAGTTAGCTCATAAATGATCCATTTCAACTAAGTTAGCTCATAAATGATCCATTTCACCTAAGTTATCCATTTCACCTAAGTTAGCTCATAAATGACATATACTTCTTCTTCTAGTCTTCTTCTTCTAGTCACCTTTTTCTAACTTTCTTATTTGCCATTTTGCAGATTTCATTCACTTCACAGAAGCTAGCTTGCTATGATGGAGTGCTTGTTATTTCTTTCATTCTCTTCTAGTATTCTTCTAGCTTGCTATGATGAAACTTGCTATCTTGAGGAAACTTTGCATGGTAATATGTATGGATGGAACAATGTGTATGTGCAACTAGCTATGTGTGAATGGATGGAACTATATATGTATGAACTTGCTATGTACGATGAAATTTATGTGCTAGATATGTCATATGTTTGCTGTGAAATAGCCTTGTGAAATATATATATATATATATATATATATATATATATATATATATATATACTAGCACAGATGCCCGTGCGTTGCAACGGGAGGAAAAAAATCTCACTGGCCCATATGTAGCCCCCAAGTCTTAGGCATGGCTGCCAATTATGTGTACACACCCCTACCATGGATGCGATGTGAGACACGCCCGTGACTTCCCAGCAGTAATGCAAGACACATCTGCCCTTCTCCCGCTAGAGCAATTCCACCCTCCACCATAGGAACTCTGGACCATCCTCCCTAGCGATCCATGCAGCAGCACCAACAGGACGCACACCTAGCATAGAGAACCCAAGAATTACATGGCAAGGTTAGGGTATAACAACCGAGGATTCCTTGCAGTCCTCAAAAGAGAGAGGAGGATTTATGGGCGTTTGAAGAGCTTGAAGAGTTCTGTACAAATTAGCAAGAAAAAGAAGGGGTTCAAGCCGACTAATAAGCCTTGTATGGAACCAAGGTAGCAATATCTCTCACTTTCCATCTTTAGTAGAAGCACACAAAGCAGATTTAACAGTTGATTTCACATTCCACTTACTTTCTACTGTGTAAGTGAAAATGGCTACTCCAATAAGTAACAAACTATTAACTTCATCCCAAATTTGCACATCGAGATACTGAGTTATGGTGATTGCAAGTTTTATTCAGCTACCTTGAGCAATTATTATCCAAAGACGCATCTTATATTTTCAAAATTGACATGGATAATTACTATTTCTTGAACCCGGGACATTATTCTCACGTACTTGGAACAATATTCTTGAAAAGAATGCTTGATTTACTAACAATCGCATGGTGATGGCTAGCACAGGACCTAGCACAGGATGATGTGAGAGCCGCCTGGACATATAATCATTAATTGTATCTACTGGTCTAGCACCTGGCACCGTCCCATAGATCTCAGTTTCGGGTATGATGCAATGAAGCCGCTATGGTTTCCCTGGTAAACATGTAAACATGACAAATCCAAAAATGCCTAACCATTAATACATTGGCAGCCTGCAAGTATTTCTTAGCTCTAACCCTCCATGTTCAACAGCATGCTCTCGGCAACACCTCAGAAGGTGCTAAATTTGTGCAGGACAAACAAAATATAGAGTTAGTAATGCCATTCAACATTATTAGTTGGTTTTTAGTTCTAGAGATATAGGATTATCTTAGAAAACCTTTTAATGTTGTTTCACTAACATGTCGTTCAATATTCCAGAAGCCATAAAGACGCCATAGTAGCCGTTGGCAGCATTGTAGCCATAACTTGTATTGCCATTTGAATACACCTTTGAACAACAGTATAATTAAATGCATGTTAGCCATAATTTATCCTCGAGTAGATAATAGTTCACCAGAAAAAAAATGTGTAAGTAGAAACTACTGCACGAACACCTTACTTGATAGGTTATACTTGTGTCCAGCGAACACCTTGTTTGATGACTAAGTAGAAACATAATCTCTGGCAGAAATCACCAACATTCCCTAAAGAACTCAATATTTCTACATATAAATAATTATCATATTACAACCTGATTAGAGAACATGAAGTAGACCATAATTGTGAAACACTCAAGATTATGTGGCCTTGTTGATTCCAGCGTGAAGGGCAAGGAGCAGAGGGCATACCTGGTGGTTGTCGTCGGGACATCGTCTACAACATGGCCTACCTGCAGCTCGATTGGGAGGGTGTCGTAGATGTTGCTGCAAGTTCCGGCTCCTCTGTTGTGGCTACGGGAGCTCGGCGCGTCGCATCTATGACCACCATTCCACTGGGAACAACTTCAAAAGTCCAAGCAAGATTTTTTCAAGCATGTTTTTGGAATTGGTTAACATAGAGGCCTAGGCACTTATTTGATACGACAAAAACACGGAGACAACCATTACCACTAATAATGAGTGGAAGGTGATTTGGTTTTTAAGCATAAAACTGAATTAACTTAAATGATCATGCTTATGCCTCTCATTTAGCAAAAACTCCCTCTGTACCATAATGAGTTGAACTGCTAGAACGACATCTATTATGAATTTATGATACAGAGGGAGTATAATTCTTGTGTATTTGGTGCCTGATACTTGTACCAACTAAAACTACTCTCGAAAGACAGTTTTGAACATCAATTTTTAGACGTAATGAATAACGATAAATATTACAATAATTTAGATGCATATATTTGGTGCCCTGAATTCATGTCATAGAAACACACAATTCGCTGGAAAAATAATGCCAAGCCCAATAGTATTGAGCCATACCATTCAATTCCTGTTCTTGATCTCACCCTGTAGGCATCTTTGCTCTGGCCAAGCTCACCGCAGTAGTCCCTCACCAACGATCTCAAACAGTACTGCCCAGGTTACCTCACCAACCAGAGAGACACTTGATCATTGTGTTCACAGATGAGTTGGATGAATGTGAAACTGAACCCGCTGAAAAATAATGAAAATCTGAACTAAACTGACCCAAAATCAAATCCAAGCCTTTCTATGCATGGCAATGGAGATGAGTTGGATGAATCTGCAACTGAATTCAACTGAAAAACAATGAAAACCTGACCAAAACTGAACCAAAATCAAAATTGGAATAATGAAAATCTGAACTAAACTGAAGAAAAATAAAAATCGAAGCCTTTCTGTGTGTGGCAATGGAGATGAGTAGAATGAATCTGCAACTGAATTCACCGAAAAAATCATGGAAACCTGAACAAAAGGAAGTATCCTATAAAGCTACATAATTTTAATCCTGAGTGGAGCTGGCCATGCCGCATGCAGAACGTGGCGTTGTGCTGTTGTGTGCAATCCATGGAGTTTCGAGTTGCTGCCTCTATGCCCATAGCTCCGCGGGTGCCTGCAGCAGCGCGACCATCTCCTCATCGGTGATGGCGCCCAGCCGCACGAGCTCCACGTCAAACACCTCAGCCGTCCACTCCTCGCACACCACCGACTGCACCAACGACGTACGACAGGTCGAGCGCGCCGCCGACGAGGTCCTGCATGGATGCGTGTGTCGGGGACTTGCTGGCGAGGAGCTAGCATAGTCAGAGGCAGCGGACAGAAACAACATCTAAAATAGGGAATTGCTTCCAATGAATATCAAGGGGATATATACCTCTGGTGTAGCCGCCGACAATGATATTGGACGGTTGGATGTACGTTCTTGTTCCTCAGGAGAACTCGGCGCTTCTTCCTCCGGCGAACTCGGCGGCGACATTGGACGTTTCGACGAGAATTGCAATTTCGACGAGATTTGATGGAGCTTCTTGTCCAACGACGCAACCTGATGGAGATTTCGACCGAGGACCCTTCCTTCTTATACCAGGCAAATCAAATCCGGGTCGGGAAATCCATTGATTGAAGTTGGAGAAGGACACGGTCTCCAATCATGACACGGGAGAAGCAACTTGGACATTGTAAAGGATACTGCGAGGCGGGCAGGTCACAGCGGCGTGTGCTCATGCTCGTGCTCGAGCCCCTGCATCCGCACGCGTGCCTGGGGAGCACGTTTCCGACCAGCTTGCTCTTCTCGTCCTGGTGCACCTGCTTGAATGCTGACGAGGAATGAGACGTACGGTGAGCGGCAAGCAGGCCACGAGAGAGGTGGCGATGAGGAAGAAAGGTGCCCCGAAGCTGGTGGCGTGGGAGTGATGGTCGCGTGGCTGGCAGTGGCGGCTGCCGGCAGGAGGTGGCCGTGGCAACAGCGGAGGCTAGAGGACGCGAGCCTCGTCGCGGCCGCTCGCGGGGCCATGCCCTTCCTTTCTTGGAAGAGCGAGACGGGGGGAGAATGGGAGCACGGGAGCGTCCCCCTCCCCGACGCTCCTTCTTCTCCTCCGTGGCTCACCGTCGCCGTGGGGCCTCCTGCCGGCGCTGTGGAGCACGGGAGCGACTCTGCCACGCAGAGCGCTCACATTATCTTGTGCGCCGAGGCTGGAAGAGGCCATGCTCGTGTGTTTCTTTTTTTAGTCAACTGCTCGCCCGTGCGTCGATGTTTGCTTGCTCGTCTATTTTCTTTTTTACCCAGGCCCAATAGAAAGTAACGGCCCAAGCGTTAACAGAATACGTAGACCAAGCACGTGAGCGAAAGAACGTTCTAATAAGGAATTTTGACGAAAATCTTTAGACGAAAATCTTTAGTGCTTACTTCAAATTAGTACCACCTTGTTTATATTACGATTTTGTCCACAAATTGTAAAAGCGTATTATGACATGAGAAGAAAGCGTATTGTGACGGTGAACCCAACAAACTCGTTCCGTATTTTATTATTAGGTAAAGATATATATATATATATATTTGTCATATATATATTTGTTGTGAAAATTTTTGGATTTAAAAAAAATAGGAAAAAAGAAGCAATGCAGACTCTTTGCCGTCTGCCACCGACGGCAACGGGCTCTTTGCCGTCCGCCGCGGACGGCAAAGAAGCCATGTGGCAGCCACCTGTGTTTCCTTTGAAGCTGACCCATTTGGTCAGTTTGCCTACAGTGGCAGACGACAAAGGATCACCACATTTTCCAACAGGGGCGGACGGCAAAGCCTTGGTGGGCAGTGACGTCCAACTGACGTCATTTGGCCGAGGGCAAAGGCATGAATGCATTTGCCATCAACCGCGGATGGCAACGACTGTCGTTAGCCACCTAACGGACTAACATCGAATTTATTGCCGTCGGCTTTCTTTGCCGTCAGCCATTGATGGCAAAGGCCCCTTTGCCGTTCGCTGCAGAAAGCAGACGACAAAGAAGGTCTTTACCTATCCTATCTTTGCCGGCGCCTTTTGCCGTCTGCGGCAGACGGCAAAGGCCTTTGCCGTCCACCATCCGTGCCTCTGCCGTCTGCCTTGGCAGACGGAAAATAAGGTGATTCCTGTAGTGGAAGACTCTCTAACATTTAAGAATTTAAGATCTTGGGATATTATTCAAACAACAAGAAAAACAAAATAAAATAAATTGACGCTCCAAGCAATACACATATCATGTGGTGAATAAAAATATAACCTCAATTAAAGTTACCGATGAACAAAGATGAAAGAGGCGATGCCTTCCCGGGGCATCCCCAAGATTAGTCTTTTCGTTGTCCTTGAATATTACATTGAGGTGCCTTGAGCATCCCCAAGCTTAGGCTATTGCCACTCCTTATTCCATAGTCCATCGAATCTTAAACCAAAACTTGAAAACTTCACAACACAAAACTCAACAGAAAACTCGTAAGCTCCGTTAGTATAAGAAACTAAAACCACCACTTAGGTATTGTTGTGAACTCATTCTAAATTAATATTGGTGTAATATATACTGTATTCCAACTTATCTATGGTTCATACCCTCCGATACTACTTATAGATTTATCAAAATAAGCAAACAACATAAGAAAAACAGAATCTATCAAAAACAGAACAGTCTGTAGCAATCTGTAACTTTCGAATACTTCTGTAACTCTAAAAATTCTGAAATAAATTGGTGGTTGTGAGGAATTTGTCTATTAATCATCTGCAAAAAGAATCAACTTAAAATCACTCTCTAGTAAAAAATGGCAGCTAAACTCGTGAGCACAAAAGTTTCTGTTTTTTACAGCAAGATCGCAAAGACTTTCACCCAAGTCTTCCCAAATGTTCTTCTTGGCACTTTATTGAAACAAAAGCTATAAAACATGATTACTACAGTATCTTAATCATGTGAACACACAAAAGCAGTAAGGATAAATATTGGGTTATCTCCCAACAAGAGCTTTTCTTTAATACCTTTTTAGCTAGGCATAATGATTTCAATGATGCTCACATAAAAGATAAGAATTGAAACATAAAGAGAGCATCATGAAGAATATGACTAGCACATTTAAGTCTAACCCACTTCCTATGCATAGGGATTTTGTGAGCAAACAACTTATGGGAACAATAATCAACTAGCATAGGAAAGCAAAACAAGCATAGCTTCAAGATTTTAAGGACATAGAGAGGAAACTTGATATTATTGCAATATGTAGAAGTATATGATCCTCTCTTATAATAATTTTCAGTAGCATCATGAATAAATTCAACCATATAACCAGCACATAAAGCATTCTTTTCATGATCCATAAGCATAGAAATTTCACCACTCCCATCATAAGCAAAATTCTTCTCATTCATAGTAGTGGGAGCAGCAAATTCAAAAAAATAACTATCATGTGAAGCGTAATCCAATTGAAAATTAAACTCATGATGACAAGTTTCATGGTTATCTTTATTTTTATAGCATACGTGTCATCACAATAATCATCATAAATAGGATGCATGCTTTCATCATAATAAATTTGCTCATCAAATCTTGGGGGACTAAACATATCATCTTCATCAAACATAGCATCCCCAAGCTTGTGGCTTTGAATATCATTAGCATCATTGGTATTGAAAGAATTCATAATAACAACATTGCAATCATGCTCATCATTCACATATTTTATGCTAAGCATTCTATGTAATTATTCTTCTAGTACTTGAGCACAATTTTCCATCCCATCATTTTCACGAAAGATATTAAAAAGATGAAGCATATGAGGCAACCTCAATTCCATTTTTTGTAGTTTTTTTATAATATAAACTAGTGATAAAACAAGAAACAAAAATATTCGATTGCAAGATCTAAAGATATACCTTCAAGCACTAACCTCCCCGGCAACGGCGCCAGAAAATTGCTTGATGTCTACTATGCAACCTTCTTCTTGTAGACGTTATTGGGTCTCCAAGTGTAGAGGTTTGTAGGACGGTAGCAAATTTCCCTCAAGTGGATGACCTAAGGTTTATCAATCCGTGGGAGGCGTAGGATGAAGTTGGTCTCTCTCAAACAACCCTGCAACCAAATAACAAAGAGTCTCTTGTGTCCCCAACACACCCAATACAATGGTAAATTGTATAGGTGCACTAGTTCGGCGAAGAGATGGTGATACAAGTGCCATATGGATGGTAGATATATGTTTTTGTAATAAGATAATATAAAAATAGCAAGGTAACTACTTATAAAAGTGAGTGTAAATGGTATTGCAATGCTTTGAAACAAGGCCTAGGGTTCATACTTTCACTAGTACAAGTTCTCTCAAGAATAATAACATAACTGGATCATATAACTATCCATCAACATGCAACAAAGAGTCACTCCATAGTCACTAATAGCAGGGAACAAACGAAGAGATTATTGTAGGGTACGAAACCACCTCAAAGTTATTCTTTCTGATCGATCTATTCAAGAGTCAGTAGTAATATAACACGAAGCTATTCTTTCCGTTCGATCTATCATAGAGTGTGTACTAGAATAACACCTTAAGACACAAATCAAACAAACCCCTAATATCACCTAGATACTCAATTGTCACCTCAAGTATTGGTGGGCATGATTATACGATATGCATCACACAATCTCATATTCATCTATTCAACCAACAAAAAGAACATCAAACAGTGCCCCAAAGTTTCTACCGGATAGTCAAGACGAAAACGTGTGTCAACCCCTATGCATAGGTTCACAAGGTCACTGAACCTGCAAGTTGATCACCAAAACATACATCAAGTAGATCACGTGATATCCGATTGTCACCACAGATAAACACATGCAAGACATACATCAAGTGTTCTCAAATCCTTAAAGACTCAATCTGATAAGATAACTTTAAAGGGAAAACTCAATTCATCACAAGAGAGTAGAGGGGGAGAAACATCATAAGATCCAACTATAATAGCAAAGCTCGTGATACATCAAGATCGTGCCATCTCAAGAACACGAGAGAGAGAGAGATCAAACACATAGCTACTGGTACATACCCTCAGCCCCGAGGGTGAACTACTCCCTCCTCGTCATGGAGAGCGCCGGGATGATGAAGATGGCCACCGGAGAGCACTACAAAAAAAGACACATGCATGACATTTTGGTCCGAATGAAACTTTTTCTGTCATACTTTTGACAGTTCTATGACAATAATTGTGACAATACACGGTATCATCATAGATGTGGTGGGGTCCTACTTCTATGACAAAAAATTATGACACAAAATGGGTTTTTCGTCCTGGGTGGGCCGGAGACGCAGCTGCATGACATTCTTTGGGCCGTCCATGACGGAAAAAACCATGGTAGAAGCGAGGGCGAGGAAAAAATCGGGGTGTTCCCGGTTACGGTGGGTTGTCAGGGCCGAGCGATGCGCGTTTCTCTCGTACACGCACGCGCATGGGTGCGAGGCGTTGGGCTCTAACTGAACCCGAGCAATTGCACTGCAGGCTACGCGTTACTGATCCTGAGCGATCGATCGATGGCTGTTAACTGAACCCAATTGAGCGATTCCTTCTCTACTGCTGCTTACTGAAGCCGATCGATGCTGCCTCTGTATGAGCAGTGATCGTTGCTGGGGGGGTTTGGATGAACAGTTCATGGTGGGGGTGGCTGAACAGGACCCCGTGGTGTTGCCTCTGCATGAACAGGACCTCGTTCGATCGAGCCGGTTCGGGCTGCATGAACAGGACCCCGTGGAAGGCTGCATGAACAGGACCACCCCGTGGAGGGCTGCATAAACAGTAAACGGTGGAGGGCTGGATGAACAGTAGCCAATAGAGGGGTGGTTGAACAGGAGCCCGTGGAGAGGGCTAGTTGAACATTAGCTGGTGGTTAGCGTGCGGTGGAGGCTGAATAGTCACAGGTGGAGGCTGGAGGAGGTCGACGATGGATGAACAGTAGCCCGTGAAGGCTGGAGGGGGTCGATGGTGGTGATGAACAGTATCCTGTGGAGTCCCGTTTTGCGGTACGCCACAGCCCTCCCGATGAACAGGACCCCCGTTGTTGGGGAACGTAGTATTTTAAAATTTTCCTACGATCACGCAAGATCTATCTACCAGATGCATAGCAACGAGAGGGAAGGGTGTGTCTACGTACCCTCGTAGACCGGAAGCGGAAGCGTCAAGTGACGCGGTTGATGTAGTCGAACTTCTTCGCGATCCAACCGATCAAGTACCGAACGTACGACACCTCCGCGTTCAGCACACGTTCAGCTTGATGACGTCCCACGAGCTCTTGATCCAGCTGAGCTTCACGGGAGAGTTTCGTCAGCACGACGGCGTGGTGACGGATATGATGTATCTACCGACGCAGGGCTTCGCCTAAGCACTGCGACGGTATGACCGAGGTGTGTTTCTGTGGAGGGGGGCACCGCACACGGCTAGAACAATTCAACTTGTGTGTCTTTGGGTGCCCCCCTACCCCCGTATATAAAGGAGCAAGAGGGGAGGGCCGGCCGGCCTCCTATGGTGCGGCTAGGGCAATCCTACTAGGAATAGGATTGCAATCCTATTCCTAGTAGGAGTCCACCAAGAAGGAAGAGAGGGAAAAAGAAAGAGAGGGAGAGGTGGCGCCCCCCAATCCTAGTCCAACTAGGATCCCCTGGTGGGGCGCCGGCCAGCCTCTATGGGCTGCCTCTCTCCTTTCCTCAAGGTCCACTATGGACCATCCCCACTCGTAGGGGGTTCCGGTAACCCCCTCCGGCAATCCAGTTAAAACCGAAACTTTTCCGGAACACTTCCGGTGTGCGAATATAGTCGTCCAATATATCAATCTTTATGTCTCGGACATTCCGAGACTCCTCGTCATGTCCGTGATCTCATCCGGGACTCCGAACTACCTTCGGTACATCAAAACTCATAAACTCATAATACCGATCGTCATCAAACGTTAAGCGTGCGGACCCTACGGGTTCGAGAACTATGTAGACATGACCGAGACTCATCTCCGGTCAATAACCAATAGCGGAACCTGGATGCTCATATTGGCTCCTACATATTCTACGAAGATCTTTATCGGTCAAACCGCATAACAACATACGTTGTTCCTTTTGTCATCGGTATGTTACTTGCCCGAGATTCGATCGTCGATATCTCTATACCTAGTTCAATCTCGTTACCGGCAAGTCTCTTTACTCGTTCCGTAACACATCATCTCGTGACTAACTCATTAGTCTTTTGCTTGCAAGGCTTATTATGATGTGTGTTACCGAGAGGGCCAAGAGATACCTGTAGAGCATCTTTATGATCACCCAGTTACGTTGTGACGTTTGATAGCACACAAGGTGTTCCTACGGTATTCGGGAGTTGCATAATCTCATAGTCATAGGAACATGTATAAGTCATGAAGAAAGCAATAGCAGTAAAACTAAACGATCATAGTGCTATGCTAACGGATGGGTCTAGTCCATCACATCATTCTCCTAATGATGTGATCCCGTTGATCAAATGACAACTCATGTCTATGGCTAGGAAACATAACCATCTTTGATCAATGAGCTAGTCTAGTAGAGGCATACTAGGGACACTCTGTTTTGTCTATGTATTCACACATGTACTAAGTTTCCGGTTAATACAATTCTAGCATGAATAATAAACATTTATCATGATATAAGGAAATAAATAATAACTTTATTATTGCCTCTAGGGCATATTTCCTTCACCCGTTTCGACCGTAGCGCTCTAACACAAGTCCGTTTCCACTGCTTTGCGGTATGCCACACACCTCACGATCAACAGGACCCCCGTTTCGATTGTAGCGCTCCAACACAAGTCTGTTTCCTCCGTTTTGCGGTACACCACAACTTTCCCGATCAACAGGACCCCCGTTTCGACCGTAGGAGGTCTGTTTCCTCTGTTTTGCGGTATGCCAGACCCCTCCCGATGAACATGATCCCGTTTCGAACGTGACCTGTCGAACACAAGGCTGTTTCCTCCGTTCTGCGGTACGCCATGCCTTGTTTCCATCGGCTGTTCCGTCCGAGCCCTCCCGATGAACACGACAACGCACTCCGTTCCGACCCAGCCGGTTGGCTCCCCATGAACACGACGACGATGCTGTTTCTCCGTTCCAACCCAGCCATGTACACGAGCCCTGGCCGTACGTACGCGCGATTAGGCGTTCGAGACCCCGCCCGTATGTACGTATGTGGCCGTATTTACTTTCTTGCACCCTGGCCGTTGTACGTACGTGTACATGCTACGTGCGTGCCTCTGCTACGACACGTGCGTGCCTCTACATCGAACAGTATGTACGTACACGTTCACGACCAGAATGACAACGCTATGTACGCTTCGACCAGGTGGGTCCCGACTGTCAGGCACTTCCTTGCGTGCGAAGATGTAGCTGGTGGGTCCCAGCAGTCAGGGGGGCTGTCAGGACCCCGATCCTAAGTCACACCGATCTAGCTTGTAACACGTCATATCACTTTGCGGCCTCACACACGGTATCCCCACGGGTGCCACCTTACCTGGCCCGGGACCGTTTGTGCATTTTGGCACACGCATATGACAGTGTCGCTAGCATCCATATGACAGAGAACCCGGGCCGACATGGCTAGTTATAAACCAAAAGTGGCACTAAATTACAGAGACAGACATCCATGACCCAGCAACAAATGTGTTGGTCATCAACGTATGAACCCAAGTCGTAGCAAGCTACATGGACTTAAAGGAACAACGTGTGACATTTCCCCTAAGGAATAGACATAGGAACGAAGAAGGACACATGCCGGCCAGCCTACGTGTTCCGAGCAGTAGCAAGCTACCAAGGATCATTGGAAGAACTAGGAGGCATTTCCCTGTAAGATAGGCTACCAAAGGAAAACAACTAGGTGTCGGATCCCACACATACCAAGCATTTCAATCATACACACAATATGCTCAATATGTGCAAATACAACATTGCATCACAACAGAACTCTATGACTCAAAGTACTTTATTTAAGAGGCTCCAAGAGCCATACATAACATATCCATACATGTAGGGGTCACATGACCCAACACTCAAGTCATACAGTCATACAAGCACAAGCGGAAGCTAACATGTCTGAGTATAGACAACTTGGAAAATAAAACATGCTTGGTGTAGCCTAACTATCTACAAGGCCCTTCACAAGCTCCAGATCTCCGTCTGGGTAGCAAGCTACTCGTCGACGTCAACGTCTATGTAGAACCCATCAGAAGGGGCAGGGTTCTCCTCTGCAACAGTTATTAAGCAAACATGATTACAAAGGTACTCAGCATGTCTTACAACAGAACCTATCATACATGCAACATTATCAACAGGGGTAGTGGAGTTCATAGCAGAAAGCCATCTTTGACTCTTGGCTAACCTATACTACAACTCTCAACAGATTGCAAGATATTACTACGTACACGATTCCTCTACTCACCACAACAATACACTACCGAGGATCCTCTTCCGTCATCCTATGGAAGGGCCATCCACGGCACTCACACTTGTCTTGAGGCTTTTAGTAGTATCCATCAACTTGTCTATGAACTGTAAGAGTAACCAAGTAGTCCGTACCGCGAATAACGGCTATTCGAATAGATTGATAACCCTGCAGGGGTGTACTTCTTCACACACGCTTCCACCACTTATCGCCGTTTACTCGACATGTACTCGGCAACCTTCAAGCGGAAGCCCAGGGAGGGTGTCGGCCACGACCTGACTAACTACACAACTCTCTCGTCCAGGTTTATCGCCTATTTGGGTTCCATCCGTGGGGAGATCCGGCCGGGGTGTCGCTCACGGCCCCAAACGATGTGTACAGGGTTACCGAGTCACCAAACGGGCAACCGGTTCACCGTGCCACGAACCTGTCGCATCACAGCCCACCCTGAGGGTCAGCGCTGTGCACGACCACCAGTAAACTACAAACACCAAAAACTAGTTGCAACTCCTGGATAGAGAACAAGGGCAGTTAATAATACGAGTGGGCTTGGAGCGCCCGGAGCCCAATGCATGGTAGTAACTGTAACTTGAATCACACATACAGATCTCGAGTCCTATGGACGATTCCAATGAAACAACCCACCACGTACTCCTACGTGGCCTTTCATCGATACCTTTACCAATCATGTTCCACACTTCCCTCTCTTTACCGATATGATCATTTCACTCTGATCCATCACCCGGATGAACCAGACCTGACACAACTCTAAGCATAGCAGGCAACAAAAACAAATAGCATGGTGGATTACACATCACATGGCTCAATCAACTCCTACACATGCTAGTGGGTTTCAACTATTTACTGTGGCAATGACAGGTGATGCAAGGGAATAGGGTTCAACTACCGCAGCAAGTAGCAGTTCACACGCTGTTGCCTTAATGCAGTAAAAGAGAGCAGGAGCGAGATGATGGGTTTGTATCGGAATGATCAATGATTGCTTGCCTGACAGAGTGGTTGTCGGGTACTGCTCTTCAGCTGGATACGCAGAAGTATCCTCGGGAGCAGGACCTAACACGGAGAATATCGATGATACAATCAATAAGCAAACAAATGCAACAATATGATGCATGCTCATTATATGGCAAGATGCATGTGATTTGGGCTAATGCAACTATAACCAGAAGGGTTTGAGCCCATTTGAATCAAAGATTCAAATTGAAACTCAAACTATTATTTATTTAAGTGCATTATCATGTTTTTAGAGTATACAACAAGGTTAACTTGCTCAAACATGCATGAAACAAGTGCCATTGGAAAGATTTGATTTTTTTGATCAATTTTCATATATAAATCTTTTCCATCTGAGCTACTGTTGAATTTATATGATTTTTTGAAGATAGCATTTTCTGAAATTTCCTGAATTGTTTTTAAATCAAATAATCCCAGAAAATCCTTTACTGCGTCAGTATGACATCATGCTGACGTCAGCCAGTCAACAGGGCGTCCAGGTAAAACCTGACCAGTGGGTCCCACTGGTCAGTCTCTCCGTACTAACTAAAAAGAGCTTAACACTAAACTAAAAGTTAACAGGGGCTGGGCCCCACATGTCAGTGGCTCACTAAACTAATGACAACAATTAGTACTTAATTAAAAACCTAAACTGAAATTAGTCAACGGCCGGCCCCACATGTTAGTGACACAGGGGGGGTCCAGGCGTGGCCAAAACAGGTCAACCCCACCGGCGTCTCGCCGCCGGCGAGAGCCAGTACGGCGGCGCGGCTCGGAAACTGCGTTCCGATGACCAAATTAGCAGCGGAGGGCATCTATAGAGAGCTAGAGGAGTCGCGCATCCAACGGGACAGGCCAGAGCAGCTGGGGTGGCCGGAAACGACGGCGGCGACCTCAACGGCGGCGACCGGAGCTCGGCTACTGATGAAATCTACGGCACAGGGCACCGGAGGTCAAACGGTTGGTTCCTACGGGTGCTACGAGCGCTCATGAAGACGACGGGCATGTGCACGGAGCCAATTAGGCACCGGAGCCTCGTCGACGGCGGGCTTGTGCGGCGACGTGCTACGGCGAGCAAGGGGGCGGCATCTATGACGAGCAAACGGAGTGGGGAGGAGAGGGGTTTGACTCAGGAGCTCACAGGGAGGCGGATGAGATGCTCAGCGGGCTCGGGGAAGCGTCGAGGCGGGTGCATGGTCGTCGGCGATCTCCACGGCCGTAGGTTGAAGACGGCGACGGTGAGGGTGAAGCAGAGCTTCTGGCGTCGTGTAGCTCAGTGCGGAGGACGAGGAGGACGAGGCGGAGCTTCTGGGCAAAACAGCTGGGCGAGAGGGGCACGGTGGCTACGGCGAACGGCGTCGGTGGCGATGGTGGCGCTCGGCTACGAGGCGTGGAGCGAAGGAGACGAGGCAGGGAGAGAGGGGAGCGGTCGAGGGGGGTCTGCGTGGCATCGTCCGGTTCCATCCAGGGCGTCGAAAGGGCCAGCCAGGCAGGCAGGAGGTGGCCGGCGCGTCGGCGGCGCTCGCCACCGAGCTGCCTCGTGCGCTGGCACGGCGAAGAAGACGGGGCTGCCCCTGGTGGGCTGGGCCATCTGGGCCAGGCAGGCAAGTGGGCTCAGGTAAGTCTTCTTCTTCCTTTTTTTTATTCACTTTCTGTTTCAATTCTTTTGTAACTTTATTGAATTAATAAAAATGCTAGAACATTTTTATAGCTCATAAAACTAGTCATGCCCACTGTATATAATATGAACAATATGGAACATTTTAGTTTATGATTATTTGGTCACATAAAATATTTTATAGCATCTAAATGCCCAAATGCAAATACCATATGAAATAATCCAGAGACCTTGGATGTTCTAGAAAATTGTGCACCATTTTTGGCAGAGGTTTAAGACCAAGGCAGAAATGATGAACATTTTTGAAGGGCATTTTGGGTACATTGGAAAAGATTTTATCAAACCCTAGTTGTTAGAAGAGGGGTGATGGGTTTTCTGTCATTCCCATTTCAAGTTTCTGTGGAAAGTAAACATGATGCACACTCTAGCTACTCCTAATGCAAGCATTGACTAGGGATGTGACAACTCACCCCCACTCAAAAGAATTGCGTCCCGAGATTCGGGTTCCTCCGGAAAGAGGGTGGGGTTCTCAAGTCGAAGACGATCCTCCCTTTCCCAAGTAGCTTCACTCTCGGAATGATGTGACCATTGAACCTTGAGAAACTTGATATTGTGATGTCGAGTGGTACGCTCGGTTTGATCAAGAATACGAACGGGGTATTCTCGATATGTGAGATTGTCCTGGAGATCAAGCGTTTCGTGGTCCACTCCGCGGATAGGATCCGAGAAGCAACGCCTGAGTTGAGAAACGTGGAAGATATCATGAACTCTGGAAAGGTGTCACACCCCAAAATTTTAACCACTTTTTCAGTAAATAAAATTTGGCCAGAAATAAAATTTTGAATTACACTAGGCCCTTTTATAATTTTCAGAGCCTTTTCTATTCCTGCCTTAGAAAATCTTCTCTTCTTAATAAATCTTTTTGGAATTATTTTGTGGGTTCTGATTGTATCTTGGGTCTTTTCTTTATTTGTTTAATAACATTAGAAATTATTTTCATAATAAAATTTCTGCCTTAGAATTTTCTTTTAATAGCTTTTGCAGTGTTTTAAATGCTTCTGTTGCACTTCTTCTATTTCAAATAATTCTCTAAAAATTCCACCATAAATTCTGGGAGGTCTTGTGATGCCTATGTATCACTTTGGTGCAAAAACTCAACTTGGTGTTTTGAAAATTTTGAGTGGAACATCCTCTTTTTCATTTCTGTCCATCTTCTAGGTTTCTACTACAACCCTATTAGTTCTTGCTCCAAAAATTCTGAGCCTTGACCATCTTATTGTTCTTCCTACCAAACCCTTAACTCCAGAAGATCAGATCCATTAGCATCTTTTAGACCCACCAGACACTCCTCTGAATATTCTGTCCAGAACTGAATTTCAGTAAAACTTGCACTAGCAAGTATTTCCTTTTCCCAAAGTAAACTCACCACAATCCCTACCATCTAAAGATACCTCATCCTGCTAAATCCCAACCCCAACAAAGTTCCCTAGCCAGCTCTAACATTTTGTCGAACACCTTGGGGGCATGACCGAACTTTGGCAAGGTTTTTATCGTGCACAACACACCTGCCCTCCTGGCCATTCTAACTTGTCCATCGTAATCACCATAAACCCTGGCCCCATTCTGTTATCTGTCAGCTTGTATGGATCACTATGGATGCCATTAGCAAATCGTCGAGCACATGGCGTGCATGTCCAGAGCGTGGCCAGAGCGCCCGTATTGCAGCCGTGGCATCGAGCTCCTGTCACTGCCCTGCTGCCTCCCCACTCGCCCAAGCTCCCTCCTCTGGATCAACTCGACCTTCATTAACTCCCCCGACATCCTCCCTTGGCCGTTTGCGCCGGCCACCACCGTCCACTGCCGCCGTTGACGCCGCCCGACGAGCCCCGCCTCGCCACGTCTTCCCTGGGCCCCTCTCTATTTACTGCCAACAGTTCGAGCTCATCCGCGGGTACCAACCACGCCACCGCCCTCGCCAGCCTCGCTTACCACGTAGCACCGGCCCCCACCGGCCTCGCCACCACCGCGTCTGCCATTATGGACGCCGCGTCTGTCCGCCCGTGGACGGCGCCGTCCAAAGCTACCTGGCGCCTCCCGGAGCAGCCAGCTCGCCTGGGAAATAACTGCGGTCCTCACCGACCCTCACCGGCCTCCCGAACAACCTCGCCGGCGCAGTAATGGCGTTGCCACCGCGTCCGCTCTCTGGAAGGCGCGGCACCGCGTCGCTGCTGCCTATATAAAGCCACCCGCGCTCTCTGCGGATCACCACCACCCCTCTCCCTTCCCCAAGCACCACCTCGAGCAGCCCCGTGACCCGAAGGGGCCATCTTCTTCATCTCCGGCCGCCTCTGCCACCGCCCTCGCCTCGCAGCTACCCACCTATACAGAGCTTCCCCCTCCCCATTTCCTTCTCCACTAAACTCCTCAAGATCCCGCAAACCCATCCCAGTCATCAGCTTCACCGGAGCGAGCCCGTAGGCAAAAGCCCTCTTCGGGACTCGCCGGAGTTCCGCGGTGAGACTCGTCGCCGGCAAGATAGGGCTCCCCGGCGACCGTGCCACACACCGGCCGAACCCCCTCTCTCCCCTGAGCCCAACGGTGGGCTCAGATCCACGAGAGGTGCCGCCTATCTCCGGCGAACGTCGCCGAAGCCCCGCCTCCGTTCTGCCCAGACACGCGCGAGGAGGAGGACGAAGACCGGTCAAACCTGACCAGTGGGCCAGGCGGGCCCACTGTCAGTGACCACAAGTCGTGGGTCCCCTCTGTGTAAGTGGAGGCGGTCTCCTCCTGGAACCGTCACCGCGCAAAGGAGGCGTATTCGGTGGAATACGCCATCGTCGTCATCACCCCTTCCCGCAGCCAGACGACTGGGCTCGGCCCAGTGGTGCCGTGGGACTAAACAGCGCTCAGGGCGCAAATCTATCCTTTCTCTTATCAATTCCAGCAGCTTTTCGATAAATTCCACAGCCACCAAATCAAATCCAAATCCAGTTATTCCAATTTCTGAAGACTTCTAAAATCTTGCTCTGTTTATTTAAATTAAGTGAACATTTTACTGGGCTTAGTTTCTGTTTAATGGATTTTTAAATATTGCTTTTAATCATGTTTTCCATCTTAGTATTTCCATAACTAATTCATCTGAACTCTAAATGAATTAATTCTTTTTCTGTTATTCCTTAAATATCCTCTAGTTTATTTTAGTATTTATTTCAAAAACTTTTGAAATACTTTTTAATGCTGTTTTTGAATTGTGTGGTAATTTAGATATTTTTGAAAATAGGAAATGAAGGGGAGATGATTCCTTGCAAGTAACCAGCACCTTTTCATATCTAAGGCAAGCATTGTGAACACTTGATATGATAACTTGTTAGCTAGTATATTTTAAGCATGGTTTAATACTAGTAATAAAATTTGCATATAAGTAGGAATATTTCATGCATGCATGTTCATGTAGATAAGTTCTTTTGCATGCATTTTTGGCAACATGCATAGTTTGTGGGCATCCATGAGTGTGCTCCTGTTTTGGACGTGCCGGTGGGCACGGGCCATATTTTGACACGGTGGTGTCTTGAGACATATGTGGAAGCAGGCAAGGGTTGTAGCCCTGTCCTGGTGATACTGTTGAGAGAATAAGTTTTGTTGTGCTAACCCCTGCAAGAAACATAAGCCTCCTGAGTCGGCCGCAGATCGAGTCTTGTTCCGGTAACCCCCATACTTGTCTCGTGCTACCACTTGTCCCTGCCTCGGGTAGGGTATGGTTTAGTAAGTTGTCAACCCCTTTCCGTGCACACACCGTACAGAGAGGCCATGGTGGAAGATACCGGGTGCATCCGGTAGGCATGCCACATGGTCAGGGGGCATGGGTGTTTCCGGCTGTCGTGATGCCGAGAGGGAGTGTACCCTTGTAATCCGCGCGTATGAATAGTGATCCCATGCTCATGGAGGTTGTAGCCTCTCCGACTTAGAGTTTTCCTTAACTGTTGTTCTGGGTGATCCCTGGCAGCAGAAAAGTTAAGCTGGTGTGTGCTGGTTAGGTGTGTTTTCAACCCAAAGACCGTAATGGGAATTAGGCAGTGTCACGATACTGACTAATGAAATCCTATACTTGTGGGTAAAGAGTACAACCTCTGCAGAGTTTGAAACCTATTCGAATAGCCGTGTCCGCGGTTAAGGACTACGGTTTGGGTTGGTCAAGTGTCGGTCTTAGAGTCGGTCTCCGGAGGAAATATTGAATATTTGAGCATGATTATTTCGCAGGATAATATTTTGCTGCTACTGTTGTGGTTATGAATATTATGGTTGAGATGATTATTATTGTGAACTAACCCCCTGCCCTTATTTTATTTTTCCAGAGTGTTTCAGGGGCTGGTTAGACTACCCCGGATACTCGCCTTTATTTTAAAGTCCTTTCTGTGGCGTCCCTCGAGTGTCAGGCGGTTTATCACGCCACTACTCTTGTGGACACCCGATTGGCATTTCTTTTCAAGTCCTTTCTGTGGCGTCCCTCGAGTGTCAGGCGGTTTATCACGCCACTACTCTTGTGGACACCCGATTGGCATTTCTTTTCAAGTCCTTTCTGTGGCGTCCCTCGAGTGTCAGGCGGTTTATCACGCCACTACTCTTGTGGACACCCGACTGGCATTTCTTTTCAAGTCCTTTCGTGGCGTCGCCTGAGATCTCGGACGGTATCGTCCGATTTTTCTTTTAGACACCCGACTGGCATTTCTTTTAAGACCGACCGTGGTGTCACTTGACATCCGATCGGCATTTCTTTTATATTTTGTTATTGCTAATATTTATTTTCTGCAATAATTATTATTCACTATGCCATGTTTTAATTCATGTCAGCATGCATTTAAAATAAGTCTATCATGAGCATATGCATATAGTTTAATTCATGACCATATAATTGTTTGCTGCATTTGTTATATCTTTTGTCCATGATGTTTGCGAGTACATTCAAACGTACTCACAGGCTTGTCCCTGGCTATCTACTTGGTCAGGTTAGGAGTTCTGCGAGAAGTACCACAGCGACGTTCGTGCGAAGCCTAGGAGTGCAGCCTCGCAGGGTAGGAGTTATCCAGGTCAGCTGTTCCTACGGGAATGGAGACCCATCGATGTTGGAGATCCACAAGCCAATTCCTTCATCCACCACCGGAGTCATTGTTATTCAGTAGACCTTTATGGTCTTATATCAAAATTCTTGTAATGCTTGGTAATCTGTAACAAGTATGTGTCCACCAGTAACAGTAATCCTGGGCTGGTGATGACACTAGGGGATTAATTTCTGGAACATTATGTTCCCGAAATCCGGCCCCGACAGACTTGGTATCAGAGCCAGGCTGACCATTGGCTAATCCTATCCTAGCCTGGTCACCATCCCTAGGTTTCCACATCATCCACATCTTTTCCTGTCCACGGTCAAGTCTATCCTATCCACAGTGGCAACCGACATCTTTTGATAGCCGGTGCCCAACCTATCAGTCTACCCATAGGCCGTGTGCCTGTGCCAACACCTGAGTTTTCCCATCCACAAGCGTGCGATGGAAGACTCGGCTGCCTTATAAAGGAAGCCATACCCCAAACTCAGCACATCACAGCCTCATTCCCAGTTCAGTATCAAACCACCAAGATGACAGGTCCCCTCGTGCACAACGAGACCACCGCAGTCGAGCTCGAAGACTTCGTAACCATCCTCGCCAATCTCACCCGTCGTGCTTTTAGCATCAACGAGCCACCGGAATATGTCGTGTACCAAGAGCACACGAGTAATTCCATCCATCACTTCTGGGCCATGGTGCACATCTACGGGAAGGGCACCACATCGGAACGTCCCTACCGATTCACCGGAAGGACGACCTCCGACGAGCCTCAATCCATCCAACTTGCAGCCCGAGAGGCTATAGTTCAACTCCGGCACCTGTCGCCGAGGGTTAACTGCCGCTCCTTCTACTACTACCCCAGTCGTGAAGGCTATGGTAGCCCGACCCAGGTCGCCAACGGAGACCATGAGTCAGACCCTGCCCTGGTGCACCTGGTGCGCTACCTGAGAGCGCAAGAGGCAATGTTCGATCAGGTCACTCTTGATCTGATTGAGACCCGCAGTACGCTCGCTCTCCTGACCCCAGCTAGGAGTGAAGTCACACCCGCCACCGACGCTCCTATACTGCTGCTTGGAAGGCCGGTTGAGCCCCCAAGCTCTGACCATGTCACCTATCCAGGCAATGCCTTCGCCTCACCCGGGCACCTTCGTCGTCTCTTGGAGGCCTACTCCAATGGGACGGTGACCTCGACACCCCGCGAAGGACACCACCGCTACCCCAGCCCTGTAGCTCCCCATCCTACCCCGACCAGCTCCGACGCGGAAGCGCACGGAGACGACTCGGCATCAGCAAGACGCGCCAAGATAGATATCAACCAGATGGACTGAGTCCACCAGGATTGTTATCAAACCCCTAGTGGCTCGGTTTTTCCTTAAAGTTTCGCAGTAGCTGTTGGGTGGCGTAGTGAGTTTGTAGACCCCCTGTGGGTCACCATCTAATAATATTTGTGTTCCGGCATGAATTGCTTGATGAGTGGTTACAGAGTAAAATTCTAGACATGACCCCTAAATCGACATACACAGTAATATGTCACTTCCCTTCTGGGGATTGATGCCTGAGGCTTTGACTCAGACAGCCCCGCGCCGGAATCGGTGTCTCTGTCGTAACGGCACCATTTCATGACCCAGGCTCTCTATAAGAGGCCACAATCACTTTTCCACACCAGCAACCATCAGCATCAAGCACTACCTTTTTCCATTCATCCACACATGCCTCACCCCGGAGCCCATCTGAGAAACCCCGATGCAAGACCTGGTAGTTTTGTTATGTTATTGTGGGATTTTACCCGCAATACTCTTGGCTCCACCCATCCACCCCTGTACGAGCTTTTCAAATCGAGAATCACTCCCGATCTCTCGAAATACTGGGCAGCTGTATATATTCCACCAGCAGATTTGAACCAAGGCCCTCCCTATGTAATTTTCATCGGGAGATCCATGCCAACGCCAGGCATGGCCATTGAGTCTGCTGCGTATGAAGCAGTCACCCGTCTTCGTTTTGCAGTACCCTGTGCCAACGCAAGGGAATACTGCTATTTTCCAAGTCGCGCTGTTTTTGGAGCAGAAGCTACGTTCCGCTGTGGACGTGCGGAGAACGATCCAGCCCTGGTCTATCTCATTCAATATGTGATGGCCCAAGAGCGTTTCACCCAGCAAATACTGGAGTATCTCCACTACCTTGCTGTTCTGAATCCCCGGATCGCCATCGGCGGACCCCCTCTGCCAACTCAGGAGGGACACGTTCTTCGTTTGCTCCCTCCACTCCCTCCACTCACTCCGGAAGAAGAAAGATGTGTTCCAATACCGGGCAGTTTTCCGTTTGACCCTGTAAATCCCGCTTTCGGACCGTAGACGGTCGTGAATGTGTTTGCGTAGCTTGTAGTGTTTGTTTGCATGTTGTTTTATTTGTATGTCATGAATGTATTGCCCTGTTTGCATTTTTGCATATGAGTGTTTTATTTGTGTGGTATGCTTCTTAGTTCTTTCGCCCTTAACAAATCTCGAGGACGAGATTTTTCTTAAGGGGGTTAGAATTTGTCACACCCCAAAATTTTAACCACTTTTTCAGTAAATAAAATTTGGCCAGAAATAAAATTTTGAATTACACTAGGCCCTTTTATAATTTTCAGAGCCTTTTCTATTCCTGCCTTAGAAAATCTTCTCTTCTTAATAAATCTTTTTGGAATTATTTTGTGGGTTCTGATTGTATCTTGGGTCTTTTCTTTATTTGTTTAATAACATTAGAAATTATTTTCATAATAAAATTTCTGCCTTAGAATTTTCTTTTAATAGCTTTTGCAGTGTTTTAAATGCTTCTGTTGCACTTCTTCTATTTCAAATAATTCTCTAAAAATTCCACCATAAATTCTGGGAGGTCTTGTGATGCCTATGTATCACTTTGGTGCAAAAACTCAACTTGGTGTTTTGAAAATTTTGAGTGGAACATCCTCTTTTTCATTTCTGTCCATCTTCTAGGTTTCTACTACAACCCTATTAGTTCTTGCTCCAAAAATTCTGAGCCTTGACCATCTTATTGTTCTTCCTACCAAACCCTTAACTCCAGAAGATCAGATCCATTAGCATCTTTTAGACCCACCAGACACTCCTCTGAATATTCTGTCCAGAACTGAATTTCAGTAAAACTTGCACTAGCAAGTATTTCCTTTTCCCAAAGTAAACTCACCACAATCCCTACCATCTAAAGATACCTCATCCTGCTAAATCCCAACCCCAACAAAGTTCCCTAGCCAGCTCTAACATTTTGTCGAACACCTTGGGGGCATGACCGAACTTTGGCAAGGTTTTTATCGTGCACAACACACCTGCCCTCCTGGCCATTCTAACTTGTCCATCGTAATCACCATAAACCCTGGCCCCATTCTGTTATCTGTCAGCTTGTATGGATCACTATGGATG
>LR738710.1:874745527-874782263 GCA_902687465.1 Secale cereale
TCATGAGCATATGCATATAGTTTAATTCATGACCATATAATTGTTTGCTGCATTTGTTATATCTTTTGTCCATGATGTTTGCGAGTACATTCAAACGTACTCACAGGCTTGTCCCTGGCTATCTACTTGGTCAGGTTAGGAGTTCTGCGAGAAGTACCACAGCGACGTTCGTGCGAAGCCTAGGAGTGCAGCCTCGCAGGGTAGGAGTTATCCAGGTCAGCTGTTCCTACGGGAATGGAGACCCATCGATGTTGGAGATCCACAAGCCAATTCCTTCATCCACCACCGGAGTCATTGTTATTCAGTAGACCTTTATGGTCTTATATCAAAATTCTTGTAATGCTTGGTAATCTGTAACAAGTATGTGTCCACCAGTAACAGTAATCCTGGGCTGGTGATGACACTAGGGGATTAATTTCTGGAACATTATGTTCCCGAAATCCGGCCCCGACAAAAGGTGCGGAGGTAGTTCCAATTGGTAGGCAACTTTTCCTCGTTTGGCAAGAATGCGAAAAGGACCGATGTAACGAGGGGCCAATTTTCCTTTGATACAGAAGCGATGGGTTCCCTTAAGAGGAGTAACCCGAAGGTAAGCCTTATCGCCGACTTCAAAAGTCACAGCCTTATGATGACTATCATATTGGCTCTTTTGGCGAGACTGGGCTGTTTTCAATTTCTCACGAACGATGCGAACTTGCTCTTCTGCTTCCTGGATCATATCCGGACCAAAGAATTGTCTTTCCCCGGTTTCTGACCAGTTAAGAGGTGTTCGACACCTTCGTCCATATAGAACTTCGAAGGGAGCCTTGCCCAAGCTGGCTTGATAACTATTGTTATAAGCGAATTCGGCAAATGGAAGACACTTCTCCCAGTCCATACCGAAAGAGATGACAGAGGCTCGAAGCATATCTTCCAGAATTTGATTGACTCGTTCCACTTGACCACTTGACTGAGGATGGAAGGCGGTGCTGAAAGGGAGATGAGTCCCCATAGCATTCTGCAAACTTTCCCAAAATCGTGAAGTGAAAAGACTTCCACGGTTTGAGTTAATCTCCAACGGCACACCATGAAGTGATACTATTCGAGAGATATACGAATCTGCTAGCTGGCTAGCTGTAATACTCTCTCGAACAGGCAGGAAATGGGCTACTTTGGAGAGGCGGTCGATAACGACGAAGATAGCATTATTCCCTTTCCTGGTCCTGGGAAACCTGGTTATGAAGTCCATACCGATCTTGTCCCATTTCCATTCAGGAATAGCTAAAGGTTGGAGGGTGCCAGCAGGCCGTTGATGCTCTGCTTTAACTCGACGACAAACATCGCAGTTAGCAATAAATTGAGCGATATCTCTCTTCATCCTAGTCCACCAGAACCTCTGACGTAGGTCCTGATACATTTTGGTACTACCGGGATGAATCATGAGAGGAGATTCATGAGCCTCCTTAAGGATTAACTGCCGTAGATGTTGGTTCTTGGGAACCACTAAACGGTTCACGAAGGAAACAACACCTCTATTATCAATGGAGAAACAACCTGCAACTCCTTTGTGAATGTTTCTCTTGATTCGGGAAATCCCTGTATCTTGCTTCTGGGCAGCTATGATTTGATCCATAAGGGTAGGTTTCGCCACCAAGGTGGAAAGTAATCCTCGAGGAACAATGTGAAGGTTAAGCTTACGAAATTCCTCGTGAAGAAGTGGTTGCCCTTGTTGTAACATTAGGTTGTTACAATAAGACTTAAGACTTAGTGCGTCGGCCATGACATTGGCCTTCCCAGGGGTGTAAGTGATTCCTAAGTCGTAATCTGTGAGCAACTCAACCCAACGTCTTTGCCTGAGATTTAGGTCCGGTTGGGTGAAGATGTATTTCAGACTTTGGTGATCAGTGAAGATTTCACAGCGATTACAAAGAAGGTAATGTCGCCATGTTTTGAGTGCGTGGACTACAGCTGCAAGCTCTAGATCATGTGTACGATAGTTATCCTCATGTGGACGCAACTGTCGGGATGCGTAAGCAATCACTTGACGATCTTGCATGAGTATGCAACCTAGTCCTTGTCGCGAGGCGTCGCAGTAGATAATAAAATCCTTGGAAAAGTCTGGTGGTACCAGTACGGGTGCAGATGTCAGGCGTCTTTTCTGTTCCTGAAAACTGGACTCGCATTGTGGGGTCCACTCAAAATTTTTATCTTTCTTGAGGAGTTCAGTTAGAGGTTTAGCAACCTTGGAGAAATTCTCGACGAAGCGTCGGCAATACCTCGCTAAGCCAAGGAAACTACTAACTTGCTTGACCGATTCAGGGGGAGTCCAATCAAGGACGGCTTGAACTCGCTCGGGATTGACAGCAATACCCTTGCTAGAGATCACATGGCCAAGATAGGTCACTTCCGGCAACCAGAAAGTCACATTTAGAGAATTTGGCATAAAGGCGGTGCTCTCGAAGTTTCGTTAATACCAGCCTTAGATGCTCGGCATGATCTTTCTTGTTCTTGGAGTAAATGAGTATATCATCGAGGTATACCACGACAAATTTATCCAAATACTCCATGAATATAGAATCCATTAGCCGGGAGAAGGTGGCTGGGGCATTGGTTAACCCGAAGGACATGACAGTGTACTCGTATTGGCCATAACGAGTAACAAAAGCCGTTTTAGGAATGTCACCGTTCTTGATCTTGATTTGATGGTAGCCCAATCTCAAATCCATTTTAGAAAAGACTGAGGATCCAGCGAGCTGATCATACAGGTCGTTGATCTTGGGGAGCGGATACTTGATCTTTATGGTGACCAGATTGACAGGTCGGTAATCTACAACCATCCGTTCCGTTCCATCCTTCTTCTTGACGAAGAGGACGGGACAAGCCCAAGGGGAAGAACTAGGACGGATGAAACCCTTTTTCAAGGACTCATCGAGTTGTTTCTTAAGCTCAGCTAATTCTAGGGGTGCCATCTTATAAGGTCTCCTAGAGATTGGGACAGTTCCTGGAACAGGATCTATCATGAACTCGACATCTCTGTCAGGTGGAACACCTGGCAGTTCTTCTGGGAAAACATTCGGAAAGTCACGGACTACCGGAATATCTTCGAGTTCTGGTAGAGGGCTGGCATTAAGAGAGTAGAGCTGACGCTCAGCCATTCGAGTGAAGACATTGACTATCTTGCCGGATGGGTGTGTAAGTTGAACGGTCCTAGTGTAGCAATCAATCATGGCGTAATGAGTTGTCATCCAATCCATACCCAAGATGATGTTTATGTCCGAGGACTTGAGAGTGATTAGAGATGCAAGGAAAACAAGGCTATTGACAACAATTTCATTTCCATGGCTTACCCTAGAGGTTTGCCACTTTGAACCAGGAGTTTGAATAACCATGGAAGTAGGCATGTCACAAAAAGTCATGTTGTGAATTCGAGCATAGCTCTCAGATATGAACATTTGGGATGCTCCAGTATCGAAAAGAACAGATGCCGGATGGCAGTTAACGAGAAGCGTACCAAGGACGACGTTAGGATCCTCATAAGCTTCCTCAGCAAAGATATAGTTGACATGACCACGTGCAGTGGGGATTTGCTTGACATAATTCACCTTGCCGGTTGGCTTACCACGGCCAACGGGTTTTCCTGGCTGGTTCTGAGGACACTCACGCATGTAGTGCCCCGGTTCTCCACACTTGAAGCATGTCACAGTGCCAGTGCATGGAGCAAAGTTGGTAGGTGGTCCTCCATAAGTCTTGGGAGGTGCATACTGTTGAGTTGGGCGAGGTGCCTCATAGGATGGCCTCGGTGTGTATTTGGGTGGCAGAGCAGTGTTAGGAACCCACACACGGCGCTTGTGAGAGCCAGAGCCGGATGAGGAACCAAAGTCACGAGGATGCTTGCGTCTGGCTTCGAAATCAGTCTGCCCCGTCTCAGCACTGATAGCTTTGTTCACCAACTTCTGGAAGGAAGTGCACTCGTGCAGACGTAGATCTCGGCGGAGTTCAGGGCTGAGTCCCTTGCGGAACCTCGCTTGCTTCTTGGCATCGGTGGATACTTCCTCAGGTGCATAGCGTGCCAAGTTGCCAAAATCGCGACTATAGTCATCCACGGTTAACCAGCCCTGGGTGAAATTGCAGAATTCCTCCCGCTTGCGATCCTTGAGACCTTCCGGAATGTGATGTTCACGGAATGCCTCACTGAACTCAGCCCAAGTAGTGATTTGGCGAGCAGGACGCATAGCCTCAATGTTCTCCCACCAGAGACTGGCAGGGCCCTCAAGATGGTAGGCGGCGTAGATAACCTTGTCAGCTTCGGCCACACGGGCAGAGTGTAGCTTGTGGGTGATACTACGAAGCCAGTCATCCGCATCCAGAGGTTCGGTGGAGTGATGGAACTTCGGTGGGCACATCTTGATAAAGTCATTGATTGAGACCACGTCATTCCTCTGACGGAACCCAGTGTTCTGCTCTATGCGTTCCAGCAGACGTGTGGTCTCTCTCTTGTTCCGTTCTGCCTCGAGCATAACTTCAGCCAAGGAGGGTGGCTGGGGCAGATTCTCCTCTCTAGCCCCACTAGCCTCACCCTGCTCCTGAGCAGCAGGAGTGCTGCGAGTGTTGACCATCCTAGGAAAACAAAACAACGGTTTAGACAAGGATGGCAAAAACTTGACATAGGAGTGCAGAATGTAATGGATGACACGGAATGCAGAGATGTTCATCCGTACGACGTGGTAATATAGAAACTACCATATATACACCAGTGGTCATACACACCATACATAGTTTAGTACAAGCCAAGGCTAAATTATAACCATGGTGAAAGACGATACATCCCATCAGAGGCATTCCAAGCTCCTATACATTATTTAACTACACCTCCGGAACTCAGTACACACTAAGTCATATTCCACAAGACGCGCAGGACTATGGAAATACAACTACTACGATACTACTACTGCCACGGTCTAGCTCAGACATTCCCGTAGTAATCTTCGTAAAGATTACCACCGTAGCTTGGAAGTGGAATAGATGGATCTTGAAACTCTCAAGCACTCGAAGGCTGTGGACCATAGGGACATGGATGTAGCCTCGGGCTTGATGCTGGTGGTAACCGACGCCCAGATATCCGGCGTGCACAGCAGGTGCAAGCCGTGTCAAAGTAGTCCAATGGGCGGCTCGAGTGTTATACAGCTCCATTTGGAGGGCACAGACCTCACGGTCCCTATCCTCCAGGATCTGAACAGTAGTCTGAAGCAGTGGCTCCTCATGAGCAGCATCAGTATACAGACCAGTGTAGTAGCCTTCCTCTCCGGGAAGTGAGGCTGGCATGTAACAGAACTCAGTGTTCAGCAACAGGGCATGCCTAGCCCGGAGGATGGTCATCATCGAATAAGCGGCATCCTGCACTGCCATCTCGATAGTAACTAGCTCCGGGATATGAGGGGTATATCCGGACTGTGCAGAAATACTGACTCTGATTAAAATCCCGGTACTGTTCCTCCATGGTGTACTCAGGATACCAGCGATAACCGGTCTCAGTCAACACACGAACTAGCATGGCCGTGTGATCGGGCGCATTAATGCACCGAGTCAAACGAACCACTTGGTGAGGTGGGCGGCCAAACATCTGAAACACGAAGTAATGCAAAGGCATTAGTGTTTCTGGAAGAAATCGGGCAGCATAACAACTGTAAATGCTCAAAAAATATTTTGAGACATCATACAAATGATAGCATAGCCACTCAACAATATCATATCAAGGTTCCGGGTCCAACAGATCATCATACTAAAAGGGTAGAAACTGAACTGAGGCTTGAAACCAACAATCCTAAGAGTCTACGGATTAGTAACACGTGAACCTAGTAAGGATAAGAGGCCTAGTCCTAGATCCCCGTGGAAAGAATAGACTGACTCAGATCAGAAGGGCATAAGGTAAAGGAGTAAAAAGAGCCTTACGTTCCCTTGCACAATCAATTCCCCTACATATAACTAAGAATTTTTCTAGACTCAACATCGACCAGTTTGGCTTGAGAAACCTACAGGCAGTCCGGCTCTGATGCCAACGCTTTCAGGACCCCGATCCTAAGTCACACCGATCTAGCTTGTAACACGTCATATCACTTTGCGGCCTCACGCACGGTATCCCCACGGGCGCCACCTTACCTGGCCCGGGACCGTTTGCGCATTTTGGCACACGTATATGACAGTGTCGCTAGCATCCATATGACAGAGAACCCGGGCCGACATGGCTAGTTATAAACCAAAATTGGCACTAAATTACAGAGACAGGCATCCATGACCCAGCAGCGAACGTGTCGGTCATCAACGTATGAACCCAAGTCGTAGCAAGCTACATGGACTTAAAGGAACAACGCATGACATTTCCCCTAAGGGACAGACACAGGAACGAAGAAGGACACATGCCGGCCAGCCTACGTGTTCCGAGCAGTAGCAAGCTACCAAGGCTCATTGGAAGCACTAGGAGGCATTTCCCAGTAAGATAGGCTACCAAAGGAAAACAACTAGGTGTCGGATCCCACACATACCAAGCATTTCAATCATACACACAATATGCTCAATATGTGCAAATACAACATTGCATCACAACAGAACTCTATGACTCAAAGTACTTTATTTAAGAGGCTCCAAGAGCCATACATAACATATCCATATAGGTAGGGGTCACATGACCCAACACTCAAGCGGAAGCTAACATGTCTGAGTACAGACAACTTGGAAAATAAAACAGGCTTGGTGTAGCCTGTCGATCTACAAGGCCCTTCACAAGCTCCAGATCTCTGTCTGGGTAGCAAGCTGTTGGGGAACGTAGTATTTTAAAATTTTCCTACGATCACGGAAGATCTATCTACCAGATGCATAGCAACGAGAGGGAAGAGTGTGTCTACGTACCCTCGTAGACCGGAAGCGGAAGCGTCAAGTGACGCGGTTGATGTAGTCGAACTTCTTCGCTATTCAACCGATCAAGCACCGAACATACGGCACCTCCGCGTTCAGCACACGTTCAGCTTGATGACGTCCCACGAGCTCTTGATCCAGTTGAGCTTCACGGCAGAGTTTCGTCAGCACGACGGCGTGGTGACGGATGTGATGTATTCACCGGCGCAGGGCTTCGCCTAAGCACCGCGACGGTATGACCGAGGTGTGTTTCTGCGGAGGGGGGCACCGCACACGGCTGGAACAATTCAACTTGTGTGTCTTTGGGTGCCCCCCTGCCCCCGTATATAAAGGAGCAAGGGGGGAGGCCGGCCGGCCCTTCTATGGTGCGGCTAGGGGTGCAATCCTACTAGGAATAGGATTGCAATCCTATTCCTAGTAGGAACTACCAAAGAAGGAAGAGAGGGAAAGGAAAAGAGGGAGAGGTGGCGCCCCCCCAATCCTAGTCCAACTAGGAACCCTAGGTGGGGCGCCGGCCAGCCTCTATGGGCTGCCTATCTCCTTTCCTTAAGGCCCACTATGGACCATCCCCCCTCGTAGGGGGTTCCGGTAACCCCCTCCGGCAATCCCGTTAAATCCGAAACTTTTCCGGAACACTTCCGGTGTCCGAATATAGTCGTCCAATATATCAATCTTTATGTCTCGGACATTCCGAGACTCCTCGTCATGTCCGTGATCTCATCCGGGACTCCGAACTACCTTCGGTACATCAAAACTCATAAACTCATAATACCGATCGTCATCAAACGTTAAGCGTGCGGACCCTACGAGTTCGAGAACTATGTAGACATGACCGAGACTCATCTCCGGTCAATAACCAATAGCGGAACCTGGATGCTCATATTGGCTCCTACATATTCTACGAAGATCTTTATTGGTCAAACCGCATAACAACATACGTTGTTCCTTTTGTCATCGGTATGTTACTTGCCCGAGATTCGATCGTCGGTATCTCTATACCTAGTTCAATCTCGTTACCGGCAAGTCTCTTTACTCGTTCCGTAACACATCATCTCGTGACTAACTCATTAGTCTTTTGCTTGCAAGGCTTATTATGATGTGTGTTACCGAGAGGGCCCAGACATACCTCTCCGACACTCGGAGTGACAAATCCTAATCTTGATCTATGCCAACACCACGAATACTTTCGGAGACACCTGTAGAGCATCTTTATGAAAACCCAGTTACGTTGTGACGTTTGATAGCACAGAAGGTGTTCTTACAGTATTCGGGAGTTGCATAATCTCATAGTCATAGGAACATGTATAAGTCATGAAGAAAGCAATAGCAGTAAAACTAAACGATCATAGTGCTATGCTAACGGATGGGTCTTGTCCATCACATCATTCTCCTAATGATGTGATCCCGTTGATCAAATGACAACTCATGTCTATGGTTAGGAAACATAACCATCTTTGATCAATGAGCTAGTCTAGTAGAGGCATACTAGGGACACTCTGTTTTGTCTATGTATTCACACATGTACTAAGTTTCCGGTTAATACAATTCTAGCATGAATAATAAAAATTTATCATGATATAAGGAAATATAAATAACAACTTTATTATTGCCTCTAGGGCATATTTCCTTCAGTCTCCCACTTGCACTAGGGTCAATAATCTAGCTCACATCGCCATGTGATTTAATACCGATAGTTCACATCGTTATGTGAATAACACCCATAGTTCACATCACCATGTGACCAACACCCAAAGGGTTTACTAGAGTCAATAATCTAGTTCACATCGCTATGTGATTAATACCCAAGAGTAATAAGGTGTGATCATGTTTTGCTTGTGAGAGAAGTTTAGTCAACGGGTCTGTCACATTCAGATCCGTATGTATTTCGCAAATTTCTATGTCTACAATGTTCTGCATGGAGCTACTCTAGCTAATTTCTCCCACTTTCAATACGCATCTAGATTGATACTTAGAGTCATCTGGATTTAGTGTCAAAGCTTGCATCGGCGTAACCCTTTACGACGAACTCTTTATCACCTCCATAATCGAGAAATATTTCCTTAGTCATCCAATTACTAAGGATAATTTTGACCGCTGTACAGTGATCTACTCCTGGATCACTATTGTACCTCCCTGTCAAACTCATGGCAAGGTACACAACGTGTTTTGTACACAGCATGGCATACTTTATAGAACCTATGGCTGAGGCATAGGGAATGACTTTCACTCTCTCTATATTTTTCTGCCGTGGTCTGGCTTTGAGTCTTACTCAACTTCACACCTTACAAGTCAGGCAAGAACTCCTTCTTTGACTGATCCATTTTGAACTACTTCAAAATCTTATCAAGGTATGTACTCATCGAAAGTCTTATCAAGCGTCTTGATCTATCTCTATAGATCTTGATGCCCAATATGTAAGCAGCTTCACCAAGGTCTTTCTTTTGAAAAACTCCTTTCAAACACTCCTTTATGCTTTCCAGAAAATTCTACATCATTTCCGATCGACAATATGTCATTCACATATACTTATGAGAAAGGTTGTAGTGCTCCCACTCACTTCTTGTAAATACACGCTTCACCGCAAGTCTGTATAAATCTATATGCTTTGATCAACTTATCAAAGCGTATATTCCAACTCCGAGATGCTTGCACCAGTCCATAGATGCATCGCTGGAGCTTGCACATTTTGTTTAGCACCTTTAGGATTGACAAAACCTTCTGGTTGCATCATATACAAGTCTTCTTTAATAAATCCATTAAAGAATGCAGTTTTGTTATCCATTTGCCAGATTTCATAAAATGCGGCAATTACTAACATGATTCGGACAGACTTAAGCATCGCTACGGGTGAGAAAGTCTCATCGTAGTCAACTCCTTGAACTTGTCAAAACCCTTTCGCAACAAGTCGAGCTTTGTAAACAGTAACATTACCGTTTGCGTCGGTCTTCCTCTTGAAGATCCATTTATTTTTGATGGCTTGCCGATCATCGGGCAAGTCAACAAAAGTCCATACTTTGTTCTAATACATGGATCCCATCTCAGATTTCATGGTCTCAAGCCATTTTGCGGAATCTGGGCTCATCATCGCTTCCTCATAGTTCGTAGGTTCATCATGGTCTAGTAACATGACTTCCAGAACTGGGTTGCCGTACCACTCTGGTGCGGAATGAACTCTGGTTGATCTACGAAGTTCAGCAGAAACTTGATCTGAAGTTTCATGATCATCATCATTAGCTTCCTCACTAATTGGTGTAGGAATCACTGGAACGAGTTTCTGTGATGTACTACCTCCAATTCGGGAGAAGGTACAATTACCTCATCAAGTTCTACTTTCCTCCCACTCACTTCTTTCCAGAGAAACTCCTTCTCTAGAAAGGATCCACTCTTAGCAACAAAGACCTTGCCTTAGGATCTGTGATAGAAGGTGTACCCAACAGTTTCTTTTTGGTTATCCTATGAAGATTTACTTCTCCGATTTGGGTTTGAGCTTATCATGTTGAAACTTTTTCACATAAGCATCGCAGTCCCAAACTTAAAGAAATGACAGCTTTAGGTTTCTCGTCAAACCACAGTTCATACGGTGTCATCTCCACAGATTTAGATGGTGCCCTATTTAACGTGAATGTAGCTGTCTCTAATGCATAACCCCAAAAGCGAGAGTGGTAGATCGGTAAGAGACATCATCGATCGCACCATATCTAATAAAGTACGGTTATGACGTTCGGACACACCATTACACTGTGGTGTTCCAGGTGGCGTGAGTAGTGAAACTATTTCACATTGTTTTTATTGAAGGCCAAACTCACTAACTCAAATATTTTACCTCTACGATCATATCGTAGAAACTCTTATTTTCTTGTTATGATGATTCTCCACTTCGCTCTGGAATTCTTTGAACTTTTCAAATGTTTCAGACTTGTGCTTCATTAAGTAGATATACCCATATCTGCTCAAATCATCAGTGAAGTCAGAAAATAACGATACCTGCCACGAGCTTCAACACTCATTGGTCCGCATACATCACTATGTATGATCTCCAACAACTCTGTTGCTCGCTCCATGGTTCCGGAGAACGGAGTTTTAGTCATCTTGCCCATGAGGCATGGTTCGCAAGCACCAAGTGATTCATAATTAAGTGATTCCAAAAGTCCATCACTATGGAGTTTCTTCATGCGCTTTACACCAATATGACCTAAACGGCAGTGCCACAAATAAGTTGCACTATCATTATTAACCTTGCATCTTTTAGCTTCAATATTATGAATATGTGTATCACACGATCGAGATCCAACAAACCATTTTCATTGGGTGTATGACCATAGAAGGTTTTATTCATGTAAAGAGAACAACAATTATTCTCTAACTTACATGAATAACCGTATTGCAATAAACATGATCAAATCATATTCATGCTCAACACAAACACCAAATAACACTTTATTTAGGTTCAACACTAATCCCGAAACTATAGGGAGTGTGCGATGATGATCATATCAATCTTGGAACTACTTCCAATACACATCGTCACTTCGTCCTTTAACTAGTTTCTATTCATTATGCAACTCCCATTTCGAGTTACTATTCTTTAGCAACTGAACCAATATCAAATACCGAGGGGTTGCTAATAACACTAGTAAAATACACATCAATAATATGTATATCAAATATACCTTTGTTCACTTTGCCATCCTTCTCATCCGCCAAATATCTAGGGCAGTTCCCCTTCTAGTGACCATTTCCTTTGCAGTAGAAGCACTTAGTTTCAGGCTTGAGTTTAGCTTTGGGTTTCTTCGCGGGAGTGACAACTTGCTTGTCATTCTTCTCGAAGTTCCCCTTCTATCCCTTTGCCCTTTACTTGAAACAAGTGGTCTGGTTAACCATCAACACTTGATGCTCTTTCTTGATTTCTACCTTCGCCGATTTCAGCATCGTGAAGAGCTCGGGAATTACTTTCGTCATCCCTTGCATATTATAGTTCATCACGAAGTTCTACTAACTTGGTGATAGTGTCTAGAGAACTTTGTCAATTACTATCTTATCTAGAAGATTAACTCCAACTTGATTCAAGCAATTGTACTACCCAGACAATCTGAGCACATGCTCACTAGTTGAGCTATGCTATTCTCCTCCATCTTGTAGGCAAAGTACTGTCAGAGGTCTTATACCTCTCGACACGGTCATGAGTATGAAATACTAATTTCAACTCTTGGAACATCGCATATGCTCCGTGGCGTTTCAAAATGTTTTTGAAGTCCCAGTTATAACCCGTAAAGCATGGTGCACTAAACTATCAAGTAGTCATCATATCGAGCTTTTGTCAAAACGTTCATAACGTCTACATATGCTCCTGCAATAGGTCTGTCACCTAGCGGTGCATCAAGGACATAATTCTTCTGTGCAGCAATGAGTATAATCCTCAGATCATGGAACAATTCCGCATCTTTGCTACTAACATCTTTCAACTTGGTTTTCTCTAGGAACATATAAAAAATAAACGTGGAGCAACATCGCGAGCTATTGATCTACAACATAGATATGCTAATACTACCAGGACTAAGTTCATGATAAATTAAAGTTCAATTAATCATATTACTTAAGAACTCCCACTTAGATAGACATCCCTCCGGTCATCTAAATGATTACGTGATCCAAATCAACTAAACCATGTCCGATCATCACGTGAGATGGAGTAGTTTCAATGGTGAACATCTTATGTTGATCATATCTACTATATGATTCATGCTCGACCTTTCGGTCTGCAGTGTTCCGAGGCCATATCTGCATATGCTAGGCTCGTCAAGTTTAACCCGAGTATTTTGTGTGTGCAAAAATGGCTTACACCCGTTGTATTTGAACGTAGAGCTTATCACACCCGATCATCACGTGGTGTCTCGGCACGACGAACTTTCGCAACGGTGCATACTCAGGGAGAACACTTATACCTTGAAATTTAGTAAGGGTTCATCTTATAATGCTACCGTCGTTCTAAGCACAATAAGAAGCATAATAAGATAAACATCACATGCAATCAAAATATGTGACATGATATGGCCATCATCATCTTGTGCTTTTGATCTCCATCTCCAAAGCACCGTCATGATCACCTTCCTCACCGGCGCGACACCTTGATCTCCATCGTAGCATCGTTGTCGTCTCGCCAACTATTGCTTCTACGACTATCGCTACCGCTTAGTGATAAAGTAAAGCAATTACATGGCGATTGCATTTCATACAATAAAGCGACAACCATATGGCTCCTGCCAGTTGCCGATAACTTTACAAAACATGATCATTTCATACAAAACTGTATAACTCATCATGTCTTGACCATATCACATCACAACATGCCCTGCAAAAACAAGTTAGACGTCCTCTACTTTGTTGTTGCATGTTTTACGTGGCTGCTACGGGCTTAGAAAGAACCGTTCTTACCTACGCATACAAAACCACAACGATGTTTCGTCAAATATGTGTTGTTTTAACCTTCACAAGGACCGGGCGTAGCCATACTTGATTCAGCTAAAGTGAGAGAGACAGACACCCGCCAGTCACCTTTAAGCAACGAGTGCTCGTAACGGTGAAACCAGTCTCGCGTAAGCGTACGCGTAATGTCGGTCCGGGCCGCTTCATCTCACAATACCGCCGAAGCAAAGTAGGACATGCTGGTAAGCAGTATGACTAGTATCGCCCACAACTCATTGTGTTCTACTCGTGCATATCATCTACGCATAGACCAGGCTCATGATGCCACTGTTGGGGAACGTAGTATTTTAAAATTTTCCTACGATCACGCAAGATCTATCTACCAGATGCATAGCAACGAGAGGGAAGAGTGTGTCTACGTACCCTCATAGACCGGAAGCGGAAGCGTCAAGTGACGCGGTTGATGTAGTCGAACTTCTTCGCGATTCAACCGATCAAGCACCGAACGTACGGCACCTCCGCGTTCAGCACACGTTCAGCTTGATGACGTCCCACGAGCTCTTGATCTAGTTGAGCTTCACGAGAGAGTTTCGTCAGCACGACGGCGTGGTGACGGATGTGATGTATTCACCGGCGCAGGGCTTCGCCTAAGCACCGCGACGGTATGACCGAGGTGTGTTTCTGTGGAAGGGGGCACCGCACACGGCTGGAACAATTCAACTTGTGTGTCTTTGGGTGCCCCCCTGCCCCCGTATATAAAGGAGCAAGGGGGAAGGCCGGCCGGCCCTTCAATGGTGCGGCTAGGGTGCAATCCTACTAGGAATAGGATTGCAATCCTATTCCTAGTAGGAACTACCAAAGAAGGAAGTGTCAGGGATATGGCTAATAGGTATAAACCGGATATTGTAAACCGGCTTAGTTATATTGTACTTGGTTTATTATTAGTAGAGATTACGGCCCATGAGATTTCAAGGCCCATGTATAGAAATACGGTTTGTAAACCGCCAAAGAGATGTAACTTGGGAGATAAGAAAGGAAGAGCAGAGACCGAGGCGGACACGATTATGAGCCGGCCTCGGGACTCTGTAAACCGGACCAGGCGTCACCTCTATATAAAGGGACGACCCGGCACCTGTTCAGGGACAAGCAACAATCGATCCGTCGAGACACAGGCAAGCGATTCCGCTCCCTGTAATCCGACGCCCAAGCAATACCAAACCAACTAGACATAGGCTTTTACCTTCTCGAAGGGGCCGAACTAGTATAAAACCCTTTGTGTTCTTTGTGTGCCATGAACCCTTTCAAGCTAACCCGTGCGATAGTTCCATCATCAAGTCTGCTAAACCGGACATCTGCCGTGTTAATTCCACGACAGTTGGCGCCCACCGTGGGGCCTGCGCACGATGGTTTCGAGTTCTTGGAAGGCGGCCTCAAGGGGTTAAAGGGCTACGCAGTCGGTCGGATGACCAAGAGTCGTCGCGGCCGGATCTACATCGATGATGCAGGTTGGGGACCGGAGGCCGATTCCATTGAATACGGGTACCGGGTTCCCTTCGGCAGCATCCAAGTCTTCATCGGCAAAATCGGTGGACCGGGACCTGAGCCGGACACCTTCCCTAACATCGTCGAGCCGGCTCAGCGTGCGATGGTTCCATCAACAAGTCCGCTAAACCGGACATCTGCCGTGTTAATTCCACGACAGGAAGAGAGGGAAAGGAAAAGAGGGAGAGGTGGCGCCCCCCCAATCCTAGTCCAACTAGGAACCCTAGGTGGGGCGCCGGCCAGCCTCTATGGGCTGCCTCTCTCCTTTCCTTAAGGCCCACTATGGACCATCCCCCCTCGTAGGGGGTTCCGGTAACCCCCTCCGGCAATCTAGTTAAATCCGAAACTTTTCCGGAACACTTCCGGTGTCCGAATATAGTCGTCCAATATATCAATCTTTATTTCTCGGACATTCCGAAACTCCTCGTCATGTCCGTGATCTCATCCGGGACTCCGAACTACCTTCGGTACATCAAAACTCATAAACTCATAATACCGATCGTCATCAAACGTTAAGCGTGCGGACCCTACGGGTTCGAGAACTATGTAGACATGACCGAGACTCATCTCCGGTCAATAACCAATAGCGGAACCTGGATGCTCATATTGGCTCCTACATATTCTACGAAGATCTTTATCGGTCAAACCGCATAACAACATACGTTGTTCCTTTTGTCATCGGTATGTTACTTGCCCGAGATTCGATCGTCGGTATCTCTATACCTAGTTCAATCTCGTTACCGGCAAGTCTCTTTACTCGTTCCGTAACACATCATCTCGTGACTAACTCATTAGTCTTTTGCTTGCAAGGCTTATTATGATGTGTGTTACCGAGAGGGCCCAGAGATACCTCTCCGACACTCAGAGTGACGAATCCTAATCTTGATCTATGCCAACACCACGAATACTTTCGGAGACACCTGTAGAGCATCTTTATGATCACCCAGTTACGTTGTGACGTTTGATAGCACACAAGGTGTTCTTACGGTATTCGGGAGTTGCATAATCTCATAGTCATAGGAACATGTATAAGTCATGAAGAAAGCATTAGCAGTAAAACTAAACGATCATAGTGCTATGCTAATGGATGGGTCTTGTCCATCACATCATTCTCCTAATGATGTGATCCCGTTGATCAAATGACAACTCATGTCTATGGTTAGGAAACATAACCATCTTTGATCAATGAGCTAGTCTAGTAGAGGCATACTAGGGACACTCTGTTTTGTCTATGTATTCACACATGTACTAAGTTTCCGGTTAATACAATTCTAGCATGAATAATAAACATTTATCATGATATAAGGAAATATAAATAACAACTTTATTATTGCCTCTAGGGCATATTTCCTTCACAACCTACTCGTCGATGTCAACGTCTATGTAGAACCCATCAGAAGAGGAAGGGTTCTCCTCTGCAACAGTTATTAAGCAAACATGAGTACAAAGGTACTCAGCATGTCTTACAACAGAACTTATCATACATGCAACATTATCAACAGGGGTAGTGGAGTTCATAGCAGAAAGCCAGCTTTGACTCTTGGCTAACCTATACTACAACTCTCAACAGATTGCAAGATATTACTACGTACACGAGTCCTCTACTCACCACAACAATACACTACCGAGGATCCTTGTCGGGACCCCGATCCTAAGTCACACCGATCTAGCATGTAACACACCATATCACCTTGCGGCCTCACGCACGGTATCCCCACGGGTGCCACCTTACCTGGCCCGAGACCATTTGCGCATTTTGGCTCACGTATATGATAGTGTCGCTAGCATCCATATGACAGAGAACCCGGGCCGACATGACCAGTTATAAACCAAAAGTGGCACTAAATTACAGAGACAGGCATTCATGACCCAGCAACGAACGTGTCGGTCATCAACGTATGAACCCAAGTCGTAGCAAGCTACAAGGACTTAAAGGAACAACACGTGACATTTCCCCTAAGGGACAGACACAGGAACGAAGAAGGACACATGCCGGTCAGCCTAAGTGATCCGGAGCAGTAGCAAGCTACCAAGGCTCAGTGGAAGCACTAGGAGACATTTCCCTGTAAGATAGGCTACCAAGGGTAAACAACTAGGTGTCGGATCCCACACATACCAAGCATTTCAATAACATACACACAATATGCTCAATATGTGCAAATACAACATGGCATCACAACAAGACTCTAATAAACAAAGTATTTATTCATTAGGCTCCGAGGAGCCAAGTATTACAAACATGGGTCTCATGACCCAACATTCAGAGCATACAAGCAACAAACGGAAGCACTACATGTCTGAGTACAGACATCTACAAATGAAAAAGGCTAAAGAGCCTGACTATCTACAACACTCGTCCAAGATCGTAGCTGAGGTACAAGCTACTTGTCGAAGTCCAAGCGGAGCTACTAGTGATACATCAATCCTATCTGCAAAAATATAAATTAAGCAAACATGAGTACAAAGGTACTCAGGAAGACTTACATCAGATCCTATCATACATGCACTTGTATCAAGAAGGCATAGTGGGGTTTAGTTGCAGCAAGCCAGCTTTGACTCAGTGGCTATCCTATTCTACGATTGCTGGTAGCACTTTGAGGTGGCGCACACGAGTCCACTAAGCACCACACAATACACCACTATGGATTCATTCCCGTCTCCCTACGAGAAAGCCATCCATAGCACTCACACTTGTCTTGAGTATTTTAGAGTATCCACTTCAAGTTGTCTATGTACCACGTAAGCATCCAAGAAGTCCATATCCGCGGACCCGGCTATTCGAATAGATTATGTTAACCCCGCAGGGGTGTACTGCTTCACACACGCTCTCGCCACTTACCGCCATAGACATCTCGTGTATCTCGGCAACCTTCAAGCAGAAGCCTGGCGAGGGTGTCGGCCACGACCTGACTAACCACACAAGACTCTAGTCCAGGTTTATCGCCTATTCGGGTTCCATCCGTGGGGAGATCCAGCCGGGGTGTCGCTCACGGGCCCAAATGATGTGCGCAGGGTTCCCAAGCCCACCTCGCCGAGTGGATCTACGCTTGGTACACCGTGCCACGATGCCTAGTCTGTCCCAAGCCCACTGGCCGAGTGCCACTTGGTAGACTACTAACACTACCTACAAACACCAGAAACTAGTTGCAACTCCTGGACAGAGACCAAGTCGGTTAATAAGTCGAGAGGGGCACTTAAGCATTCCAATGCGTGGTAGTAGCTGGTCATTGGACAACATACACAGAACTCAGTTCTTAGGGACGGTTCCAGTGAGACAACCCACCATGTACTCCTACATGGCCTCTCACCGCTACCTTTACCAAATCGTGTTCACACGTTCAACCCTCAGCATCAGAACATATCATTTCACTCCAATTCATTCCCGATGAATCAGACCTGACACACTCTAAGCAATAGCAAGCAAGGCATGGTAAGATCACATCATGGCTTCAATCAACTCCTACACATGCTAGTTGGTTTCAACTATTTACTGTGGAAAGACAGGTCATGCAGAGGAATGGGTTCAACTACCGCAGCATAAAGTAGCAGTTGAAGTCGTTGTTGTCCTAATGCAATAACAGGTAGCAGGAGCGAGAGAGGGATTGTATCGGAATGAACAAGGGGGTTTGCTTGCCTGGTGAAACAACGTGCAGAGCACTGCTCCTCTGACAGGTACTCTGGATCGGTCTCCGGAGCTGGACCTATCGAGAAGAACGGCGCCGACAATCAAACACAAGCATATGCAACAATATGATGCATGAATATGGCATTAAAATATGATGTTGTTGAGCTAATGCAACTATCATTCAATTTGAAAGAAGTCCATTTGAACCAAGGGTTCAAATGTAACTCTTTAATAAGTATTATAAAATGCCATATACGTGTTTTCATATAAACAGTAGGTTTAACTTCATTTGTCATGCATGAAAATGGTACAGATGGATAGATTGAATTTTTCTGATAATTTTTCATATATAAATTATTTCATTCTGAGCTACGGTTGAATTTCTGTGATTTTTTGAAGTTTAAGCCAATTTCTGATTAAATAAATCATTTAAGATTTATTTAAAACCAGAACTGGATTACTGCGCCAGCATGACACAGGCATGACGTCAGCAGGTCAAAGGGGCTGTTCCAGAGTCAAACCTGACAGTGGGGTACACTGGTCAGTGACTCAGTTAATTAACTGAGTTAATTAACTCTAAAATAATCCTAACAGAATAATTAGCAGGGCTGGGCCCACATGTCAGTGTCTAAACTAATTAACAAAACTTAATTAATTTAGCTAATTAGTCAACTAACTAAAGGGTGGGGGCCCACCTGTCAGTGACAGAGGGGGTCAAAGCACACCGGTCAGCGGTCAAAACCAACCGGCGGCTTGACGCCGGCGACCACAGACGCGGCGGAGGGCTTCGGGATTCCTGCTCCGGGGGTCATTTGGGCAGCGGAGGTCATCTACGGGGAGCTGGAGTTCGTCCGCGTCCATCCCCGCAAGCAGCAGCAGCTGGGATGGCCGGAGCTCGCCGGAAACAAGCTCGCGGCGGCGCCGGAGTTCGGCCATCGTCGGGTCTGGGGCTACAGGGCACGGGGAGAGCTACAGAGGGGCGCTACGGGCTCCTGGTGAGACGGCGGACGTGGTGGCGTGCTCCGCTTGGAGGGTGGGTGGCTGTGGCCACGGCGGCGGCATCGCCGGCGACGGTGAGGTCGGGCAGCTGCGGTGGTAGGGGCTAGAGGCCGCAGACGACGGCGAGGATAGGGGGGAATGAACCGAGGGCTTACCGCGGTTCTGCTGGGGAGGTTAGCGGGCTCGGGGAGGCGCTGAAGGCGGCGAATCGTCGGCGGCGATCGTCGGCGTCCGAGGAGGAAGACGACGGCGTTTGCGGTGTTCCAGGGCACCCGGCGTCTCGTGGCTCGACGGAGAGGACGAGGGTGAAGTGGCGGAGCTCTCGGGCTACTCGGAGGGGCGAGGGGTGGCCTGTGGCTGCGGCTGTGGCGATCGACGGCGACGGCGGCGTTCGGGAGCTGCGGGAGAGAGCGAGGGAGAGGAGGGAAGAGGGCCAGGAGAGTGCGAGAGGGTCAAGGCGAGTGCGTGGCGCCTCCAGAAGCGGCTAGGCGGCGAGGGGAGGGCAGGCAGACAGGAGGCATGGCGCTCCGGCCGTGCGCGCGCGCCGGCCACACGCTCGGCCTCCTGTCGTCGGGGAAGAGGACAGGGGAGGGCTCGGTGGGCTGGGCTGCCAGCTGGGTCGGCCCAGTGCCAGGCCAGCAAGTGGCCCAGGTAAGCTCTATCCTTTTATTTAATTCTGTTTTCTAATTTTCTGACATTTGTTTTGATTTAATATCTAAATTAAATCAATTATTTCTTCTGACATATTTATTTTGCAGGGACCTAGAAATTAACCCAAGCCCCTAAAAATAAACAACCAGAATTTTGGACATATATAAAATATATAATATATATATATATCCAATGCAAATAACTATTGCATTAATTCCAAATGCCCAAAATAAATACTTATGAGCTCCTAATAATATTGGCTTAATTTTTATCTCTGACCAATATTTTTAGAGGGCCACATTAACATTTTCTTGGACCTTTTTGGAGCAACTTTTATTTGGGTCATTTTCAAAAGGGTTTCTGAGGGTTTCACAAGTCCTCATTTCAATTTCATTTGAAATTTAAACATGATGCAAACCACAAGGCTAACCTAGTGCATACCAGAACTAGGGTTGTGACAACTCGCCTCCACTCAAAAGAATCTCGTCCCGAGATTCAGGAGTAGGCGGAAAGAAAGTGGGGTACTCCAGTCGGAGACGATCTTCTCGCTCCCAAGTAGCTTCTCTCTCGGAATGATGAGACCATTGAACTTTGAGAAACTTGATGTTATGACGTCGAGTGACACGCTCTGCTTGATCCAAAATGCGAACAGGATACTCTCGATATGTGAGGTTATCTTGGAGATCAAGCGTTTCGTGGTCCACTCCGCGGATGGAATCCGAGAAGCAACGCCTGAGTTGAGAGACGTGGAAGACATCATGAACTCGAGAAAGATGTGGGGGTAGTTCCAATTGGTAGGCAACCTCTCCTCGTTTAGCGAGAATGCGAAAAGGACCAATGTAACGAGGAGCCAACTTGCCCTTGATACCGAAACGATGGGTACCCTTCAAAGGACTAACCCGAAGATAAGCGTTGTCACCAACCTCATAAGCCACTTCCTTATGATGACGATCATATTGGCTCTTCTGACGAGACTGGGCTGTTTTCAAATTCTCACGAATGATGCGAACTTGCTCTTCTGCTTCCTGGATCATATCTGGTCCAAAGAATTTTCTTTCGCCGGTTTCTGACCAGTTCAAAGGTGTTCGACATCTTCGTCCATAAAGAATCTCAAAAGGAGCTTGCTTAAGACTGGATTGATAGCTATTGTTATAAGCAAACTCGGCGAAAGAAAGACATTTCTCCCAATCCATACCGAATGAGATAACGCAAGCTCTAAGCATGTCTTCGAGAATTTGATTAACCCGTTCCACCTGACCACTTGACTGAGGGTGGAAAGCGGTACTGATGGAAAGATGGGTGCCCATGGCAGTCTGGAAACTCTCCCAAAAATGAGAAGTGAAAAGACTACCACGGTCTGAATTGATCTCTAGTGGGACACCATGAAGTGACACTATTCGAGAAATATACAAGTCAGCAAGCTGACTAGCAGTGATACTCTCTCAAACAGGTAGGAAGTGAGCCACTTTGGAAAGACGATCAATGACTACGAAGATAGCATTATTCCCTCTCTTGGTCCTGGGAAAACCGGTGATGAAGTCCATACCAACTTTATCCCATTTCCACTCAGGAATAGCTAGAGGCTGAAGGGTGCCAGCAGGTCTTTGATGTTCTGCCTTAACACGACGACAAACGTCACATTTGGCAATGAACTCAGCAATTTCTCTCTTCATCCTAGTCCACCAGAATCTCTGGCGTAGATCCTGATACATCTTAGTACTACCGGGATGAATCGTGAGAGGAGATTCATCAGCCTCTTTAAGAATCAGTTGCCGAAGATGTTGCTTCTTGGGAACCACCAAGCGATTCTCAAAGAAAACAACACGTCGATCATCCATAGAGAAACATCCACCAACTCCCTTTTTAATGTTCCTCTTGATGCGGATAACACCCCTATCAAACTTTTGGTCAGAAATAATCTGATCCTCAAGGGTAGGTTTCGCCACCAAGGTAGAAAGGAATCCGTGAGGAGCGATGTGAAGGTTAAGCTTACATAATTCCTCATGGAGAAGTGGTTGGCCCTGCTGCAACATGAGATTGTTGCAATAGGATTTACGACTTAGTGCATCAGCCATGACATTGCCCTTGCCCGGGGTGTAGGTAATCCCTAAGTCGTAATCGGAGATCAACTCCAACCAACGTCTTTGCCTAAGGTTCAAATCTGGTTGGGTGAAGATATACTTGAGACTCTGGTGATCGATGTAGATCTCGCAACGATTACCAAGGAGGTAATGTCGCCAGGTCTTAAGTGCATAGACTACGGCTGCAAGCTCTAGATCATGTGTAGGATAATTCTCCTCATGTGGATGCAACTGTCGAGATGCATAGGCAATCACACGACGATCCTGCATAAGGATGCAACCTATTCCCTGTCGTGAGGCATCACAGTAGATAACAAAGTCCTTAGTGAAATCTGGTGGCACAAGTATGGGAGCAGAAGTCAGGCGTCTTTTCAGTTCCTGAAAACTGTGCTCACACTGTGGGGACCACTCAAACTTTTTATCTTTCTTAAGAAGTTCCGTGAGAGGTTTGGCCACTTTAGAGAAGTTCTCAACAAAGCGGCGACAATAACTGGCTAGGCCAAGGAAACTCCTAACTTGTTTAACTGTTTCAGGCGGGGTCCAATCAAGAACGGCCTGAACTCTCTCGGGATTGACAGCAATGCCCTTACCAGAGATTACATGGCCGAGATAGGTCACTTCTGGCAACCAAAATTCGCACTTGGAGAACTTGGCATAAAGGCGGTGCTCTCTGAGTTTTTCTAGAACAAGTCTAAGATGTTCGGCATGCTCTTCCTCGTTCTTCGAGTAAATAAGAATATCATCGAGGTAAACCACGACGAACTTATCTAAGTACTCCATGAAGATCGAGTTCATCAAGCGGGAGAAGGTGGCTGGAGCATTTTTTAAACCGAAGGACATGACGGTGTACTCATACTGACCATAACGGGTGACGAAAGCCGTCTTGGGGATGTCCTCATTTCTAATCTTGATTTGATGGTAACCTAACCTCAAATCCATCTTGGAGAAGACTGAGGATCCAGCGAGCTGATCATACAGGTCGTTGATCCTGGGAAGCGGATACTTGTTCTTTACCGTGACCAGATTAACGGGACGATAATCTACAACCATCCGATCCGTACCATCCTTCTTCTTGACAAAGAGGACGGGGCAAGCCCAGGGAGAAGAACTAGGAAGGATGAAACCCTTTTGCAAGGACTCATCAAGTTGTTTCTTAAGCTCGGCTAGTTCTAAGGGTGCCATTTTGTAGGGTCTCCTAGAGATTGGAGCGGTTCCTGGGATAAGCTCTATAACAAACTCTACATCTCGATCGGGTGGAACACCTGGCAGTTCCTCTGGGAAGACATCCGGAAAGTCACGGACTACCGGAACATCTTCAAGATCTGGAAGAGGGCTGGCATTAAGAGAATAGAGTTGACGCTTTGCAAATCTAGTGTTGACAATAACTATCTTACCAGATGGATGTGTAAGCTGAACAGACCTAGTGAAGCAATCAATCTTGGCGTGATGAGCTGTCATCCAGTCCATACCCAAGATGATATTAATATCTGAAGACTTGAGGGCTACAAGTGATGCAAGGAACACAAGTCTGTCGACAAGGATTTCATTACCATGGCTTACACTAGAAGTTTGCCATTTGGATCCAGGAGTTTGAATAAGTAGTGGGGAAGGCATATCACAAAATGACATGTCGTGCAAACGGGCATAACTTTCGGAAATGAAAGAATGAGACGCTCCAGTATCGAATAGAACTGATGCCGGATGACAATTGACAAGGAGTGTACCAAGAACGACATCTGGATCATCATGAGCGTCATTGGCTGAGACGTGATGCACACGTCCAAGTTCGATGGGGGCTGACTTAACACTGATCATCTTGCGTGATGATTTATCACGTCTAACAGATTTCTCGGACTGGGATGGAGCAACACGGGTCTGGGTGCAAATACGAGCAATGTGGCCCGGCTCTCCGCACTTGTAACAAATCCTAGGATTAGGACGTGGACCCGTATTGACAAACGGTCCACCAATAGACCTGGGTGGAGCAAACTGCTGAACTAGAAGAGGTACCATACGAGATGGTCTCGGAGGATAAATGGGTGGAAGAACAGAGTTCGGAACCCAAATCCGGCGCTTCTGGAGACTAGTACCGGAGGAAGTTCCCAAATCAAGGGTGTGCTTACGAGACTCATCGTAAGTGAGCTGAGCTGTCTCTTCGTTGATGGCCTTGTTCACAAGAGCATGGAATGTGTTGCAATGATGCAAGTGGAGATCACGACGCAGTTTGGGGTTGAGACCCTTTCGGAACCTAGCCTGCTTCTTGGCGCCCGTGGACACTTCTTCTGTAGCATAGCGGGCGAGGTTCTCAAACTCTCGACTATAAGCATCAACAACCATCTTAGCCTGTGTAAGACTACAGAACTCTTCTCTCTTGCGATCGATGAGGGCTTGAGGGATATGATGTTCACGAAAAGCCTCGGTGAAATCTCTCCAGGTAGGAATCTGGTCAGCTGGAATCATGGCCTCATAGTTCTGCCACAAAAGACTAGCAGGACCTTCCAGGTGATAAGTGGCATAGATAACCTTGTCATCTTCAGCTACATTCGCAGAACGCAGCTTGTGAGTGATACTACGGAGCCAGTCATCTGCATCAAGTGGCTCAATGGAATGATGAAAGGTGGGTGGTTTCAGACGAATGAAGTCATGGATGGTTGCTGATTCCTTGCACTGATGTGCGGTGTTCTCCTCAATACGTGCCAACAAGCGGTTAGACTCACGCTTGTTTCTCTCCATCTCTATCATCTCGGTGGTTCTGTCTACGAGCAGCTGAGCTTCGCTTAACTGAAGACATCCTGAGAAGCGAAACCGAAGACGGAAACATCAACAACTATAGGAAGCATAAGGTAGAACAAGAAATTAGTATCTCTCGAACTACTAGGATAATTCCGGCAGCATAACGGCAGTAAAATGCTCAGAATGAGGCATCCTGCTAACAAAGGATAGTTCAACATCTCAACATCATCACTCAAGGTACTGTGATAGTACTAAAACAACTTCATCGGAAGAGCTTGAAACAAGATTAGGACTCTGATCAACCAATCCTAAGGGACTACGGAGTAGTAACTCGTGATCCTGATAGACGGAAGAGAAAGCCTAGTTCCTTAACCCCGTAGGAAAGGTAAGATGACTCAGATCAGAAGACATGAGGTATAAGGAGTAAAAAAAGCCTTACGTTCCCTTCCACAATCAATTCCCTTATATAACTAAAGAATTTCTAGACTCAACTTCGACCATTTGGGCTTGGTAATCCTACAGGCAGTCAGGCTCTGATACCAACGCTGTCGGGACCCCGATCCTAAGTCACACCGATCTAGCATGTAACACACCATATCACCTTGCGGCCTCACGCACGGTATCCCCACGGGTGCCACCTTACCTGACCCGGGACCGTTTGCGCATTTTGGCTCACGTATATGATAGTGTCGCTAGCATCCATATGACAGAGAACCCGAGCCGACATGACCAGTTATAAACCAAAAGTGGCACTAAATTACAGAGATAGGCATTCATGACCCAGCAACGAACGTGTCGGTCATCAACGTATGAACCCAAGTCGTACCAAGCTACAAGGACTTAAAGGAACAACGCGTGACATTTCCCCTAAGGGACAGACACAGGAACGAAGAAGGACACATGCCGGTCAGCCTAAGTGATCCGGAGCAGTAGCAAGCTGCCAAGGCTCAGTGGAAGCACTAGGAGACATTTCCCTGTAAGATAGGCTACCAAGGGTAAACAACTAGGTGTCGGATCCCACACATACCAAGCATTTCAATAACATACACACAATATGCTCAATATGTGCAAATACAACATGGCATCACAACAAGACTCTAATAAACAAAGTATTTATTCATTAGGCTCCAAGGAGCCAAGTATTACAAACATGGGTCTCATGACCCAACATTCAGAGCATACAAGCAACAAACGGAAGCACTACATGTCTGAGTACAGACATCTACAAATGAAAAAGGCTGAAGAGCCTGACTATCTACAACACTCGTCCAAGATCGTAGCTGAGGTACAAGCTACTTGTCGAAGTCCAAGCGGAACTACTAGTGAGACATCAATCCTATCTGCAAAAATATAAATTAAGCAAACATGAGTACAAAGGTACTCAGCAAGACTTACATCAGATCCTATCATACATGCACTTGTATCAAGAAGGCATAGTGGGGTTTAGTTGCAGCAAGCCAGCTTTGACTCAGTGGCTATCCTATTCTACGATTGCTGGTAACACTTTGAGGTGGCGCACACGAGTCCACTAAGCACCACACAATACACCACTATGGATTCATTCCCGTCTCCCTACGAGAAAGCCATCCATAGCACTCACACTTGTCTTGAGTATTTTAGAGTATCCACTTCAAGTTGTCTATGTACCATGTAAGCATCCAAGAAGTCCATATCCGCGGACCCGGCTATTCGAATAGATTATGTTAACCCTGCAGGGGTGTACTGCTTCACACACGCTCTCGCCACTTACCGCCATGTACATCTCATGTATCTCGGCAACCTTCAAGCGGAAGCCTGGCGAGGGTGTCGGCCACGACCTGACTAACCACACAAGACTCTAGTCCAGGTTTATCGCCTATTCGGGTTCCATCCGTGGGGAGATCCGGCCGGGGTGTCGCTCACAGCCCCAAATGATGTGCGCAGGGTTCCCAAGCCCACCTCGCCGAGTGGATCTACGCTTGGTACACCGTGCCACGGTGCCTAGTCTGTCCCAAGCCCACTGGCCGAGTGCCACTTGGTAGACTACTAACACTACCTACAAACACCAGAAACTAGTTGCAACTCCTGGACAGAGACCAAGTCGGTTAATAAGTCGAGAGGGGCACTTAAGCATTCCAATGCGTGGTAGTAGCTGGTCATTGGACAACATACACAGAACTCAGTTCTTAGGGACGGTTCCAGTGAGACAACCCACCATGTACTCCTACATGGCCTCTCACCGCTACCTTTACCAAATCGTGTTCACACGTTCAACCCTCAGCATCAGAACATATCATTTCACTCCAATTCATTCCCGATGAATCAGACCTGACACACTCTAAGCAATAGCAAGCAAGGCATGGTAAGATCACATCATGGCTTCAATCAACTCCTACACATGCTAGTGGGTTTCAACTATTTACTGTGGAAAGACAGGTCATGCAGAGGAATGGGTTCAACTACCGCAGCATAAAGTAGCAGTTGAAGTCGTTGTTGTCCTAATGCAATAACAGGGAGCAGGAGCGAGAGAGGGATTGTATCGGAATGAACAAGGGGGTTTGCTTGCCTGGTGAAACAACGTGTAGAGCACTGCTCCTCTGACAGGTACTCTAGATCGGTCTCCGGAGCTGGACCTATCGAGAAGAACGGCGCCGACAATCAAACACAAGCATATGCAACAATATGATGCATGAATATGGCATGAAAATATGATTTTGTTGAGCTAATGCAACTATCATTCAATTTGAAAGAAGTCCATTTGAAGCAAGGGTTCAAATGTAACTCTTTAATAAGTATTATAAAATGCCATATATGTGTTTTCATATAAACAGTAGGTTTAACTTCATTTGTCATGCATGAAAATGGTACAAATGGATAGATTGAATTTTTTTGATAATTTTTCATATATAAATTATTTCATTCTGAGCTACGGTTGAATTTCTGTGATGTTTTTGAAGTTTAAGCCAATTTCTGAATTAAATAAATCATTTAAGATTTATTTAAAACCAGAACTGGATTACTGCATCAGCATGACACAGGCATGACGTCAGCAGGTCAAAGGGGCTGTTCCAGAGTCAAACCTGACAGTGGGGTCCACTGGTCAGTGACTCAGTTAATTAACTGAGTTAATTAACTCTAAAATAATCCTAACAGAATAATTAGCAGGGCTGGGCCCACATGTCAGTGTCTAAACTAATTAACAAAACTTAATTAATTTAACTAATTAGTCAACTAACTAAAGGGTGGGGGCCCACCTGTCAGTGACACAGGGGGTCAAAGCACACCGGTCAGCGGTCAAAACCAACCGGCGGCTTGACGCCGGCGACCACAGACGCGGCGGAGGGCTTTGGGATTCCTGCTCCGGGGGTCATTTGGGCAGCGGAGGTCATCTACGGGGAGCTGGAGTTCGTCCGCGTCCATCCCCGCAAGCAGCAGCAGCTGGGATGGCCAGAGCTCGCCGGAAACAAGCTCGCGGCGGCGCCGGAGTTCGGCCATCGTCGGGTCTGGGGCTACAGGGCACGGGGAGAGCTATAGAGGGGCGCTACGGGCTCCTGGTGAGACGGCGGACGCGGTGGCGTGCTCCGCTTGGAGGGTGGGTGGCTGTGGCCACGGCGCCGGCGGCGGTGAGGTCGGGTAGCTGCGGTGGTAGGGGCTAGAGGATGCAGACGACAGGGAGGATAGGGGGGGAAAGAACCGGGGGCTTACCGCGGTTCTGCTGGGGAGGTTAGCGGGATCGGGGAGGCGCTGAAGTCGGCGAATCGTCGGCGGCGATCGTCGGCGTCCGAGGAGGAAGACGACGGCGTTTGCGGTGTTCCAGGGCACCCGGCGTCTCGTGGCTCGACGGAGAGGACGAGGGTGAAGTGGCGGAGCTCTCGGGCTACTCGGAGGGGCGAGGGGTGGCCTGTGGCTACGGCTGCGGCGATCGACGGCGACGGCGGCGTTCGGGAGCTGTGGGAGAGAGCGAGGGAGAGGAGGGAAGAGGGCCAGGAGTGTGCGAGAGGGTCGGGGCGAGTGCGTGGCGCCTCCAGAAGCGGCTAGGCGGCAAGGGGAGGGCAGGCAGGCAGGAGGCGTGGCGCTCCGGCCGTGCGCGCGCGCCGGCCACACGCTCGGCCTCCTGTCGTCGGGGAAGACGACAGGGGAGGGCTCGGTGGGCTGGGCTGCCAGCTGGGCCGGCCCAGTGCCAGGCCAGCAAGTGGCCCAGGTAAGCTCTATCCTTTTATATAATTATGTTTTCTAATTTTCTGACATTTGTTTTGATTTAATATCTAAATTAAATCAATTATTTCTTCTGACATATTTATTTTGCAGGGACCTAGAAATTAACCCAAGCCCCTAAAAATAAACAACCATAATTTTGGACATATATAAAATATATAATATATATATATATATATATATATATATATATATATCCAATGCAAATAACTATTGCATTAATTCCAAATGCCCAAAATAAATACTTATGAGCTCCTAATAATATTGGCTTGATTTTTATCTCTAACCAATATTTTTAGAGGGCCACATGAACATTTTCTTGGACCTTTTTGGAGCAACTTTTATTTGGGTCATTTTCAAAAGGGTTTCTGAGGGTTTCACAAGTCCTCATTTCAATTTCATTTGAAATTTAAACATGATGCAAACCACAAGGCTAACCTAGTGCATACCAGAACTAGGGTTGTGACAATCCTCTTCCGTCATCCTACGGAAGGGCCATCCACGACACTCACACTTGTCTTGAGGCTTTTAGTAGTATCCATCAACTTGTCTATGAATTGTAAGAGTAACCAAGTAGTCCGTACCGCGAACAACGGCTATTCGAATAGATTGATAACCCTGCAGGGGTGTACTTCTTCACACACGCTTCCACCACTTATCGCCGTTTACTCGACATGTACTCGGCAACCTTCAAGCGGAAGCCCAGCGAAGGTGTCGGCCACGACCTGACTAACTACACAAGTCTCTCATCCAGGTTTATCGCCTATTTGGGTTCCATCCATGGGGAGATCCGGCCGGGGTGTCGCTCACGGCCCCAAACGATGTGTATAGGGTTCCCGAGTCACCAAACGGGCAACCGGTACACCGTGCCACGTACCTGTCGCATCACAGCCCACCCCGAGGGTCAGCGCTGTGCACGACCACCAGTAAACTACAAACACCAGAAACTAGTTGCAACTCCTGGACATAGAACAAGGGCAGTTAATAAGACGAGAGGGCTTGGAGCGCCCGGAGCCCAATGCGCGGTAGTAACTGTAACTTGAATCACACATACAGATCTCGGGTCCTATGGACGATTCCAATGAAACAACACACCACGTACTCCAACGTGGCCTTTCATCGATACCTTTACCAATCATGTTCCACACTTCCCTCTCGTTACCGATATGATCATTTCACTCTGATCCATCACCCGGATGAATCAGACTTGACACAACTCTAAGCATAGCAGGCAACATAAACAAATAGCATGGTGGATCACACATCACATGGCTCAATCAACTCCTACACATGCTAGTGGGTTTCAACTGTTTACTGTGGCAATGACAGGTCATGCAAGGGAATAGGGTTCAACTACCGCAGCAAGTAGCGGTTCACACGCTGTTGCCTTAATGCAGTAAAAGAGAGCAGGAGCGAGATGATGGGTTTGTATCGGAATGATCAATGATTGCTTGCCTGACAGAGTGGTTGTCGGGTACTACTCTTCAGTTGGATACGCAGAAGTATCCTCGGGAGCAGGACCTAACACGGAGAATATCGGCGATACAATCAATAAGCAAACAAATGCAACAATATGATGCATGCTCATGATATGGCAAGATGCATGTGATTTGGGCTAATGCAACTATAACCAGAAGGGTTTGAGCCCATTTGAATCAAAGATTCAAATTGAAACTCAAACTATTATTTATTTAAGTGCATTATCATGTTTTTAGAGTATACAGCAAGGTTAACTTGCTCAAACATGCATGAAACCAGTGCCATTGGAAAGATTGGATTTTTCTGATCAATTTTCATATATAAATCTTTTCCATCTGAGCTACTGTTGAATTTATATGATTTTTTGAAGTTTAAAGCATTTTCTAGAATTTCCTAAATTGTTTTTAAATCAAATAATCCCAGAAAATCCTTTACTGCGTCAGCATGACATCATGCTGACGGCAGCCAGTCAACAGGGCGTCCAGGTCAAACCTGACCAGTGGGTCCCACTGGTCAGTCTCTCGATACTAACTAAAAAGAGCTTAACACTAAACTAAAAGTTAACAGGGGCTGGGCCCCACATGTCAGTGGCTCACTAAACTAATGACAGCAATTAGTACTTAATTAAAAACCTAAACTGAAATTAGTCAACGGCCGGCCCCACATGTCAGTGACACAGGGGGGGTCCAGGCGTGGTCAAAACAGGTCAACCCCACCGGCGTCTCGCCGCCGGCGAGAGCCAGGACGGCGGCGCGGCTCGGAAACTGCGTTTCGATGACCAAATTAGCGGCGGAGGGCATCTACGAAGAGCTAGAGGAGTCGCGCATCCAACGGAATAGGCCGGAGCAGCTGGGGTGGCCGGAAACGACGGCGGCGGCCGGAGCTCGGGTACCGATGAAATCTACGGCATAGGGCACCGGAGGTCCAACGGTTGGTTCCTACGGGTGCTACGAGCGCTCATGAAGACGACGGGCATGTGCACGGAGCCAATTGGGCACCGGAGCCTCGTCGACGGCGGGCTTGTGCGGCGGCGTGCTACGGCGATCAAGGGGGCGGCATCTACGGCGAGCAAACGGAGCGGGGAGGAGAGGGGTTCGACTCATGAGCTCACAGGGAGGCGGATGAGATGCTCAGCGGGCTCGGGGAAGCGTCGAGGCGGGTGCACGGTCGCCGGCGATCTCCACGGCCGAAGGTTGAAGACGGCGACGGTGAGGGTGAAGCAGGGCTTCTGGCGTCGTGTAGCTCGGTGCGGAGGACGAGGAGGACGAGGCGGAGCTTCTGGGCAAAACAGCTGGGCGAGAGGGGCACGGTGGCTACGGCGAACGACGTCGGTGGCGATGGTGGCGCTCGGCCACGAGGCGCGGAGCGAGGGAGATGAGGCAGGGAGAGAGGGGAGCGGTCGACGGGGTCGAGGGGGGTCTGCATGGCGTCGTCCGGTTCCATCCAGGGCGTCGAAAGGGCCAGCCAGCCAGGCAGGAGGTGGCCGGCGCATCGGCGGCCGTCGCCACCGAGCTGCTTTGTGCGCTGGCACGGCGAAGAAGACGGGGATGCCCCTGGTGGGCTGGGCCGTCTGGGCCAGGCAGGCAGGTGGGCTCAGGTAAGTCTGCTTCTTCCTTTTTTTACTTTCTGTTTCAATTCTTTTGTAACTTTGTTGAATTAATAAAAATGCTAGAACATTTTTATAGCTCATAAAACTAGTCATGCCCACTATATATAATATGAATAGTATGGAACATTTTAGTTTATGATTATTTGGGAACATAAAATATTTTATAGCATTTAAATCCCCAAATGCAAATACCATATGAATTAATCCAGAGACCTTGGATGTCCTAGAAAATTGTGCACCATTTTTGGCAGAGGTTTAAGACCAAGGCAGAAATGATGAACATTTTTGAAGGGCATTTTGGGTACATTGGAAAAGATTTTATCAAACCCTAGTTGTTAGAAGAGGGGTGCTGGGGTTTCTGTCATTCCCATTTCAAGTTTCTATGGAAAGTAAACATGATGCACACTCTAGCTAGTCCTAATGCAAGCACTAACTTGGGATGTGACAAGGGCGAATCGTTTTTTTTTGCCCGGACGCACTTCCTTCCGTGCGAAGATGTAGCTGGTGGGTCCCAGTAGTCAGGGGGCAACGTTTTTTTCGCGAAGTACGGTGGCCCGTCCGGTGGGTCCCCGCGTCAGGTGGAGGAATAATTATTTTGCATGTAATAAGGAGGCACTTCCTTGCTGCGTCCGTGGACCCAGCTATCTGCCTCTCCACGTACAGTCCACGTCCGATGGAAGTCGTTCCTTGACCATGTTGACCACGCCGCGCCGAGAGCACCAGGGCGGTGGTCGACGGCGAGGCCTAGGAAGGGGACGACACGGAGCCGGGGAAGACGCGGCAGTGGATGCCCACGCGTAGAGGATTACGAGGGTTCACTGGTGCGCTGCGGTGTGAGACTGCCGTTGCAGCAGAATAACATGGGGTGTGGGTGAGTAGAGGGATGTATTCCGAATATAGTCGTACGTGCTGATGGAAAAGAACTTGCATGACATCTTTTGTCCTACCCTCCCGTGGCAGCGGGGTCCTATTGGAAACTATGGGATATTAAGGCCTCCTTTTAATAGAGTACCGGACCAAAGCATTAACACATAGTGAATACATGAACTCCTCAAACTAAGGTCATCATCGGGAGTGGTCCCGATTATTGTCACTTCGGGGTTGCCGGATCACCAGGGGGCCCACGAGGCACGGGGCGCGCCCTGCGGGAGGGGGCGCGCCCCCACCCTAGTGGGCAGGGTATGGGCCCGCTGGTCTGGATCTTCTTGCAGGTATTTTTTATATTTTCCGAAATAATTCTCCGTAAAATTTCAGGTCATTCCGAGAACTTTTTATTTCTGCACAAAAACAACACCATGGCAATTCTGCTGAAAACAGTGTCAGTCCGGGTTAGTTCCATTCAAATCATGCAAGTTAGAATCCAAAACAAGGGCAAAAGGGTTTGGAAATGTAGATACGTTGGAGACGTATCAGCATGGTCAAGAAGCTGATTTACCAGTGGAAGTAAATTTGAATGCCCTAAGAATAGTCAAACAGAATGATTTATCAGCAATGGATTTTTATAAGTTGATGCTGGACAATATTGATGAGGTTGCCGATAAACGTTTGGCTGCTTTAAAGGCCATAGAGAGAGACAAATTGAGAGTGGCAAGAGCTTACAATAAGAAAGTTAAGTTGAAGAATTTTCAAGTTGGTAATCTCGTGTGGAAAGTTATTCCGCCAATTGGTTCAAGAGATAGAAAATTCGGAAACTAGTCTCCAAGTTGGGAAGGTCCTTTTAGGGTTACAAGAATAGTTCCTGGAAAATCATATTTGTTGGAATCCGTACAAGGGAATTGTTACCTCGAGCTCTCAATGCCAAGTACTTGAAGAAATACCAGCCGAGTGTGTGACAAGAAGCCTAAGTAGGCAATGACGGATATACGATTATCGCCCTTAGCACAAACATGACCGATACATAATTATCGCCCTGAAAAATACAAATGGCCGATGGACGGTTGACATCGCCCTTAGAACAAAAAACCGTGCATATTAGTTTTCGGCATGCAAGCTTTGCCGAAAAACAGGGGGGCATGTGTTGACACCTGATTTTGGCAAGATGCGGAACACAATAAAGATGGCCTCAAATGAAAAAGTTCTCAACATGTGAAAGTTCCATATCGTCAAAATGAAAAACTTTGATGTTCGGGTCATCACCATCCGACCTCACCTTAGGAGCTGAAAACAGTATTCAAAATTCTAAAATTTTGTGTTCAGATCACTTTTTGGCTTATTACGCCCTCAAGACTGCCTCAGATGGAAAACTATCCAACATAAATTGTCTTCGTCTCGTCGAATCGGTCGATTTTTGTATAAACATCGTCTCAATCTGAGTTCGTATGCAAAAGTTATAGCTATCTAAATGCAGCCCTGTCAAGAGGTGAAATATGACGCGCCCCATCAGACACATGTCTGATGGGTGTCTGTTGTAATGCGTGAGCAATTACCTTTCAAGATGGCCTCGAATTGAAAAAGGTTCAACATGAAAGTTTTTCGTCTCGTCGAAACGGTCAAGATTGGTTTTGGGCGCATTTTCATCCGATGTTGTTTACTGCTACAAAAAGGACCCGCAAGGTGCAGCCAGTTTAAACCGAACGATTTTGGAGAGATTGCCGGGCAAAGAGCTTGCCGGGTGAAAAGCTTGCCGGGTGAAAAGCTTGCCGGGTAAAAAGCTTGCCGGGCAAAGAGCTTGCCGGGGTGGAAACCTTGCCGGGGTGGAAACGACCAAGGCCAATTCGACCCGAAGCTAAAGTGTTCAACATAAAAGTTGTTCGTAACGCCGAAACTGTCAACTTTTATTTTGTAATCATTATCATCCGACGTGCAGAGACACTACAAGAGTAGGACGGTCCAGTCAGCTACATAACCAAGTCCGACTCAAAATTAAAGATGACCACGTGGAGTATTCAAGATGGCCTTATTTGGAAAAATGATCAACAAGATAATTGTTCGCCTGGTCAAGAAGCACAAATTTGGTATTTTAATATTCTTAATCGGAGGTTATATGCAAATTCTGAAGCCCGCGCAAGAAGCAGGACAGAAATAAGGGACAGATTCGGGCTGAATCCGAGTTGGAGTAGAACTAGGACTCTAGGACGTGAATTTATGTAAATTTCTTGTAAGGAAAGCCTAGATGAATCCTATGCTTGTACGGGAAGTCCAGCCACCTCTTATATATGTTGGGGGTGACAGCCGATTGAACAACACACAATCGAACAAATCAATATACTACTTTTTCCGGTCTACGTTTTATCCCTCCACCATTTTTCTCTATCGTTCTTCGCTGTTCTTCTTGTTTGAGAGCTGCGAATCTCGAGGCTCTAGCGGCGAGCGAATTGACCTAGGGCAGCCCATTGTCGCCACACTCCTTAACGGGGTCCGTCCCGGAGGTGTGGGGTTTCGGGTCCGCAAAAGCGCCCGTCGACTATGTTGCGTATCGCGCTGTCGGTCGGGTCTCCTTCGACGTGAGCCGCGGTGCATCACCCCCAGCTTCGATGGTACATGTGACGTGTTCGTGTGTGAACACCTCGCTCGCCCGCTCTCTCTCTCTCTCTCTCTCTCTCTCTCTCTCTCTCTCTCTCTCTCTGTCTCAAATCTCTGCCATGGCGCCGCCGGTCTGCCCACGCGCCGATGAGGAGTCACCGTCCCCCGAGGACGCTCACTCGATTAGCAGCGACGAGGACCCCTATGCACCGGGTTGTGCCGGACCCCCCAACTTTGGATTGGTTTTGGGGCCAGTACAATCTTTGTCTGTGGAAGTCACTGCCGCCGGCTGAGAAAGCCGGCCAAGTGGCGTTCAAGAAGGAGATGGCGGAGGAGGAAGCCAGGTACCAGGCGGCCTGTCAAGCCGGTGATGCCGCCTGGAAAAAGGAGGCGGTGGAGCTTTGGGGGCGGGCGCGTCGTCGTGCCGAGGAGGTGTACTAAGATGGGTACTTCGTGGGGAAGGTCATAGGCGCTGGGCGCCTCATCGCTGCGTGGAGGTGGGCCGATAAGCTCCAGCGTGCCACCGACAAGGAGCTCCGGTGGGCGCCCAACGAAATGGCAAGATCGGTCGCGCGCGTCCGCCATCAAGAGAAAGATCGGTACGTCAAGCACTGCGAGACGGAGGAGTCGGAGTACTGCCTCCGCACTAGGAAGACGCCACGCACTAGGGAGTTGTTGGCGAGAGGCTGCCGGAATACTGGCCCAAGGAGGGATTATTAGTTTTAGTATTGTTTGTTTTCAATTTTATGCATTGTACCTAGTAGTTAAGTATCATCACCTATATGTGATAATATTATATATATATAGGGTGGGTCTATTCTCATAACACCCCTTAAGACCTTATTCTCATAACAAAGGCCTTATTCTCATAACACCCCCCCCCCTCACTTAACACAGGTTTCTAGCGCGGCAGCGCCCCGAGGACAGCAACCCCCTCCCCACCCCGCCTTCTACCGGAGCCGCTGCCGGATCCCCACCCCAGGCCGCCGCCCCGCCCCGCCCCGTAGCAACCTACCTTCTTCCCCCACCAACCCCACTCCTTCTTCCCCT
>LR738710.1:874782273-874813162 GCA_902687465.1 Secale cereale
AACCCCTCGATGTGCCACCACCCCACACAACCTCGCCCCGGCCACCACCACATACCACCCTCGTCGGCTGCCTCGCCCCATCCAGTGCGCCACTGCGCACCACAAATCACCGGCCGCCCTCGCCGGAACCAGCGAGCCGCTGCGCATCACCGACGACCGCCGCCCCACCCCATCCATCGCGCCGCCTCAGCTGGATCCGTCGGCGCAGAATCCGCACCGACAAACGGATGAGCCGCCTACCCCGCACCAGTAGAAATGCAGCGGAGCTTCCCAATCCCTCCCAGTGTGCCGCCGATGTCAGATCTGAGAGCCCCCGTGCTGGCTATCCCCTGGCCAGGCCTCCTCCACCGGATCTGGCCGCCACGGCTATCGGTGCGGCCACAACGGATCCATCTGCCAGCCACCGCCCACCCCCCACTTCCCCTTCATCCCCGTCATCCATTCCTGATGGATCTGGTGCGTGCCGATGTGCACTCCTAGCGGTGGATTGAGCCCCACCACCTCTACAGTTCGGTGGGATCATGGTGGTGCTCATCGGCGAGACCTCGGCCTTGACCCCAACCCCAACTAGGAGACGCTCCTCGGCGCACCCACCTCCCCCACGTAGGTGCAGATCTCCCCTGCATCTCGATGTGGTTAGCTCGCCCCCGGTGCTGAAGTGTGGTTACCCCGCGTCAGTTTCAGCCCTCCCTCCTCCAGTGCGGTTATGTCCAGGTTTATCGCCTATTTGGGTTCCATCCATGGGGAGATCCGGCCGGGGTGTCGCTCACGACCCCAAACGATGTGTATAGGGTTCCCGAGTCACCAAACGGGCAACCGGTACACCGTGCCACGTACCTGTCGCATCACAGCCCACCGCGAGGGTCAGCGCTGTGCATGACCACCAGCAAACTACAAACACCTGAAACTAGTTGCAACTCCTGGACAGAGAACATGGCCGTCAATAAGTCGAGCGGGGTCATATTTTAGGGCCTAATGTGTGGTAGTAACTGTAACTTGAACCACACATGCAGATCTCAGGCCCTATGGACGGTTCCAATGAAACAACCCACCACGTACTCCTACATGGCCTTTCATCGATACCTTTACCAAACATGTTCCACAATTCCCTCTCTTTGCCGGTATGATCATTTCACTCTGATCTATCACCCAGATGAATCAGACCTGACACAACTCTAAGCATAGCAGGCAACATAAACAAATAGCATGGTGGATCACACATCACATGGCTCAATCAACTCCTATACATGCTAGTGGGTTTCAACTATTTACTGTGGCAATGACAGGTCATGCAAGGGAATAGGGTTCAACTACTGCAGCAAGTAGCAGTTCACACGCTGTTGCCTTAATGCAGTAAAAGAGAGCAGGAGCGAGAAGATGGGTTTGTATCGGAATGATCAATGATTGCTTGCCTGACAGAGTAGTTGTCGGGTACTGCTCTTCAGCTGGATACGCAGAAGTATCCTCGGGAGCAGGACCTAACACGGAGAATATCGGCGATACAATCAATAAACAAACAAATGCAACAATATGATGCATGCTCATGATATGGCAAGATGCATGTGTTTTGGGCTAATGCAACTATAACCAGAATGGTTTGAGCCCATTTGAATCAAAGATTCAAATTGAAACTCAAACTATTATTTAATTAACTGCATTATCATGTTTTAATGTATACAGCAAGGTTAACTTGCTAAAACATGCATGAAACCAGGGCCATTGGAAAGATTGGATTTTTCTGATCAATTTTCATATATAAATCTTTTCCATCTGAGCTACTATTGAATTTATATGATTTTTTGAAGTTTACAGCATTTTCTGGAATTTCTTGAATTGTTTTTAAATCAAATAATCCCAGAAAATCCTTTACTACGTCAGCATGACATCATGCTGACGTCAGCCAATCAACAGGGCGGCCCAGGTCAAACCTGACCAGTGGGACCCACTGGTCAGTGTCATAGTTAGTTAACTGACTAATTAAAATTAAATTAAACACTAAACTAGGTTTGACTAACAGGCAGGGCCCACATGTCAGTGACCCAGGGGGGTGACACCCTTGGTCAAACAGGGCTAACTCGTCGGCGTTTAGCCGCCGGCGCGGCCAAACGCGGCGGTGAAGTGCGGGTTTTGTGCTCCGGCTGCCAAAATGACGGTGGAGCACACCTACGGCTAGCTGGGAGTGAGCCGCGTCGAGTGGTGGTGGTGGTTGGCCTCAGGGTCGCCGGAAACAACGCCGGCGACGAGTCCAGTGGCTGCCGGAGTTCGGGCGAGGTCGAAAACAACGGTGTAGTGCTCGTAGAGGTGCGTGAAGTGTTCCTACAGCATCTACACGGAACGGTGAAGCTGATGGGCACGGTGGCCGGACCATTAGATGGCCGGAGCCTCGTCGGCGACGAGCTCCGCGGCGGCGCGTGCAGGTGAGCTACGTGCGGTGCGTTCAGTGTAGGAGAGGGCCAACGGAGAGGGGGAGGACGAAGCTGGGCTCACAGCGGTTGCAGTAGACGCCTAGGCAAGCTTGGGGACGGTCGGAGCTGAGCGGGGCGGCGAGGGGGATCTCTGCGGCCGGAGTTGGGGAAGACGGGGTCGGGGGCATCTCCAAAGCGGGCGAGCGCTCGGGGCTCAGCCTGCTCGACGCAGTCGATGACGGTGGAGCGGACGGACACGACGACGAGGCTCGCGGACGGTGGTGGACGCGGCTACCACGACGGCGCAAGCACGGCGGCGTCAGCCATGGTTAGGGGAGGGCGAAGGATGGGAGCTGGGGAGGAGTGAGCGTGTCGGCGAGCTCTGGGACAAAGTGGACGATCGATCCAAGCCTCCAGAGCGGTAAGGGGAGAAAGCAGGGCGGCGGGCAGCTGCGTGGCGCGCGCTGCGGCCGCCGTCGAGCACCTGCCTGCCTGCCTGGCCGAGCCAAGCAGCTCGTAGGAGCGGCGGCTGGGCTGGGCCGGCAGGTGGGCCGGTTGGGCGCCAGGTAACTCTTTCTCTCTCTCCTGTTTCTATTTCTTTCTGTTTCAATTCTTTTGCAACTTTCTTGAATTATTTAAAATGCCAGAACATTTTTATAGCTCATAAAACTAGTCATGCCCAGTGTATATAATATGAACAGCATGGAACATTTTAGTTTATGATTATTTGGGCACACAAAATATTTTATAGCCTTTAAATGCCCAAATGCAAATACCATATGATTTAATCCAGAGACATTGGATGTCCTAGAAAATTGTGCACCATTTTTGGTAGAGGTTTAAGACCAAGGCAGAAATGATGAACATTTTTGAAGGGCATTTTGGGTACATTGGAAAAGATTTTATTAAACCCTAGTTGTTAGAAGAGGGGTGCTGGGGTTTCTGTCATTCCCATTTCAAGTTTCTTTGAAAAGTAAACATGATGCACACTCTAGCTAGTCCTAATGCAAGCACTGACTAGGGATGTGACAACTCACCCCCACTCAAAAGAATCGCGTCCCGAGATTCGGGTTCCTCCGGAAAGAGGGTGGGGTACTCAAATAGAAGACAATCCTCCCTTTCCCAGGTAGCTTCACTCTCGGAATGATGTGACCATTGAACCTTGAGAAACTTGATATTGTGGCGTCGAGTGGTGCGCTCGGTTTGATCAAGAATACGAACGGGGTCTTCTCGATATGTGAGATTGTCCTGGAGATCAAGCGTTTCGTGGTCCACTCCGCGGATAGGATCCGAGAAGCAACGCCTGAGTTGAGAGACGTGGAAGACATCATGAACTCTGGAGAGGTGCGGAGGTAGTTCCAATTGGTAGGCAACTTCTCCTCGTTTGGTAAGAATGCGAAAAGGACCGATGTAACGAGGGGCCAACTTGCCTTTGATACCGAAGCGATGGGTTCCCTTAAGAGGAGTAACCCGAAGGTAAGCCTTATCGCCGACTTCAAAAGTCACAGCCTTATCATGACTATCATATTGGCTCTTCTGGCGAGACTGGGCTGTTTTAAATTTCTCACGAACGATGCGAACTTGCTCTTCTGCTTCCTGGATCATATCCGGACCAAAGAATTGTCTCTCCCCGGTTTCTGACCAGTTAAGAGGTGTTCGACACCTTCGTCCATATAAAACTTCGAAGGGAGCCTTGCCCAAGCTGGCTTGATAACTATTGTTATAAGCAAATTCGGCAAATGGAAGACACTTCTCCCATTCCATTCCGAAGGAGATGACAGAGGCTCGAAGCATGTCTTCCAGAATTTGGTTGACTCGTTCCACTTGACCACTTGACTGGGGATGGAAGGCGTTGCTGAAAGAGAGATGAGTTCCCATAGCATTCTGGAAACTTTCGCAAAATCGTGAAGTGAAAAGACTTCCACGGTCTGAATTAATCTCCAACGGCACACCATGAAGTCATACTATCCGAGAGATATACAAGTCTGCTAGCTGGCTAGCGGTAATACTCTTTCGAACAGGCAGGAAATGAGCTACTTTAGAGAGGCGGTCTATAACGACGAAGATAGCATTATTCCCTTTCTTGGTCCTGGGAAACCCGGTAATGAAGTCCATACCGATCTTGTCCCGTTTCCATTCAGGAATAGCTAAAGGTTGGAGGGTGCCAGCAGGCCGTTGATGCTCTGCTTTGACTCGACGACAAACGTCGCAGTTAGCAATGAATTGAGCGATTTCTCTCTTCATCCTAGTCTACCAGAACCTCTGACGTAGGTCCTGATACATTTTGGTACTACCAGGATGAATCGTGAGAGGAGATTCATGAGCCTCCTTAAGGATTAACTGTCGCAGATGCTGGTTCTTGGGAACCACTAAACGGTTCTCGAAGAAGAAAACACCTCGATCATCCATAGAGAAGCTTCTAGCGAGTCCGCTAGCAATGCTCTCCTGGAGTCGGGATATACCCTTATCACGCTTCTGGGAAGCTATGATCTGATCCATAAGGGTAGGTTCTGCCACCAAGGTGGAAAGGAATACTCGAGGAACAATGTAAAGGTTGAGCTTACGAAATTCCTCGTAAAGAAGTGGCTGCCCTTGTTGTAACATCAAGTTGTTACAATAAGACTTACGACTTAGTGCGTCAGCCATAACATTGGCCTTCCCAGGGGTGTAAGTGATTCCTAGGTCGTAATCTGTGAGCAATTCAACCCAACGTCTTTGCCTGAGATTCAAGTCTGGTTGGGTGAAGATGTACTTCAGACTTTGGTGATCAGTGAAGATTTCACAGCGATTACCAAGAAGGTAATGTCGCCATGTTTTGAGTGCGTGGACTATAGCTGCAAGCTCTAGATCATGTGTAGGATAGTTATCCTCGTGTGGACGCAACTGTCGAGATGCGTATGCAATCACTTGACGATCTTGCATGAGTATGCAACCTAGTCCTTGTCGCGAGGCGTCGCAGTAGATAATAAAATCCTTGGAAAAGTCTGGTGGTACCAGTACGGGTGCAGATGTCAGGCGTCTTTTCAGTTCCTGAAAGCTGGACTCGCACTGTGGGGTCCACTCAAACTTTTTATCTTTCTTGAGGAGTTCAGTTAGAGGTTTTGCAACCTTGGAGAAATTCTCGACGAAGCGTCGGCAATAGCTCGCTAAGCCAAGGAAACTCCTAACTTGCTTGACCGATTCAGGGGGAGTCCAATCAAGGACGGCTTGAACTCGCTCGGGATTGACAGCAATACCCTTGCCAGAGATCACATGACCTAGATAGGTCACTTCCGGCAACCAAAATTCACATTTAGAGAATTTGGCATAAAGGTGGTGCTCTCGAAGTTTCGTCAATACCAGCCTTAGATGCTCGGCATGATCTTCCTTATTCTTGGAGTAAATGAGTATATCATCGAGGTATACCACGACGAATTTATCCAAGTACTCAATGAATATAGAATTCATTAGCCGGGAGAAGGTGGCTGGGGCATTGGTTAATCCGAAGGACATGACGGTGTACTCGTATTGGCCATAACGAGTAACAAAAGCCGTTTTAGGAATGTCCCCGTTCTTGATTTTGATTTGATGGTAGCCCAACCTCAAATCCATCTTAGTGAAGACTGAGGATCCAGCGAGCTGATCATACAGGTCGTTGATCCTAGGGAGCGGATACTTGTTCTTTATTTTGACCAGATTGACAGGTCGGTAATCTACAACCATCCGTTCCGTTCCATCCTTCTTCTTGACAAAGAGGACGGGACAAGCCCAAGGGGAAGAGCTAGGACGGATGAAACCCTTTTGCAAGGACTCATCGAGTTGTTTCTTAAGCTCAACTAATTCTAGGTGTGCCATCTTATAAGGTCTCCTAGAGATTGGGACAGATCCAGGGATAAGATCTATCACGAACTCGACATCACTGTCAGGTGGAACTCCTGGCAGTACTTCTGGAAAGACATCCGGAAAGTCACGGACTACCGGGATATCTTCGAGTTCTGGTAGAGGGCTGGCATTAAGAGAGTAGAGCTGACGCTCAGCCATTCGGGTCAAGACATTGACTGTCTTGCCGGATGGGTGTGTAAGTTGAACGGTCCTAGTGTAGCAATCAATCTTGGCGTAATGAGTTGTCATCTAGTCCATACCCAAGATGATGTTTATGTCCGAGGACTTGAGAGCGATTAGAGATGCAAGGAAAACAAGTCTATGGACAAGGATTTCATTTCCATGGCTTACCCTAGAGGTTTGCCATTTTGAACCAGGGGTTTGAATAACCATGCAAGTAGGCATGTCACAAAAAGTCATGTTGTGCATTCGAGCATAGCTCAAAGATATGAACGAATGGGATGCTCCAGTATCGAAAAGAACAGATGCCGGATGGCAGTTAACGAGAAGCGTACCAAGGACGACGTTAGGATCCTCATAAGCTTCCTCAGCAGAGACATAGTTGACATGACCACGTGCAGTGGGGATTTGCTTGACAGAATTCACCTTGTCGGTTGGCTTACCACGGCCAACGGTTTTTCCTGGTTGGTTCTGAGGACACTCACGCATGTAGTGCCCCGGTTCTCCACACTTGAAGCATGTCACAGTGCCAGTGTGTGGAGCAAAGTTGGTAGGTGGTCCTCCATATGTCTTGGCGGGTGCATACTGTTGAGTTGGGTGAGGCGCCTCATAGGATGGCCTCGGTGTGTACTTGGGTGGCAGAGCAGTGTTAGGAACCCACACACGGCGCTTGTGAGAGCCAGAGCCGGATGAGGAACCAAAGTCACGTGGATGCTTGCGTGTGGCTTCGAAATCAGTCTGACCCGTCTCAGCACTGATGGCTTTGTTTACCAGCTTCTGGAAGGAAGTGCACTCGTGCAGACCTAGATCTCGGTGGAGTTCAGGGTTGAGCCCCTTGCGGAACCTCGCCTGCTTCTTGGCATCGGTGGATTCTTCCTCAGGTGCATAGCGTGCCAAGTTGCCAAACTCGCGACTATAGCCATCCACAGTTAACCGGCCCTGGGTGAAATTGCAGAATTCCTCCCGCTTGCGATCCATGAGAGCTTCCGGAATGTGATGTTCACGGAATGCCTCACTGAACTCAACCCAAGTAGTGATTTGGCCAGCAGGACGCATAGCCTCAAAGTTCTCCCACCATAGACTGGCAGGGCCCTCAAGATGGTAGGCGGTGTAGGTAACCTTGTCAGCTTCGGCCACACGGGCAGAGTGTAGCTTGTGGGTGATACTACGAAGCCAGTCATCCGCATCCAAAGGTTCAGTGGAGTGATGGAACTTCGGTGGGCACATCTTGGTAAAGTCATTGATTGACACCATGTCATTCCTCTGACGGAACCCAGTGTTCTGCTCTATGCGTTCCAGCAGACGGTTGGTCTCTCTCTTGTTCCGTTCTGCCTCGAGCATAACTTCAGCCAAGGAGGGTGGCTGGGGCAGATTTTCATCTCTAGCCCCACTAGCCTCACCCTGCTCCTGAGCAGCAGGAGTGCTGCGAGTGTTGACCATCCTAGGAAAACAAAACAATGGTTTCGACAAGGATGGCAAAAACTTGACATAGGAGTGCAGAATGTAATTGATGACACGGAACACAGAGATGTTCATCTGTACGACATGGTAATATAGAAACTACTATATATACACCAGTGGTCATAAACACCATACATAGTTTAGTACAAGCCAAGGCTAAAGTACAATTGCGGTGAAAGACGATACATCCCATCAGAGGCATTCCAAGCTCCTATACATTATTTAGCTACACCTTCGAAACTCAGTACTAGCTAAGGTATATTCCACAAGACGCGCATGACTGTGGAAATACAACTACTACAATACTACTACTGCCACGGTCTAGCTCAGACAATCCCGTAGTAATCTTCGTAAAGATTACCACTATAGCCTGGAAGTGGAACAGATGGATCATGAAACTCTCGAGCACTCGAAGGCTGTGGACCATAGGGACATGGATGTGGCCTCGGGCCTGATGTTGGTGGTAACCGACGCCCACGTGGAGGTGTAATACCCCCAACGTCACTCCAATCCATACGATCAGGCAGACGAGTCCGTACGGGGTACAAATCCCGCATATCTAGATATCCGGCGTGCATAGCAGGTGCAAACCATTTCAAAGTAGTCAAGTTGGCAGCTAGAGTGTTATACAACTCCATTCAGAGGGCATAGACCTCACGGTCCCTATCCTCCAGCATCTGAACAGTAGTCTGAAGCAGTGGCTCTTCATGAGCGGCATCAGTATACATACCAGTGTAGTAGCCTTCCTCTCCGGGAAGTGAGGCTAGCATGTAACATAACTCAGTGTTCAGCAACAGGGCATGCCTAGCGTGGAGAATGGTCATCATCGAATAGGCGGCATCGTGCACTGCCATCTCAATAGTAACCCCGAGTCCATAAGACCAATGGATGGGGTCGTTAGCTCCGGGATATGAGGGGTATATCCGGAATGTGCAGAAATACTGACACTGATTGAAATCCCGGTACTGTTCCTCCACGATTTACTCAGGATACTAGCGGTAACCGGTCTCAGTCAGCACACAGACTAGCATGGCCGTGTGACCGGGCACATTAATGCACCGAGTCAAACGAACCACTTGGTGAGGTGTGTAATGCCCTGGATGTAATACTTTCCCTTTTGGGCGATATATATCTTTGGCTTCATCAGTTCCATTCCGGGTTCTTCGTCTTTTCGAGTTTTTCGTCTTTTTGTCGTGTGCGTGTGTGCATTCGTCCATATCATGTTGTCATGTGCATTGCATTGCATTTGTGTTGTCGTTTGCATACGGTCCCACTCGTTCCTTCCCGTTGTCCGTTTCGAGTTCCGGAGCTCTCTCACGTGTCCGTGGCATCCCAAAGGCCTACTTTTGTGTTTGGCCGTGCAATGTTTCCGGTTTGGCGTGAGACTTGTCGTGCGATTTTGTTTTGTTATGTGTAACCCGCCTGTCATATCTCGTCGCCTTTGGAGTTCGTTTGCTACTCCAACAGTTATTCTCGTGGGCTAGAAGTACCTCATCTTTGAGGCCCAAGACACCCCTCCATCAGCCCACCAATCCAACTCAAACCCCTCCCTTCATCTAGGCCATCCAATTGTGATCTCGTGGCCGAAAACCTCCCCTCATTTGGACAACCCTAGCTCCTTGTGCCTATATAAACGTCCACCTCCCCCAATTTTTCGCGTCTGAAACCCTAATGTTTCCACTGTTGCCACGCCGTGTTTCCACCGTTGACGCGCGGTGCTTCCACCGTTGAGACGCCGTGCTTCAGACCTCGTCGCCGCCGTGCTTCCGATGAGCCGCTCCCGTGCTTCCGACGTGTCGGAGCCGTGCTTCCGAGTTCCTTCGCGTGGGCCCGCGACCGCTTCTTCTTCTTCCTCCAGATCCGCGCCGCCGCCGTTCTTCTCCGCCGGAGCTCGCCGCCGGGCACCGCTCCTCCACCGCCGGCCCCTCTCCTCCACCTCGCCTCGCCGCCGGACGGCCATCTCCTCCGCCGCACGGCCGCAGCCCGCGGCCCCTCACGCCTCCATGCCGCCCGCCGCGCCCCTCCGGCCGAAGCGCCGGCGCCGCCGCCTCGTCGCCGCCGGGCCGGTGCCGCCCCGCCACTTTATCCCGCCGCCCTCGGGGAAGCCAGCCGCCGGTCGGCGCGCTCGGGAGCAAGGGCGAGCTCCCGATCCGGATCCCGCTCCTCCCGCTGGAAGCCCTAGCGGGCCGGGGCCCGTTAGCCGCGTGGATCCGCGGCCCGATCCGCCACAGCGCCAGTCGGCCCGATCCACAGCCCGGTAGCCCGCGTTGCCCCCCGCCGGATCCTTTGACCGTTGACCCTGAGGTTGTTCCAAATTCCTCTAAGTCCCTAGAATTTTCAGTTTCTGATGCTGGTTTGTATTGTGGTTAACTTTTACTGTGCATGTCCGATTTGAGCATATGATATGTCAAAATGATCGTGGTGACTTGTACTATGTTTTGTTCCATTGTGCCATGTGATGGCTTCTCGCCCCTCGTTGGTTACCCCAAGTGGAAGGTTTGAGATGCAGTGTAGTGGTAGTTTTCCCTTGGCAAAGATACCAAGGATCGAATTCCCCTGAGACTCCAAGGTTCAACAAGAAGGTGTCAACTTCTAACGGCGCCAGATATTAGCAATCAACTGGACCTGCACACAGAGACAAATAACTTTGCTCCCAACGAGTACAGAGAGGTTGTCAATCCCTCCGGCCTTGTCGTTTACAAAGGATCAAATGCAAGAGATAATAGTGATAGGTATAACTGCAACTAGTATGTAAAAACAGAAAGTAAAGAGCGAATGTGATCAGTAATGGTAATATGGACCGGGGTCCCATGATGTTCACTAGTGATGTCTCTCTCCCAAAAGACGATAAAACAGCTATGTGAGGTAAACGAATTACAGCTGGGCAATTGACAAAATTATGTGCGCAAACCAATGCTAACTATGTTGCAAGAAAGGTAGAGGTTCAAAGCATGGGCGGTACGCCAAAGCAAGTAGAGTGAAATCCATCTGCATCTACTACTAATCATCCACCTTGAGATATCTATCCAGAACATCTCGCTGGTATTAAGTTGCGAGTCCCACCCATAGTGTAAACTCAAAGCAACAAACAACAGCATTAAAAGAACTTTGCGTAAAGTAAACAATCCTTGCACCCGCGAGTACAAGCACCGTTGTTTTCCCCCTTGTGGCAATAGCACATCCCCTAGACTCATGTTTCTGTCACTCAAGCTAGTCATCGAGGGGCATGAACCCACAATCAAGCATAATGTTCCCACTTGGAGTTACTACCTACTACTCGGCCAAAGCAATAAATAGCAACGGAGAACATGCAAGAATTACTTACGAACATAAATATAAAAGAGGTAAATCAAATATATTACTCAAACACAATCTGAACATAATCTCACAATCCATCGGATCCCAGCAAACTCATCATAGCAACAGCATAAGGATTACATATGTGCCTCGATCATGTAGGGCAGCTCACGAGGTCTAATTAGTGAAGCACAAGAAGGGGAGGAGAACATCACATAGCTACTGGTCATGGACCCATGGTCCAAGGGAGACTACTCACAACTCATCCGGGAGGCGTCCATGGTGGTGGAGAGGCTCCCGGTGGTGATCCTCCCCTCCGGCAGGGTGCCGGGAAGAGTTCTCCTGGTGCTCCCGATCTTGGAAGCGCGGCGGCGGCGGAACAGAGATGAGATCGCGAAAAAGGGTTCCGTCCTCCAGGGTTTCGGGACGCTGTGTAAATATATGCCGAAGGGGGGCATCAGCGGAGACCTGGGGGGGCCTGGCGCCCCCCCGGCGCGGCCAGGAGGGGGGTCGCGCCACCAGGCACCTGGAGGCCTGGTGGCCCCCCTCCGGCCCTACTTTGGCCGCAAGGAAGCTTCCGGAACGCTGATTTTTTCTATAATTTTTCCGGGATTTTTCTGGCAGTTTACGTGATGGGAAAACCTGAAATACAAAAACAGTAGAAAACAGAAACTGGCACTGGGGTGCACTGAGTTAATAGGTTAGTCCAAATATGATCAAAAGTGTATGGAAGTGTATAAATATCATAGCAATATCACACAAAAGAGGCATGGAGCAAGCAGAAATTATAGATACGTTTTGGACGTATCAACATCCCCAAGCTTAATTCCTGCTCGTCCTCGAGTAGGTAAATGATAACAAGCATAATTTCTGTGGTGACATGCTATTAACCATATAAGGAATTTTCATAGTCACATGACAAAAGCTTACTGAGACAATGAATCTGTAGTAATTAAGTTGCCTCATGAGAAAATCACAAAGAACTGAAAGTTTTACAATATGATACTGCAATATCAAATAGATTTGTAATGAGCATGGTGTGCAAATATGATAAAGTGGTATCTCGCTTGCCCCCTTTAGTGAAGCAAAACATAAATGCAGGGGCACCTCCAAGGTTTAAGTGATGACTAGATACAATGATTTCAGAATAAACGATATCATAATTATGCAAAAGACAATGTTACTTTGGGACAATGCACATTACACTCAGAATGACAATCATGCTCTTAGTAGTTGGTGCTTAAAGAAGGTGGAGACTCTCGAACCGTGGATTTTGTTGGCAAGGTTGAAAAACCCGTGGTTGGAAACAAAAACTAAACATGTACCAGAGCTCTTGGTTTTAAAAACAGAAGTAAAAATTATTTTTTTGGATATGCATGATTCGTCAACGAATGCTAGCAGATAACTCAATTACTTCTCGAGCTGGACAAGTTTCGAGGAACGGCTCCCGAATGAGGACGATCACATCCTCTTAATCTCCTTTGTTTATCACTGCCAAAGTTTTCTGATTTCTCATGAACAAAGCGTGAAGGAGGGTTTGTTTGTTTATATTATTTTTTAATGAGCCGGGCACACTCTATGCCAGTTCCTTCTCGTATTATGGGTTTGCACATTAGACATGCAATCCCGGGGTGAAGCTTGTCCAACTTAAAAAGATCATGAATTAACTACTACTTCCTCATGAGCTAAAACACAGGCACAAAAGAGAAATGCTTTTTTTTTGAATAATTTCGAGATGGTACATGAAAGTCTTCGTTAGGAATGGCAGGTAAATACCATGTGTAGGAAGGTATGGTGGACTCATATGGCATAACTGGTTTAAAGGATTTTGGATGCACAAGCAGTCAGTCCGCTTAGTACAGGCGAAGGTTAGCAAAAGACTGGGAGCGACCAACTAAGAGAGTAATGATGGTCCTAATCATGTAGAGCGACAAAGCAACATTGAATCAGACATGGAAGTTATATCGCTACTCAGAAATAAAAGATCATCAAGGCTTGACAGACTTTCTTTACAGTCTTAAATATGCGTGAGCATACGCCAAGTCAATCAAAATAAATTCTTGAAGGAAGATATCACTAAACCATACCACATCATAGGCAAACAAATCATGTTGGTACTCCAATAACACATTGGGAACCCCCCAGCTATTTGAGACTAACCATAAGAAAACATGAACTACTAAGCACCATTATGCACGTAGTATTTTTATCATAGACATAACGACCAGTGCAACAGAAGCCAACTCTCTTAACAAGGTAAGCATGATAAATAAAGAGAGTTCAGGCGACCAACTAAACAAAAGCTCTTTAAAAAGATAAGCATGAAAACTAAGAGCTGAACATGACAGTAGCTATTGAAAGACCAAGAACATACACAGCAAAGATAGACATGAAAATTCTATGTTGTGTTCTAGGTTGAAGTGGAGCGTGTTTCTCTCCCACACAAAAAAGCTGAGTTCCAACTCGTTATGAAAAGCAAGCAAAGCTAAAGAAAACTAAAAAGGAAACTAAAAGCAAGACGCTCCAAGCATAGCACATAACACATGAAGTGATAAAAATATAGTGGCACGAAAGACGAACTGATAATGTTGATGGAGAAGGGGATGCACGAGGGCATCCCCAAGCTTAGACGCTTGAGTCTTCTTGAATATTTCTTGGGGGTGCATGGGGGCATCCCCAAGCTTGAGCGTTTGACACTCCTGAATCTTTTTATCATCTTCCCTCGCACACTTGAAAACTCCCTTCATACATAACTCATCATAATCTGATTAGCGAGGTTAGTACCCATAATGAAATAATTGTTCCTTGCTGGAAATAAAGATATTCTTGAAGGTCTACTGTTTCTCAAGATTGCCAAAAGGTTTTTGCAAAGAAAAAGCAAGATCAAGGTTTGCAAAATGAAGAAAAGGCAAAACAGGACAGAATCTGTGAAAAACAGACCAGCAGGTAGTAAATGATTTTTTCGGGGCACTTCTGCAACTCTAATAAAAAAACTCAGAACAGACGCCCGAAAGACAATTGGATTGAGCACGCTGTCGAAAAAATTCAGACCAAAAAGATGATCTGGTGATTTTATACGAATTTTTCTGTCCAAGGACAGAATCTGTTTCCTGGACAGCACATCACAACTTTTGAACTTTCTTGCAATTAGAGGCTACACTTGGCACAAAGTTGAAAAGTAAAGATACAATGATGATGCTACTGTAGTAAAAACATCAAGACACAACAAAAGCAAAATAAAAATTTATTCATTGTCGGCTGCCTCCCAAAAGAGCTTTCTTTTATGCCTTTAAGCTAGGCATAATGCAAAGAGATCAAGTTTTATCAAGAGTAAAAGAATAGCTAGCCCGTATAACGGACTCAAAAGGTAACTTAATCTTCTTTCTAGGGAAGTGTTCCATCCCTTTCTTGAGAGGAAATTGGAATCTTATATTCCCCTCTTTCATGTCAATGATGGCACCAACGGTGCGAAGGAAAGGACGTCCCAAAATAATTGGACAAGAAGGTTCACATTCAATATCCATAATAGTAAAATCAACGGGAACGTAGTTTTCATTGACAATGATAAGAACATCGTCGATCCTCCCCAAAGGTTTCTTTATGGAAGAATCAACAAGACGAACATCAAAAGAACAAGAATCAAAAGGTTTCAATTTAAGCATATCATATATTCTTTTGGGCATAACGGAGGTACTAGCTCCAACATCACATAAAGCATAGCAAGAGAAGTTATTCAACTTAATTTTAATCATAGGATCCCAACCATCTTCTAGATTTCTAGGTATGGAGGCTTCTACTGTAAGTTTCTCCTCCCTAGCTTTAATGAGAGCATTAGTGATATGCTCTGTGAAGGCAAGGTTAAGCGTGCTAGTGCGGGGATCTCTAGACATCTTGTGAAGGAAATCAATAACTTCGGTAAGAGTGCAATTATAAAAATCAAGGTCACTACTATCGAGTAAAGTGGTAGTGGTGTCCTTTAGGTTCACTTGTTTGGTAGTTTCTATGGTCATAGCATCACCATTAATAGGTCCAACGGGACCAGGAGTGCATTGGGTGCTAAGAGTTTGGATATCCTCAACAACTTGGATAGTAGCAACAGTGTGGTGGGTAGGAAGGTTCTTAATTCTATCTTCTTCCTCCCTTTCTCTAGCCCATCTCTCTTTAAGTTTATCCAACATCCTAATGTTTTCATTAATTTGCCCTTGAATAGCATTCATAGGAGTGACCTTCCTCTCCTCAAGAGGAGAAGTTCTAATTTTAAGCAATTCTACCTCATGGGCAAAATTGTCTACCTTCGAAGAGAGATCATCTAATTTGTTTAGTTTTTCTTCTACACTCTTATTAAAGGCTTTTTGGGTAGTGATGAAATCTTTAAGAATAATCTCTAGTTCAGTAGTGGAGTTCTTGGTGCTAGGATAAACATTGTTGTTCCCATAGGAATTAGAGGGGAACGGTCTAGGATTGCTACCAAAATTACTCCTATAAGCATTGTTGTTGAAATTGTTTCTAGAGATAAAGTTCACAACTACTTGTTCTTGAGCAATCAAAGAATTTAAAGGAACATCACGAGGATCAATAGAAGATTGCTTCGAAAGTAGAGACATGATCAAGTCAACTTTTTCGTTTAGGGAGGAAATCTCCTCGACAGAGTTTACCTTCCTACCTATTGGAGCGCGTTCGGTGTGCCATTGGGAATAGTTGGTCATCATCTCATCGAGAAGCTTTGTGGCAGCACCAAGTGTAGTTGACATAAAGGTTCCTCCCACGGTCGAATCTAACAAGTTCCGCGAGGTAAAGTTCAAGCCTGCATAAAAAGTTTGGATAACCATCCAAGTAGTCAAACAATGAGTAGGGCAGTTCTTGACAAGAGATTTCATACGTTCCCAAGCTTGGGCAACGTGTTCATTATCCAATTGTTTAAAATTCATTATGTTACTCCTTAATTGGATAATTTTAGCAGGTGGATAGTATTTTCCAATAAAAGCATCTTTGCACTTGTCCCATGAATCTATGCTATTTCTAGGCAAAGATTGAAACCAAATTTAGCTCATCCTCTCAAGGAGAAAGGAAAAAGCTTAAGCTTAACAATATTACCATCTACTTCTTGGTACTTTTGCATATCACAGAGTTCAACAAAATTGTTTAAGTGTAAAGCAGCATCATCTCCAGCACCGGAGAAGTGATAGGCGTGCAGATAAAGTCATCGTTGTTATGACTAGTGAAGTCACACAACTTGGTGTTCTCGGTGGAACCCATTGCAGCAAGCAAGCAAGATAACTATTTTTGTGATTTTCGATAAAAGATACTAAAGCAAAACTGAAAGGTAAACTAACAAGACTAAAAAGCAAAGGTAAAAGATAGCATACACCTCCCCTATCTTGAAGAGTGGAGTCCCCGGCAACGGCGCCAGAAAACTTTGCTTGATGGCTTCTCGCCCCTCGTTGGTTACCCCAAGTGGAAGGCTTGAGATGCAGTGTAGCGGTAGTTTTCCCTTGGCAAAGATACCAAGGATCGAATTCCCCTGAGACTACAAGGTTCAACAAGAAGGTGTCAACTGCTAACGGTGCCAGATATTAGCAATCAACTGGACCTGCACACAGATACAAATAACTTTGCTCCCAACGAGTACAGAGAGGTTGTCAATCCCTCCGGCCTTGTCGTTTACAAAGGATCAAACGCAAGAGATAATAGTGATAGGTATAACTACAACTAGTATGTAAAAATAGAAAGTAAATAGCGGATGTGATCAGTGATGGTAATATGGATCGGGGTCCCATAATGTTCACTAGTGATGTCTCTCTCCCAAAAGACGATAAAACAGCTATGTGAGGTAAATGAATTACAGCTGGGCAATTGACAGAATTATGTGCGCAAACCAATGCTAACTATGTTGCAAGAAGGGTAGAGGTTCAAAGCATGGGCGGTACGCCAAAGCAAGTAGACCGAAATCCATCTGCATCTACTACTAATCATCCACCTTGAGATATCTATCCAGAACATCTCGCTGGTATTAAGTTGCGAGTCCCACCCATAGTGTAAACTCAAAGCAACAGACAACTGCATTAAAAGAACTTTGCGTAAAGTAAACAATCCTTGCACCCGCGAGTACAAGCACCATTGTTTTCCCCCTTGTGGCAACAGCACATCCCCTAGACTCATGTTTCTGTCACTCAAGCTAGTCATCGAGGGGCATGAACCCACAATCACGCATAACGTTCCCTCTTGGAGTTACTACCTACTACTCGGCCAAAGCAATAAATAGCAACGGAGAACATGCAAGAATTACTTACGAACATAAATATAAAAGAGGTAAATCAAATATATTACTCAAACACAATCTGAACATAATCTCACAATCCATCGGATCCCAGCAAACTCATCATAGCAACAGCATAAGGATTACATATGTGCCTCGATCATGTAGGGCAGCTCACGAGGTCTAATTAGTGAAGCACAAGAAGGGGAGGAGAACATCACATAGCTACTAGTCATGGACCCATGGTCCAAGGGAGACTAGTCACAACTCATCCGGGAGGCGTCCATGGTGGTGGAGAGGCTCCTGGTGGTGATCCTCCCCTCCGCCAGGGTGCTGGGAAGAGTTCTCCTGGTGCTCCCGATCTTGGGAGCGCGGCGGCGGCGGAACAGCGATGAGATCGCGAAAAAGGGTTCCGTCCCCGAGGGTTTCGGGATGCGGTGTAAATATATGCCGAAGGGGGACATCAGCGGTGACCTGGGGGGCCTAGGCGCTCCCCCCCCCACCCGGCGCGGCCAGGATGGGGGCCGCGCCACCAGGGCACCTGGAGCCCTGGTGGCCCCCCTCCAGCCCTACTTTGGCCGCAAGGAAGCTTCCGGAATGCTGATTTTTTATATAATTTTTCCGGGATTTTTCTGGCAGTTTACGTGATGGGAAAACCAGAAAATACAAAAACAGCAGAAAACAAAAACTGGCACTGGGGTGCATGAGTTAATATGTTAGTCCAAATATGATCATAAGTGTATGGAAGTGTATAAATATCATAGCAATATCACACAAAAGAGGCATGGAGCAAGCAGAAATTATAGATACGTTTTGGACGTATCACCATGCATATTTGAGGTCATCTAGATGTCTTAATCTTCATGAGAAGAGTGCTACTTGTTATAAACTGCTGCTATTGGTTGTTTTCATGCCATGTTTGCAATGTGATATCTTGGTGCATGTTTATCCAAATGATGCAAATGATATGTCCACATGTTCATCATGATATGCTCTACATGTTGGTTTCTTTAGCTTGCATGATAGATTTCATCTTGCCATGTTTATCTCCTTTGCAAAAGTGCTAGTGGCTGTTATGTTGTAAAACTTGTTACAAGATGCCTAGTTGAGGAGCTCGTTGCTATTGATGTGGTTGTCCCCTTGATGCATGCTTAGATGTTTTGGACTTTCCATCATGTGTACTTTGTTGTGGTGCTAACCACTTGCCATGTCTTGCTTTGAGGTGACTTAAACTTGCTCACAAAGATGCCATGATATTACTGCTGTTTTAACACTTAGTGAAATTTCACTAAGTCTGGAATCTGTAATTTCCAGATGCCATGTTTGCTTGATGTTCTAGGTAAATCCATGATAGTTTTGGGGTGACTCTTGTTGATTCCTTGTTGTATAAGTTGTTGGCTATCCATTCATGCTATCACATGCTTATTTGGGTGGCTGTAGCATATTTAACTCTTGCTCCCAAGTTGCTACAAATTACTGCTGTCAGGATTTTGTTGTCAAGTTCAAAATGTCATAGCTTGTTGCTATTGATCCATGGCTCCTTTGGAGATGCTCCAATGGAATTGTTTGCTGTAGGATATGTCTACTTTATGTCCATGCTCATAGCCATGATGTTTGAGTGCTGTAGACTATTTATCTCTTGCTCCGAAGTTGCTATGTGGCTGTTAATTTCAGCTTGTGCATGTTTATTGTTTCGGGTGTATCTTTTAGCCCGTTGCTCCGTTTTGAGCAAGTCCTATATGTAACTTCTGTGTATTTGCATGTAGATTCATAATATCCTCATGTTATCATGTTTTTAACTATTTTTCTTGTTGAACATTGTCATGCTCCTTGTGCTATAACTCTGTGCTTCCTATGTAGACTTTCTGTGCTTCCTAAGTGCATCTGTAGTGCTTCCATAGTGCATCAGCCATGCATCCAGTAGTTTTGTGCATTGCATCTTGTAGATTTCGTGCCTTGTGTGTTTGTGTTGAGTAGAGCTGGAAGCTGAGACCGAGTATGAGTACGAGGTTACTACCGAGGTTGAGAACGAAGAGCCCACTTACGATCCCATGGACGACACTTCAGGCAAGATGACCTGACCCCGATAACATTACTATCTTTGCCTATTGCTAGAAGTCTCGCTCTATAGTATTTGCCTCGATGCCCATGTTTTTCCTGTCAGCCTCCTATTGTTACCATGATCCTGTTTAACCACCCTACCTATGCAAACCTTTGACTGGCTAAGTAAGCTTCGCTTAGCCCCTCTTATAGCATTGTTAGCTGCAGGAGAAGATTGAAGATTCTTGCTTCTTGTTGAAGCTTGTGGGGATATCACACTATATTAATTATTAATTGAAATCATCTATATATTGGTAATGGGTGGAAGGCTAAGCCTTTTGCTTGGTGATTTGTTCCACTCATGCCGCCTCAGGAACCGTATAAATCGGTGTTATGTTCCTTGATTTTGCATTCCTCACACGGTTGGGGTTATGGGACCCCCTCGATAAACCGCTAAGTGCTAAGTCTTTTCCAGCAAGTCCCAACATTGGTACTATTTGCTAAAATAACTAAAACTTGCATAGGGCTTTGCAAACCCGAGTTCTTAATCAACAACCCGGTCCAATGCTCCTCATGAGTGTTGGTCCAAACTGGGGGTTATGCGGGGCCACCACGAGGAAACTCGAGGATTGGTTTTACCTGTAGGGTCGCCCACCCAGTCGTGGCCTGAGACTAGATACGCGCGGCTATTGTCAGGGTGTCGGCACGCCGGGAGGATTTGCTGGATTAGCCTTACCTTAGTCGGAGTATCTTGAGCACGGGATTCCGAGGATACTCGGGCCTTCCCACCTTGGAGTTGCGACTCCGCGGATTGTGGGCTTGTCATGGGCCAAGTTGGAACACCCCTGCAGGGTTATGAACTTTCGAAAGCCGTGCCCGCGGTTATGTGGCAGATGGGAATTTGTTAATATCCGGTTGTAGAAAACTTGACACCATGTTCAGAATACACTACCAGCGTGAGTACCATGACGGTCATTTTCCGAAAGGGGTTCGGGAAGTGAACACGGTGGGGTTATGTTTGACTTGGCTTAGTTAGGATCACTTTGTGATCATCTCTCGTCCGAGGCACTTCTCTTCTCGCTCTCTTTTACGTAAGTTAGTGCTAGTGCTGCTGCAACCTCTTGTTCTTTCTTCAGCCTTGTTCCACACCCAAGGCTTGGATAGTTGTGTTACCCGGGAACGGGATTGCTAAGTCCTCTCTGGCTCACAGACTCTACACCACACCAGATGCAGGTACTATGGTGAGCTACACAGGCTATGGCACCGAGCTAGACTGGGAGTTCGACGAGGAGCGTAGCCGTTACTATGTGAACTATCCGGTTGATCAGTAGAGCTTCTACTAGGGACGATTCAGACCTGTGGTTTAAGTTATGTTTGTTATCTTTCATTTGGATCTTCACCCTTAGATGGGTTGTGATGTTTATTTGAATGATGTTTGGACAATAATGAATTGTGTGACGTGGCGAGTGTAAGCCAACTATCTTTTCCGCTTTCATCCCTATTTTTACATGAGATGTGCAAAGGTACCAAACTTGCGATCATTCTAGAATGGGCTTATATCTTTAAGTCGTGCCTCGACACGTAGGAGATATAGTCCCATCCTGGGCATTACAACTTGGTATCAGAGCCTTCTCCGACCTAGAAGCCCCATTGATTGATCGAACCGTTGACGGTTGAGTCTAGGCACACACTGAAAATGTTTTGAGTCCTATATTTATATCGGAGAGTAGGATTTCTTTTGCTCCTCATCTCTTTTCACTCTGGTGAGGACTCCTGACGATTACTCTTGACTCTTCTACTCTCAAAATTGCACCAATTTTTTTTAGGAATCTGGCGAGTATTGTTTGGATTGTTTCGATGTCTTTGTGACGAGAATATTGTTCTCGATGCCTCCTGACATTAGGGGTTGTGGCAGTTTCCCGGGGAGTTGAGCTTCGGGGTATTGTCGTCAAAAACATATCGCGGCAGTTCTAGAATACTTAAGACGGCCGACATCGAAAACTCTCCTATGCGGTTGGTGGCAAGATAACCCCGACATCACCCAGTACTGGGCAGGTAGTTCGGGAGTATTGCCATAGCTTGTATAGTAGATGCGTTTCGAAGGTCCGAGGTAGACGGTTTCCGAGAACATCTGGTTATGTGTTGAAGGATGGATACAGCTGGATGTAGGATTAGAGTTGAGTGCGCGATGCTTCCCCTGTATCCCCAACACCTGATTGCATAACTGGAAACTTTCGGAAATTAATAGGTGGGTTCATCCAGTAGCTCGTAGGCATTCTTCCAACGAATGCAGGTTACGAAGTTCGGGGTTCTACATTGAGTGAAGTGGTTTTATGGCCGATGTTCCGATCGGGAGTTGCATCTTAAAAGGTCCTTGGCTATGCTGATCCGGGGATTGCAAAACCCTTTCATAACACGTTCCATAAGCTTTCAGCACAAAGATGTCGAACGAAGCTCCTATCTTATGTTTGTTCTATCTGCACCTTATTGTTTTTCTTAATTACCTTTTGTCTCCCAGTGGCTTCTCGTGAAGATTGTTGTTATCATTAAACTGAGAATTTCATTCGTTCCTCTTGTTCGAATGATTCTTGTGAAGACTATGTTGCATTTCTAGCCATTGTTTCAGCTTATATCTTCTTTCAATCAAATGGCTGATTTGTGGTCATCTCTTTCAGGATGGCTCCGAAAAGGGTTCCCAACGCTAACCTAGACGGTGAAGAGGTTCGTGATCGTCCTCTTTCCCCTCCTCCGTCTGAGGCCTGGAGAGCGATTATGCGATTATGCAGACTACAAACCAGAACACCCAGTTGCTTATGCAGATGATGCAGCAAATGCAAGCAAATCAAGCTAATCAGGGTGCTCAGGGGAACCAAGGCAGTTTCTTCAACCAACAGCACCATGCTACGCTCAACCAGTTCTTGGCCAATCCAACAAAGGCTTTTAGTTACTGTGTCGACCCTCTCGATGCTGAATATTGGATTACTGATATCAAGAAGCATTTTGAGTGCAGTAACGTCAGGCCCGAGGACTATGTGAAGTTTGCAGCCTTCCAACTCAAGGACCAAGCAGCTGATTGGTGGCAGCAGTACAAAGACTCCAGAGAAGGGCGTGTAATCTCCTGGGATGACTTCTGCAAGGACTTTCGCTCTCACCACATTCCAACAAGTGTCATCGAGGATATGCGTGAGCAATTCCGCAACCTGAAGCAAGGCTCTATGACTGTCTACCAGTATAATGTCAAGTTCCAAAACCTTGCCCGCTATGCAAAGCAAGACATCCCAGATGCCAAGAGCAAGATCTATCAGTTCCGTGGAGGTCTGAAGGATGAACTTCAACTTGCTCTCACCTCGTTCGAGCCTGATGAGTTTGAAAAATTCTATAACATGGCACTTAAGCAAGAGGCAGCCCAGCTCAAGATGGAAGCTTCCAAAAAGAGGATCAGAGACGCTGTTCACTCCTCCTCATCTTCTCAAGTGGTCGCGAAGCAACAGAAGTTTTGGCTTCCACCTCCTCCAGTGATCCGAGCTCCCTACAACAACAACAATAAGAACTCTGGTGGTCGTGGTTTCTCCCACCCACACAACCAAGGCAATCAGTCCAAGTCGCAGTTCCAAGCTTCCAAGTCAAGTGTTCCTCCTGCTCGTCCACTTTCTGAGGTCACATGCTACAAGTGTGGCCAGAAGGGTCATTATTCCAACAAGTGCACCAACCCAAGGCGCCTTCCGCCTCCTCCACCTGTCAGCACAGCTATTGTCAAGCATAATCCAAAGTCTGCAAGAGTGAATCTGATGAATGCAGCGCAAGCGAAGAATTCTTCTGATGTCATATTGGGTAACCTTCCAGTGAACTCTTTTCCTGCAAAAGTCTTGTTTGATTCGGGTGCTTCATGTTCTTTCATGTCATATCCATTTGCATCCAAGCACAACATTGTCACCAAAATTTTCCCAAGGGAATTATCAGTTGTTTCTTCGGTCAAACTAATGCATTCAAAGATATTTGCTCCGGATGTATCTATTTGCATGGGTGATTACCACTTTCTGGCTAAACCGGTGGTTCTCGGCAACTCCGACATTGACCTCATCCTCCGGATGGATTGGCTTTCTCAGCATGATGCTCACATTGATTGTGCAAACAAGGAAGTCAAGATTACTCATCCTGATGAAGATGTGATTATCTTCGCCTCTCGGGATAACACAATCAGGCTTTTCTGTCTCAATGACAAGGGCGAGATTAATGCCATCTCTCAAATTCCGGTGGTAAACGAATACGAAGACGTTTTTCCTGAAGAACTTCCAGGCATGCCTCCACATCGTCAAGTGGAATTCGTCATTGAACTTGAGCCTGGTACTGAGCCAGCATGCCGGCGTCCGTACAAGCTATCTCCTGGAGAATTGAAGGAGTTGAAGAAACAGCTGGATGAACAAGAACGTTTGGGTTTGATCAGGCCTAGTACGTCTCCTTGGGGTTGTGGTGTCTTATTTGTCAAGAAGAAGGATGGCACGGAGCGCCTTTGCGTAGATTACCGACCATTGAACAAGAAGACAATAAAGAACAAGTATCCGCTCCCCAACATCAATGAACTGTTCGAGCAGCTCAATGGAGCTAAACTGTTTTCTAAGCTCGATCTCCGAATGGGCTATCACCAAATTCGCATTCGCGAAGAAGATATCCACAAGACTGCCTTCAGAACGAGCTACGGCTCATACGAGTATACAGTCATGTCCTTTGATCTCGCTAATGCTCCACCTACCTTCTCGAGAATGATGCACTACATTTTCAACCCCTACACCGGAGAGTTTGTGCTTGTGTATCTGGATGACATTTTGGTATTCTCCAAGAACGAAGAGGATCACGAAAAGCACCTCCGTCTGGTTCTCGACAGACTCCATGAACATAAGTTCTATGCCAAGTTCTCCAAGTGCGAATTTTGGCTCGATAAGGTCTTATATCTGGGCCATATCATCTCCGCTGACGGTATTGCTGTGAACCCCGAGAAAGTTGAAGCAATTGTTAACTGGGAACCTCCTCAGAACGTCAAGCAACTCCGAAGCTTCCTTGGTCTTGCCAGCTATTGCAGAAGGTTCGTTGAGAACTTCTCCAAGATTGCCAAGCCTCTCTCCAACTTGCTGCAGAAGAATGTCAAGTACAACTGGTCTCCAGATTGTGATGTGGCTTTCAAAACTCTTAAAGAAAAGCTCATCTCTGCTCCAGTTCTTACTCCTCCAGATGAGTCCAAGCCCTACGAAGTATTCTGTGATGCTTCTCTTCAAGGACTTGGTGGTGTGCTAATGCAGGACAAGAAGATTGTGGCATACACTTCTCGTCAATTGAAGCCAAGTGAGAAGAACTACCCCACACATGATCTTGAACTAGCAGCTGTGGTACATGCTTTGATTACGTGGAGACACCTTCTGTCGTGGAAATAGCACGGCAGATGTCCGGTTTAGCGGACTTGATGATGGAACCATCGCACAGGTTAGCTTGAAGGGGTTCATAGCACACAAAGGACACAAAGGGTTTATACTAGTTCGGCCCCTTCGATGAAGGTAAAAGCCTACGTCTAGTTGGTTTGGTATTGCTTGGGCGTCGGATTACAGGGAGCGGATTCGCTTGCCTGTGTCTCGACGGGTTGATTGTTGCCTGTCCCTGAACCGTCGCCGGGTCGTCCCTTTATATAGAGGTGACGCCTGGTCCGGTTTACAGAGTCCCGAGGCCGGCTCATACTTGTGTCCGCCTCGGTCTCTGTCTTTTCTTCCTTATCTCTCAAGTTACATCGCTTGGCGGTTTACAAACCTTAATTCTACACATGGGCCCTAAGATCTCATGGGCCGTGGCCTTTACTAAATATTACAACCAAGTATAATATAACTAAGCCGGTTTACACTAGCCGGTTTATACCTGCTAGTCATATCCCTGACATTAGGCCCCAGAATGATTTGAGCTTGTTCATATCAGTCTTCCTTATCTTGTATAATTTTCTTCTGTCTTCACACTCTTGTAAACCGGCTCTGACGTCATCTTCGAGACTCACTAGATCTGACCGTGACATCATCTCCGCTTTTAACGCTGTGAGCTGTACCGTAGCTTTGTTTAATAGTTATCCGAAAATCGAGGCGTTAAAAGGATCTTTATCCGATCTTTGCCCCCTCGAATCCCGCACCTGTCGCTTCGCATCTGTCCTTTTGCTTATAAATACCGCCGTCCCCCTTCATTCTTCCTTCTTCTCGCTTCTTCTTCCTTCGTTCGCCGCCCGAGCTTTCAAGACTCCATTGACGCCCGAGCTTGGAGCGCCGCCGTCACCTCGCCGAGTCAAGACCTCCCTGGCCGCTGCATCAACCTGTTTCGACCAGAAAACTCCGCCGCTGTCCTCCATTGTTCAGGTATGTTCTTTCTTCCTCATTACCGATCTGTATCTTCTAGGGTTCTTCCCTTGTTCTTCCGCTATTAGAGTTTTCAATGAAAGCTTCGTCTTTAGGCCCAGTCAACAGATCTTCCGCTAGTATTAGCTTTAGATCTCACCACCTATACTTAACCCTATAGATTCATCTGCTCCGCATAAGATCCCTGGTGTTTCTTCTCGTATTTTCTTACACTTTATTTTTCTTTTCCACTTCATCTGCTCCGCACGCCCAGATCTGTTCCACTTTATCTGTTTACAAGGAAACTGTTTCTTCTCCTTTGTAGATCCATTAGATATACTCCGGTTTAAACTGTTATGCCATATTCTTGCAAAACTTTTAAAATTGAAAGCGACGGTTTAGCTGTTCCTCTTGTACTGTCATGAACCGGAAATGACGTAGCTCGCTGTAATTGCCGGTTTAACCATGCCATTAGTCCTCACTTCAAACCGTTGCGTAACTTTCATAAATTTCCGGTTTATACTACTGTACCCGCATAATCCGTTTTCTGCACTTTATCTTTCCCAGTACTTGTCCTTCTATTGCAATGGCCAAGCAGTATGTCTCCTGCGATTGGGTCCCTTCTATCATTACTGAGGATGACTTGGTCAAAATTTCTGAAATTGATACGTTAGGCCCTCAGTCTGTTTTGAAGTGGCAGGCCCCGGGGAATGAATGTCCTCCTACTCCCAGGTCCGGGGAGGTCATTGTGTTCTTTGATCACATATCTCGAGGCTTCTCTCCCCCCGGTTCAAAGTTTTTCCGGGATGTTCTTGCTGCCTTCCAACTCCATCCTCAGGACATTGGACCCAACTCTGTTTCAAATATCTGTGACTTCCAAGTGTTTTCGGAGGTATATCTGCAAGAAGAACCGTCTGGCGATCTGTTTCGGGATTTCTTTCACCTGAACCGGCGCACAGAGTTCACCAGTGGACCGCATCAGGAGCTCGGAGGTGTTAGCATTCAGAAGAGGAGAGACGTTGTTTTTCCTCACGCCGCTTTACACACGCATCCAAAGGATTGGAACAAGTCATGGTTTTATTGCGTTGACACTTCTCCTGAAGGGGAGAACCCTTTGCCGGGTTATCGGGAAACCCGTATTCCGGAGGATCATCCTCTACCACAACGGCTCAGCTCTGTCGAGCGGACCCGGTTTTCATCACAGCTCTCCAGGTTAAGAGCTTTCATAGCCAATGGCTTGACTAGAACTGATTTTATGCGCTGCTGGTTGTCTTGGAGCATCCTTCCCTTAAGCCAGCGATCACAGCTGATGTGCCAATATTCTGGTAAACCGGACGATCCTCAACGGTTTACTAAGAACAAATTATCTGAATCGGAGGTTATTGAATCGGCTAAAAAGATGCTCAACGTCACTTTAGCAGACTGCAGCAAAGTCGGGCTGGCTCCGTATTATAAAAAGAACAAACTGCCTGCTGTAAGTTTTACTTCGCCCTGTATTTGTAACCCGTTTCTTTAAACCATCTTTTGAATTGTCTTTCTTTCTTTTGAATAATCTGATGATCCTTTCTGGAAGAGAAAACCTCAGGAGAAAACCGGCAAACAAGCACGCCGAAAAACCTTTGCCAACAAGAAAAGAAAAGCAGCTGTTGACGCCAGTTCTCCCGCTGAAGATGTTGTTCCGGATTCCGAGGTATGAATTAATCCGGTTTGAATTTTGCTTTCTTGAACTTATATCTGTATCTAATGATAACTTTTCCACAGGAGTTGGCTGAAGGTGATAATCCGGCCGAAATTGAGGTAACCATTCTTTCTTCTGATTCAGAACCTCTTCCACAAAAAAGTCGTCGGACCGTCCGGAAATACCAATTTTCTCACCCTTATGCTCAGTTGGATCCTAATTTTATTTTGAAGAAGCAACAACATGAAGCTCTTCGCCGGACCACTCGCCATAGTGGCCTGGCCGTGGAATCATCCGGGATTTCTTTAACTCCGGTTCGAAAACGCCGTGCTGAGGTGATACTTTCTCCGACTCTTCTTCATCCCAAGGCCGGGCTTATCCGAAAACCTCTTAAACCGTCTGATCCTGATTATCAGGAAACTCCGCTTTCTTCTTCTGGTGAATCAACTGCCACGCAGCTTCCTCCCTTGAAAACTGTCCCAGGGTAACTTTTTAATTTTTCCGGTTTATGATTCCTTTTTGCTTCATAATGTTTAACTTATTTTGCAAACTTTTCCAGCAAGCCATAGCCTAGCAAGAAACCCAAGGCAAACAAACCTCCGACTGAGACTTCCGCAGATAATCCGGTGATCGATCCGGCGACGACCATTCCTCCAGAAGGCGAGCCCATAGCTCCTCTTGAAGATCCCGCGCCTACAGATTATATCTCTGTTCCCGAGAATCCTTCTGCTGAAGATGCCCACAATCCGCCAAGTCCGGCCCGGGTCAACTCTCCTCAGATTAATCCGGCATCTCCCAATCCGGCCCACACTGCGACTCCCCCAATTGCACCTGCTTCTCCAGATGTTGTGGTGACTGGTGCTGCCTTCGTTGCTCCGGCTGAGCCCACCGTTTTAGCCAAGCATACGGCTAAAACGGAGAAGTTATATAAAGAGAAGGGAAAATGGAGTTCTGAGATATCCAATCTTTCCGATATGAGCGCCCAAGAAATTTATTCTGGGTATCTAAACCGGCTCCACAGCAGCCGAGACTATGAAGCAAGTTTGGTTAACTTAATGAGGGAGAAATATGAGGTAACCCTTTCCTTCTGACTTTGTACCTTTGATATGCTTCTATCCCATAACAAGCCCCAAGTTTCGGTTTTGCTGTGTGCTGAAGGTGAACCAGAACTTTATAGTTTGAACAATTGATCCATCCATTAGCCCCCAAGTATCAAGTGGATAACTTGTTTATGTATTTGATACTTGTAAAAATTTCTGATGATACTTCAACCATCCATTAGCCCCCAAGTGTCAAGTAGACAACTTGTTTGTGTGCTTGAGACTTGTAATCTTTGAATTGTTGTTACTTATTGCTTCAACTGCCATTAGCCCCCAAGTGTCAAGTATACAACTTGTTTGTGTGCTTGAGACTTGTCTGATTTTTACCTCTTGTCTTTTAACTGTGCTTGCAGGCTGAGTTGAACAGAAACGCTGCTGAAATTAATGAACTTCGGAGTCGTCTTGCTGAAACAGAATCTGCCGCTTCAAAGGCTAAAAAAGATCTTCAGGTGAGTTTAAAGACTGCTGAAGATCTGAAGAAATACTTTGAAGAAGAGCGGACCACTTTTGAGGTTCAAAAGAAAGATCTGGAGAAAAGGGTTCAGGACGCTGAAGGGGCGCTTAATCCGGTTACAGAAGAATTAACCGGTTTAAAATGGCAGATTGAACTGATGACCTCAGCAGTCTTTGGTAAGTATAATCTGAACTCCTGCTTTACCCCTGTAATCTTTCGCCTGTGCCGGTTTAACCATAATATCTATATGCAGGGCGCCGTGTCTCTCATCTTGGGGATGACCTACGGAAAAAGCTTAAAGCGTGTTACACCTTGGTCGAGCAGCTGTATTCCGGCGCTCAGAGGATCATCAGTGCAACTTCTTTCGGTAAACCGACCCCTACGACGATCCAAGACACGTTGAACAAGTTATCTGTTTGGCCGGCCCGTCTTGAAGAAGTCAAAAAATCTACCGCCCGAGGTGGTGCTCTTCTGATCCTTACCAGGGCTAAGGCTTGGGTCCCGGATCTTGATCCGGAGGAAGCTTTCACCGGTTTTCCTGATACAAAAGACGACGGCTCGGCTTTTACTGCAAAGGATCTTTATGCCTTGACAAAGGAGATGCGTCCCCTCGCCAGCAAGCTTGCAGCTGAGTCGGATTTATCCAGGTATCATCCTGGATATGACTTGCAAAACGAACGGGTGGAGCAGCCGGTTTATGATACCGTCAATTTAATCCCGCCGGTTCGTCCTCATACCTTCGCTCCAGATATCGAACCTTTTGGACTGATCAACGAAGAGATGTATTTCCGGGCTTTGACGAAGATTGACTGGCGTGTGCCGGATTTCCAACCGCTTCAAGAAGATGAAGATGTTCCGGATCAAGGTGATGGCCAGCCGTCTCAACAAGGAGGAGCATAACTTCAAAATTTATTGCTGTAATCGCAGTCTGTGTTTCGCCAAACAATATTTCCAATCCATCGGGCTTGCTATGCCTTGTAATAGGATAGCTAAAACTTGATCTGCTTTAATCCGGATATTCTGTCTTTCTTTATGTGAAATATTTGCCGATTGAAATGTTGTCTGATATTGTTTATCTTGCATATCCTCTGCTTCTGCAGAAATAATACTAAAAATATGTCCTAGTGGTTTACCACTGGACGGATTAAATTGTTCTCTTAAAACGTCAAATAAGTATATCTTTATACCAGAAATAACTTTATACCTGAGATTATATACGCTCAATATTCTTAATCCGGTAGGACTTTAAAGTCGCTTGATGAAGACCTTCATGGATCCAATTAGAAACCCGGAAAACTCCGGTTCATCTTGATGACAAATTCCGGTTCATCTTGTTCTCCAAGACTTTGTTCAGAAATTTGTAGCTTGTTGCCTGATATATGATCCGGGTTTTAATGAACACCGGGTTACTCATGCTGGTATTCATGACCCAGACTTTCCACTTTATAGATATGTGGTCAGCTTCTGTAGCTGCTCCACTCCGGTTTAAATGGTTATAAAACACAAACACAAAAATATGCAAATTTTGCAAATAAGACCATGTAGTCGAGGCTTTTTAAGAGCTGCCAGGCTCAAAGCAAGGTTCAGCCAATCAATGGGACGTGGTTTATCCATCTCTTCCCAGGGGGCCTAGCCAATCACTGAACGTGGGCGAAACCATTCTTTTCAGAGGGCCGATAGAACCGCAAATAAAAACTGAGTCAATCAATGGGACGTGGTTTATCCATCTCTTCCCAGGGGGCCTAGCCAATCACTAAACGTGGGCGAACCATTCTTTTCAGAGGGCCGATAGAATTGT